>CM056051.1:375401675-375869824 GCA_029574335.1 Rana kukunoris
TTGTAATTTATTTTTCATTTAAAGAGCCCAGAAGTTTCTTTTTATTAAAGGGCCCAGTGGTCCCCAGGGCCCCCGGATGGTACACAACCCTTTTTAATATATATTTTTATATATGTATTTTTTTGTAA
This sequence comes from Rana kukunoris, assembly GCA_029574335.1. Classification (NCBI taxonomy): domain Eukaryota; kingdom Metazoa; phylum Chordata; class Amphibia; order Anura; family Ranidae; genus Rana; species Rana kukunoris. Next base: position 375,401,804 of record CM056051.1, read on the forward strand.
AGGAACCCCCGCTTATCAAATTGCCGGCAGCCCCCCCCCTTTCTTTATTATCAGGCGGCCCAACCCCCCCCCCCTATTCTCTGCTCCCTGGCGGCCAGGGGGGCCCTGCTGAAGCTGTGTGTAAGGGGCCCCATAATTCCTGATGGCGCCCCTAATTGCCTCCCCCCCCCCATGGTACGAAAATTTCAAGGAATTTTTTCACTTTTATTGGTGCACTTTAAACACTTCCATACCGCGCCTATTTCTGGCACTTCTCTCCTTCATGTAACAATTATATTTTCTTCCTTGAAACTTACTCAGGACCCCAAACATTTATATATTTTATTAACAAACACCCTAGGGAATAAAGTGGCGGCCATTTTTTCGGACACATTCCAACAGTATTTGTGCCAAAAATTTTCAAACGTTTTTTTTTTTTTTGGCTTTCAAAAAAAAAAACCTGTTTCATGAATGACAAAATAAGAAAGCAGTAAAGCTAGCCCAATTTTTAGGGATAAGGTGAAAGATGATGTTCCCCCGAGTAAATAGATACCTAACTTGTCACGCTTTCATATTGCGCACACTCATGGAATGGCGCTTAACTTCGTTATTAAAAATCTCCATAGGCAACGCTTGACTTTTTTTCTCAGGTTACACTTTTGAGTTACAGAGGAGGTCTAGTGCTAAAATTATTGCTCTCGCTCTAACGCACGCTATGATACCTTCACATGTGGGGTTTGAAGGATGTTTACATATGGGGTGGGACTTGCATGCGTGTTCGCTTCTGAGTGCGAGCTACTAGGGACAGGAGCATTTAAATTCCTTTGTTATTTTTTTTTTTTACTTAATATTTTAATTTTTGCACTTGTTTGTCCCTTTGTTTGTATTATTTTTCACTTTTCTTCCTATTACAAGGAATGTAAACATCCCTTGTAATAGGGACTAGTGTGTGACAGGTCCTCTTTATAGAGAAAGGCGGGGTCAATTAGACCCCACATCTGTCCTCCAGGCTGGGGAAAGCATGTAATTGGTTTTTAAAAAAAAACATCTCATGCTTTCAGCTGCAATCATGTTCGTTCAGCACAGTAGCGTAGTGTGTAGCATGTTCACCTAGCAGCAAAAAGGGTTGCTGGTTCGAATCCCGCCCGTGACACTATCTGCCTGGAGTTTGCATGTTTCCCTGTGCGGGTTTCCTCCCACAATCTAAAAACATGCTGTAAATTGGATCCTGTCTAAATAAGCCCTAATATGCAGTAGGATATTTAGGTTTTGTGCTGCCCTAGGCCTGACCAAATTTTGGCACCCCCTAATAGAAAAATGACCCACCCTTCCTGTGTCAAGGCCACACCCTGTTTTTTTTATGACCCACCCAGGAATTTTCAGGGGGACACACACAAGTTCTGTGGGTGCGGGGGGGGACCCTTTTATAATTTGCCTATTTTTCGATCACTCCTGTTTGGTATGGGGGCAGGAAGTGAAGGCCAATCTCCCAAACGGACAGGGATAATACAAAATAAACTGACAGAGCTTTTAACCCCCCCCCCCCCCAACTCTATCCAAAATGAAAGAAATCCAAAAAATAAAAGTGATGATTATTGTTCCAGTTTAACCCCAAATTTCAGATCATTTTTATTGAGAGGCTTAAGAAAAATTAACCATGCCAATAGGCCAGGATCCAGCGTTGCTAATATGTATGAATGTGTGTTAGGGGACCCCCACAAACACCACCCAATGTTAAATCAACTATTTTCTTGTTTGTTTTGGGGATGCCTGCACCCCTGATAGGGTAAAGACACCTCACAAATGTTGTCACTTTCTACTTAATTCATTCACTTCCTGCCACACAGCCAAACAGGAAGTGAGGGAAACACCTGAGTAATGTTTTGTTGGGGACACACAGATCAATATAAATAGTTTCCCATTTTGGAAATGGCATTTTTGCTGTGTACACCCCAAATTAGTAGGAATCTTGGACTTTGGGGTCCATTTACTAAAGGCCAAATCCACTTTGCACTACAAGTGGACAAGCAAGGAAGAAAAACTCAAAACTTGGCGGGGATTGGAAGTAAAAACCATCAGTGCTTCCCTTCTGATTTTCATTGCCTACGCTTCTACTGCAGAGCGGCTTTGCCTTTACTAAACCCCAAAAAAACTAATCATTTGGGTGTGTACACTGCAGTGCAATTTGCTTAATGGTGACACTAGTTAGATTGACCTGTGCCCCGAAGAAAAGACCATTGGTAGGGTTTTAACCTCACTTCCTGTTCAGCTGTGTGACAGGAAGTGAAGCCAATTTTAGGAAAAGGACACAAAGGCCAATAAAACACTAGCAGGGGTTCTAACACTCAAGGACACAAAGCTCAACCTAAAAACACTAGCAGGGGTTCTAACACTCAATTGGCTTTCCCTCAAACAACCCACAATTAGAATAGGATTGTCTTGTGCTAGTTTCAAGCACAGCGCTGTAAATCAGCACTTCAAGCCTGTCCAAAAAAAAACACCACCCCCCTCCAACAGGCCCTGTTTGCAGCTTTTCCTACATCTTGCACATGTGCTTTAAAAAGTCAGTCTGGACATCAGTTCTAGGAAACAATACTTACCGCTTTGTCCTTCCTTTTCTGGTGACTAAACATTTCATGCATACACACCAGGAAAGATCTTAGAGACAAATCACACTTGATGGTTTAGGCCCAAACTATTTCAGCTGCAGCGGTTGAAATCCATAGCATGAAAAAAATATCACAAAAACAAACTTCAAAATTTGAAAGTAATTTTATTGGTCCACAAAACAAGGAAAGCAAAAAAAAAATTACAAATAAACACACCAAAAAATATATAAAAACACCTAAAAACAAAAAAGACCAACGTTTATTTCACAGTCATTGGAAAATAAATCATGCTTTTGAAATAACAGGATAGACCCACAGGATTAAAACATTAGTCATTAACATCTTGAGAAAACATTTAGCAAAATTTTGTAGCGAAGAGAAAACATCAAAAAATACAAAACTTGCTCCAAAACATCTCTGTTTCGCTCCGCCTTCCACTTCAGAAGAGAGAGGACTATTCAGCTCAACGCTCATTCACGGTCTCCAAGTCTTACATCATCGTGGCAAAGGCTAATTATTAATCAACATCCTCCATTTTTTAACTTCCAGATGCCTTCGGCATCTACACCCTTCTTTTTATCCAACATGAAAAAAAGGTACAACTTGCTTAGCCATAATCCTATACATTGTTTGCTGTCTAACGAAACCTGTTTAAATACATACAAGTTACGTGCATTCCACAACACTTCCTTTAATGCACATAACACTAACCACAATACTCTCTGTTTATCTTTTTCCAGTTTCCCCAGCCATACATCATCATTTTCCACTCACTCACCTTCACTCCTGTTATTTCTTTTATCAGATCTTGGCTCTTATTGATCACATCTTTCGCTACACACACCCCCAGAACACATGCTCACTGTCTTCTACACCCCCACAATTCATTCTTGGACAAATATCAGACACACGCGGATCCCTACTTTTCCCAAATTAGTCTGGTAGCTAGACATTCATGTAAACTCATCCATACTATCTGTCTCTGCACATTTGTCACCCCATATATACTCATTTTCTTCCATACTTCCCCCGCCACTGACGCATTAATTCCCTTAAGGTTACACACATACTCCTTCTCTATCAACCACTTCCCTCACTTGCAGTTTTATCCCTCTCTCCTTCTCCCAGATCTGCCAGCTTAAACTCTACCCTAAACTTTTCTAATACCCAGTAGTCGCGTGCCACCACGTAGGCCACCGGTATACTTGAATCCCTTTCCAACCACCCCCATCTCCTGAACAACCACCCACCTGAAAAGGCAATCATCCTAGCACACACTCCACCATCCTCAAATCTTTCACACGCAAAACCAATAATTCATTAACACAAACACTCTCACATTTCGGAAACCCAACCCACCATTACTTTCACGTCTACACACATATTCTCTCTTGACTCTGCCCCTTTTCGACTCCCATAAAAAGGTAAATAATAGCTTATTAATTTTCCTCAACTTTACCTCCCCAGGAGGGAAGATGTTGCTCACATACAAAATTAAAGGCAAAATTACTGCCTTGACTACTAAAACTTTCCCATAAAGCGACAATTTTCTTAACACCAAGCCCTCAACTTCCTGGCTATTTTTCCTCCCCACTTCATTCCAGCATGTTCCCTTTCATTTCATGGTCAAACACAATACCCAAAATCCTCATTCCATCCTCAGCCTTCCCAATCTGATCATCCACACATTCCCACTTGTCTCCCATACACATCCAAACTACACTTATTCCAATTCACACACATTCCCGCACTCACACAAAAAATAGACAAAAGCAACTTCACCCTTCTTACACCTACCATCGACTGACACACTGCCACCACGTCGTCCATATAACCTAAACATTTCACAATTTTTCCCCCACTCCCAGGCACCAAAAAAGCCCCTCACTGCCTTATCTCTCTGTATCATCCTTAACAGTGGATCAATAAAACAAATAAAGAGAATGGGGGACAGGGGACACCCCTGTCTCACCCCAGATTTAACCAAAAAGGCCCGCCCCAAACTCCTATTAACCAGAACCGACTACTGATCCCCCGATACAACCCTGTTATTACATTCATGAGCAACTGTGGTATACCCATCCGCTTCAAAACTTCCCACAAAAAAACAATGATTCGCTTTATCATATGCCTTCTCCAAGTCAAATGATGTCAGAATAACCGAACTATTCCTATCTTTACAAAAATTAATTATATCCCTAACTAAAATTTAAATTCTCTGAGAATCATTCGCCCGGCACTGCACAGGCCTGCGTCTCGCTAACCATCTTACCAATGACCTTCGATAATCTCCTCGCTATCATTTTGCAAAAACCTTGTAGTCTGAATTAAGCAAGGAGATGGGCTCCAATTCGGATATCCTTCTTATCCCCTTTCTTATAAATTAATACCACTACCCCCTCTTTCATAGATTCGGGAATAATACCTTCCTTCATCATGTAACTAAATACCTCAACCACATCCTGCCTAATAATATCCCAAAATACTTTAAAAAACTCACTTGGTAAGCCATCCCCTCCTGGGGTTTTATTAGCCCCCATGCTTATCACTGCTTCCCGCACCTCCTCCTCACTCACCGATTTCTGCAAAAAAAACTTATCACCCTCATCTAAATTATCCTCTACCATATCAATCATTCTAGTATCTGACTCATCAACACACACTCCCTCATACAACCGTTCATAAAATTTAGACACGCATTCCAGCACATTCTCCCCCTTACATTCCCTCCTCCATCATACACACTCTCAAAAACTCTTTTCCTTTATAAACCTTCTTGAAAAAAAAATCTAGAACATTTTTCATCCTGCTCCAGATGTTTTAATCTCGTTTGAAAAATAATTTGTTTTCCTCTTTCAGTTAATACCTCTTTAATCCTCTTCCTAACATGGTCTATTTCATCGGCCATGTCATAGCCCATATTTCTAAATGAATATAATGTAGCCAATCTGGCTTGTAACTGAGAATATCTTCTTTTCTCACTGCTACTTTTATCCCTACTCTTTTTTTGAAAAAATAATTTAATTTTCCATTTAACCCAATCCCACCACCCCAAAATATTATCAAAATCTTTTTTCCTATTTACCCATCTACTATACACATTACTAAAATGGGCTTTGACATGCTCGTCATGCAACAATAAATTATTTAACCTCCAAACCCCCGAACCAAACTTAATACAATCCCCCATATTCAAATCAACATACACTGCTACATGGTCTGAAAAAATTACCGGCCTGTGCTTAACCTTAACACATTTGAACGCATCAGAAAACAAACATAAGTCGATTCTGGATCTGGTGCGCCCACACTCCGAAAAAAAACGTGAAATATGGATCCACCAAACCCAGAATAATATGAGCATCATTAAGATTCAAGTCCTGAATTACCCCATTCAGCATAGCGCTACTTGCATCCACTTAGTCTCAGCTGCTCCTATTCGATCCTCACAAATCGGATCGTATTAAAATCACCCATGATCACACTAGGTCTCCTTCCCACTGCGTGTAACTTTAGAACTTCAAAAAACTCAAGACGTTTCTGTTTATTCACAGGAGCATATAAATTAAAAAGCCTAAACTTCTGGTTAAACAAAACTAAATCTGCCATTAATTAATCTTCCTGGTACTAATACCACATGAGACATAATGCGAATATTCCTATTTGTAATAATAATGCCTACCCCAGCATTCCTAGTATCCCCAACTGCCGACCATATGTACTCCACCACCCACTCCGGAGGCTTGGGTGGCCGATTAAAAAAAACACTCCTGTAGGCAGGCGATGTCTCTCCATTGACCTTCAAGTCCTCAAAACAGCACACTGTCTAGCAGGAGACCCAAAGCCCCTCACATTGAGGGACACCAGCTTGATGCTCATTCACATGCAAATGTGCATCATTCACCCCCAGATCTATCACTTAAGCCAGGAAAACTGGCACACACATTCCTCAGGGCCACAACATTTCATCAACCAAAAAATTCCTGACTTGGCGACAATGTGGCTGGCTGTAAAATTTCTGGAGTCCCTGGATTTAATGCTGATGATTCTATCTCCCCTCCCTCCTCCGCCAGGACCTCAAAGGGGTTGCTTGTTATAACTCCGGCTGCCTCTACCTTCAATTTTTTAGCCCTTCTGTTCTTAGGGCTCTCCCAAGTGTCCACCTTAGTCTTGGCACTCAGTGTCTCCATCTTTTTCTACCTCTTCTGGAGCTTCCTGCACCTCCGGCTCCCACTGTAAGGCTGCTGCCAATTCCTCCATAGCCTCCTCCACGGGCCCTCTCAACCTCTTCTCCACTCTCCATTGTTAATGGGTCCACACTGGAGGGTGGTACTTCTACTCTTTCCTCCTCTTTCTCCTCCACACCCTGGTGTTCCTCCTCTTCCACCACCACCTCCTCCTTTCCCACCACCTCCTCCTCCTCTTCCTCCTCTTCTTTCCAGCCTTTCAGGAGAGTCAGACAGCACCTGAGTGGACACTGGCCGTCCACCCTCAGCAGTGCGCCTGACAGCTTCAGCATAAGAGACATAGGCCCTTCTTACTCTTGGACAATTTTTAACTGTGTGATCACGCAGTCCACATGTATCACAGGCCCGTTTAACCAAGCAAGCCCCAGCCTCATGTCCCTCCTCCCCACAGTTCCGACAGTGCATCTCCACATTGCATTCATCCCTGGTATGCCCAAATTTATGGCATCTCCTACAATATGTTGGTTGGCCAGGGTAGTATAGAAACCCTCTATTCCCTGCTATTGAGAAATTAGCTGGTGGATGCCGCACTCCACCAATCCCTTCAGAATCCACCTTCAACTTGACAAAAAACTTTAATTTGCCATTAAAAATCCCCAACCGATTAGACAGTCTGAAGCCTCCCTTCACTGAAGAGCAGTATCTCCTTTAAAAGGCTACTACCAAAGCAATGTCTGTGAAGGGGTTAAATAAATGAAACCACCAGTGGTTTCTCCTCCATAGCATACAAGGGTTCCACTATAAGGGTCTAATGGATTCATGATTAGCTTTCTCCAAGTCCTTACATTTCTCAATAACTTCAGTGCAGAAATTTCTATGCACAAAGGAGACATCATAATACCTTGGTGCTGCATGATCCTGGATGCAATAAATGTGCCGTGGTTCCAGACCGACAGATTCCTCCAACAAATTCTTTACAAGGAACTCCAAACTTACCCTCTGTAAATGAGCAGGCATAACCTGAAAGCGCAAGGTGTTCTGAATCCTCTTCGCTCCATTGAGCTTCAGACAGGACAAATTCAGCCAGCAAATCTGTCCCCTCTGAGGGGCAGCTGACAAGTGCAGTATCCACGCTTTTTATAACATGTGTGCTAATGAACCAATTGGAAACACATGAAGAAATGTCAGCCTCTAGTTTGTGTGCACTTGGAACTGCTTACACCTGTTAAGGATGTCCTTAAATTACTAAGCCAAAAAAACAGCTTTCTGAGCATGCTCAGAAAGATGCATGTCATTTTCAGGGTCAGACAACCAGCTTTTTTTACTAAGTGTTCGAGCATGCCCAGTTCACTCGAAATGCAGTACCAGAATCAAATCTGCAATGGCGGATGAAAGCATTAGAGGTGTTTAATTTTTTTTTGGTTCCCCCTGAAGTGATGCTTTACAAGCTGAACGGGAGGTCTTCTAGAATTTTTACGTAACAAACCTAAATAGTAATAATTTAAACGCCCCTGTCCCTAGTAGCTCGCAGTGAAGCGAACAAGCAGCATTTTTATTGTTTCCGGTTACCAGTTTAGATTTACAGATGAGTCTAGTGCTAAAAAATATTCCTCTTGCTGTTACGCACGCTATGATACCTCACATGTGTGGTTTGAAGAATGTTTCCATATGTGGGGCGGGCCTTAAATGTGTAAGCCCCGCCCACATATTGAACCCCCGTTCAAACCCCACATGTGAGGTATCATAGCGTACGTTTAGAGCGGGAGCAATACTTTTAGCACTAGACCTCCTCTGTAAATCTAAAATGGTAACCTGAAACACATAAAAAAGCGTTGCCTATGGGTATTTTCAAGTACTGAAGTTTGGCCCATTCCATGAGTGTGTGCAATATTAAAGTGTAACATGTTGGGTATCTATTTACGGTGTAACATCATCTTTCACATTATGGCCATAAATTGGGCTAACTTTAGTGTATTCTTAATTTGTAACCACTTGAGCCCAGAGCATATTACTGGTCACTGACGGGGCCATTTTTTGCATTTCAACACTGCGTATTTTGACTGACAATTGCGTGGTTGTGCGACGTGGCCCCCCAACAAATTTGGCGTCCTCATCCCCCCCCCCCCCCCCCCTAAAATGTTTTATTTATTTTATTGTTGGTGGTATTTGATCACCTCTGCGTTTTTCTTATTTTTGCTTGACCCAAAAATATAGCGACAATTTGGTAACTAAAAAACATCTTTTTTTACTGTTTGGCTATAATAAAATCCCCCCAAAATATATTCAAAAATGTTTGCCCTCAGTTTATGCGATAAGTATTCTTGGACATATTTTTGGTTGCAAAAAATCACAATAAGCGTTTGATTGGTTTGGGCAAAAAGTTCTAAGTAGGGGTTGGTCTTATGGTTTTTTTTGGACTAATTTTTTGTTTTTACTAGTAATGGTGGCTATCATTGTTTTTTCTGGCTACTGCGACATTGTGGCGGACACATTTTTGTGAGATTTGGCATTTTTGTAGCGAGCAATGGTATAGAAAATGCATTGCTTACTATAAAAATGACACTGGCAGGGAAGGGGTTAACACTAGGGGCGCGGAAGGGGTTGAATATGTTACCTGGGTGTGTTCTAACTGTAAAGGGGGTGGGACTGTGTAGGGGAAATGACAGATCGCTGTTCATACATTGTAGGGACAGACGAGCAGGCATTCCCCCTGACAGGACCGGGATAAAGGGGAACTCCACCCCAAATTAGAAAAAAAAACGGCGTGGGGTCCCCCTTCAGGTGCACAACAGGCTCTTAGATTTGATCTGGAACACAAGGGGTTAACCCCACGCCAAAAAACGGCGTGGGGTTCCCCCTCAGATCCAGACCAAACCCTTCTCCCAGGCACGCAGTCTGGCCGGACAGGAATGGGGGTGTGGGGACGACAGCGAGCGCCCCCCCCCTCCTGAGCCGTACCAGACCACATGCCCTCGACATGGGGGAGGTGTGTGTGCTGTGGGGGAGGGGGGCACTGCCCCCCCACCCCAAAGCACTCTTGTCCCCATGTCGATAGGGACAAGAGCCTCTTCCCGACAACCCTGGCCGTTGGTTGTCGGGGTATGCGGGCGGGGGGCTTATCAGAATCTGAGAGCCCCCTATATTAAGGGGGCCCCCAGATTCTGGCCCCCCACCCTATGTGAATGAGTATGGGGTACATCGTACCCCTACCCATTCACCGGGTGGAAAAGTGTAAAACACAAAAAAAACACACCGAAAAAAATAATTTATTAGTCAGCTCCGGGGGTCTTCTGCGGGACCCCCCACCACCAGCCCATTGGGCCCCGGGCTTCGCCGTCTTCTGCCGGGGGGGACACCCACCGATGCTCTCCGCCATGTCCAGCCAGGCCCCCACCCCAAAATAAGCTCTTTCAGATCCGGGGGGGGCCGGCCGGAAAAAAGCAGAGAACAACGGGAGGCGGAGCCCGCACCGGTCTTCGCCGCGCCTTCCGCTGGGGGTACACCACCCCCCCCCCGGTCTTCGCCGCCGCCTTCCGCCGGGGGGGTACACCTACCCCCCCCCGGTCTTCCGCCGCCTTCCGCCGGGGGGGTACACCTACCCCCCCCCCCCGGTCTTCGCCGCCTTCCGCCGGGGGGGTACACCTACCCCCCCCCCGGTCTTCGCCGCCGCCATCCGCCGGGGAGAGAGACACCCACCGATGCTCTCCGCCATGTTCGGCCAGGCCCCCTACCCCAAATCAAGCTCTTTTACATCCCGGGGGGGCCGGCGGAAATGGCGGAGAACAACGGGGGCGTCGCCACTCCTCGGTCTTGAGGGCGTGTGTGTGAGGCTCTCTGGACTTCCAGAGAGCCATGGAAGCTATCAGCCCAGGGGGAGGCTCTACTTCCCGGGCGGTGAGAGAAGCTATGCCTGTGGAGGGATCGGATACCATTTCAAGGACAGTGGAGAGTTTGAGACCATCAGATGAGGATCTCAGGTATCTGGAGTCCCAGATTGCTCTCTCTGCATGGCAGGAGCAGCAGCCAGGTGAAAGTGATTTTGAAGCTACAGGCCGTCGGATGGAAGTCTATGCAGTCTTGGGAAGGCTTATGGACTTTTTGGTGGTAGTGCATGAAGACCTGGCACGCTTAAGAACAGCCAGAGATCGGGTGGGCAAAAAGAAGCGGAAGGGCTATCGCCTGAGTGTTCAGACATTGAAAACGACCCTGAGTGAGTATATCATTTATTGGAACCGGCTGTTGGATCAGTCTACTATGGACACTGATGAGATGGATGAGTTGGAGGAACGCCTGATGGAGGTTTGTGATAAGGGAAGCCAGGCTGCTCGCCGTAGCTCCCAGGCTGAGGTGCCAATTTCCCCTTTGCCATCAGGGGGCGCCCAGCCTGGAGGCCTGGTCGGATCCCCCGCGATCACCGCCGGGACCGGAAGTGGCGGGTCCCGGGGCTGCTGCGGACGAGGAGGAAGTCATGGAGGTTGGAGGAACGCAGGACGAAGTCGCGGCGGGTATTGCCGCGAATGTGTGTGCCGCGAGTCGCGAGGCTACTGCTGCGGTGGATGCCGCGGGTCGCGGGACTGCCGCTGCGGGTGTGGAGCCGGAGGGTATGGCCGCGAAAGTGAATACCGCGGGTTGCGGGGTTACCGCTGAAGGTGTGGAGCCAGAAGTAGCGGATCCCGGGACAGCTGCGGGTGAGGAGATGGGACTTGTGGAGGCTGTTGCTGAGAAGGATGGAGCAATGAAGGACGGTTCCGCGGGTGTGAGTGCCATGGATCGTGGGATTTCTGCCGAGGACACTGTGAGGGGTGAGATACCTACTATTGTCTCATCCCGGGTTTTGGGGGTGGCCACTGTTGCGGAGACTGTTGGGTCATCTTTTCCTGTGGACCTGCTGCCGGGTGGTGGGGTGCCTCTTGTGGTTTCTGAGTCCGTGGCGATGACCCCCCAGCACATGGAGTGGGGTGATTGCGAACAGGGTAGTATAACTAGCCCATGTCTTGCGATGGACCACATACGGCTGCTGGAGGGTGAGCCAACTAAAGCGGACCAGAGTACTGGTTTTCATGACATTGGGGTACCCTCTGGGGTTTTGGAGCATACGGGTCAGCCCCAAGTGGGTCCTCTGGGCGGTGCGGGGACCCCTCCGGCAGCAATTATTTCTGCTGGGGGTGTTTCCGGTGCTTGTGCACCTGCTGTGCCCAGGGCCCCTGGGAAAGACTTAAGTATAGCTGTTGATAATGTTGATTCTAGCAATGTTGTTGTTTCTGATCTCCCCCGCCTCCTCCCCAAATCAGTGGGTCCCAGGAGACCGGGGTTATGTCGGCCCTAAAAGTGGGGTTGTCTTTTGCAGATGTCACTGGTGGCAGGGTACAGCTTGGGCGTTTTTATAGTGCCCACGGTACGATGGCTTTTAGGGGCTCAGTGCCAGCTGCCACTAGGGTGGGGGGAGTGGAGCGTAAGCGCCATAATGTTGTGCAGCTGCGCTGGTTGGAAGAGTTTGGTCGTCCTCCGGGGAGAGACGAGGTGGTGGATATGGTGTTGGCCCTTGGGTTTAAGGCATCAGACATCTTTGCTGTTATCCACCCCTCGGGCTCCCTGGAGTATGATGTAAGTTTTGGTACCCCCGTCTTAATGGAGAGTTTTATCTCCAGACGGGAGGTGGTGAAGAATCAGTCCTCGTGGAAATCCTTTAGAGCAGTCCCCCTGTCTAGACAGGAAGAAATAAAAAGGGTGTCAGTCCTGGTTAGAAATGAATCTATTCCCGCAGAAGATATCACAACATGGTTGGGGCGGTACGGCCAGGTGATGGCCCCGCCAGGGAAAGTTTTGGATGCCAAGGGGATCTGGACTGGTGCCTGGTCTGTCTCAGTAAGGCTTAGACGCATCGGGTTATCAGTGACACATGTGCCTGCGTCAGGTTATATTGGGAGGGATAGGATCCTTGCATTCTATCCAGGGCAACCCAAGCTCTGTTTTAGATGCAACAGTCCTTTGCATTTCAGTAGGGACTGTAGGGAACCCTTTTGCACAAAGTGTAATGAAGCTGGGCACTTGGCCAGCGGGTGCAATAAATTTCAATGCAATCTGTGCGGTGTTATGGGGCACGTTTTTAGCCAGTGCCCCTCGGCCTTTCGGGCACCTGTTGGGGGGGGTGTCTCCCCCTGCGGGGCCTGGGGGGTCTAGGGAGTCTGTGCTTCCGGTTGTTTCGTCGGCCGGGCCTCCTGCCCCGCTCCAGCTGGCTGGCGCAGTGACTCTTGAGGGCCAGTCTTTTGTGATGGGTTCCGGGAGTCCGGGGCCATCGTCAGGAAGATTGGGTCATAAGTCGGGCGGCTCGAGAGTTTCCCCTTTAAAATCTGGGGGAGGGGTAAGGCCCCTTTGGTGCAATCTGTGGTATCTCGTGGCAAGGCTAAGATGCCTAGGGTGGTGTTGCATCCCCCTTCTCGGGATTCGCAGCCCATTCCTACTTGGTCTGGGTCCTCTGTCCCTGTGTCTGGTGGTGGGGGGGATCAAGAGGCGGGTCGTTTCTCTGATTCTGATACCCCTAGTACGAGACCTGTTCGTAAGGGCAGAAGGGGTAAGGTTCCTAGAGATCCCCAGCCAGTTGTAGACTTGCCTTCTCAGCCAGGTAAGGAGAGTAAAAGCAATGTTTGGGTGGCGGTGGGAAAGGGGCGGTGTGAAAGCAGTCCTGGGGTGATCCCCAGTTCTGGGTCAGGTCCTGGTCCGGGTGTTTCCTCTCCAGAAGGTGGAGTTGGGGCGACAAGTAGTGCCCAGACTCCCCCTGGTATAGCCCTGCAGAACAGGTTTTCCACCTTGGATCCTGTGGTGGATTCTGGTGGGGGTATGGTTGCAGGGGATTGTGCTGATGGAAGTAAATGAGTAATTTTATTAAAAAAAAAAAAAATGCAGTAAAAAAAAATGTTTTGGTGGCGGTGGGAAAGGGGCGGTGTAAAAAATGCCCCAGTTCTGGGTCAGGTCCTGGTCCGGGTGTTTCCTCTCCATGTGGGGCGACAAGTAACATGTGCAGAACAGGTTTTCCACCTTGGTCCTGTGGTGGATTCTGGGGGGGGTAGCAGGGGATGTTGGGTGGTAATTTTATTTAAAAAAAAAAAGGAAAAAAATGCGGTGGGAAAGGGGCGGGGAAAGGGGCGGTGTAAAAGCAGTCCTGGGGTGAGTTCTGGGTCAGGTCCTGGTCCGGGTGTTTCCTCTCCAGAAAGTTTGGGGCGACAAGTAGTGCCCAGACTCCCCCTGGTAAAAAAGGTTTTCCAATCCTGTGGTGATTCTGGTGGGGGTAAATTGTGCTGAAAAAAAAAAAAAAAAGAAAAAAATGCAGTAATGTGGTAACATGTGTGTTTGGGTGGCATGGGAAAAGGGGCGGTAAAGCAGTCCTGGGGTGATTGCGTGGTTCCTCTCCAGTAGTTGGGCGATTGCCCAGACTTAAAGTGCAGAACAGGTTTTCCACCTTGGGGGTGGATTCTGGTGGGGGTAGGTTGGGGTTATAATTTTATTAAAAAAAAAAAAAAAAATGATTTTGTTTTATTTGTTTATAATAATAGAAGTTTTATGTATGTTAGAAGTTGTAGGGGTTGGGGTTACTTGGGAAGTGGAAATGATTAAAGAGTATAATAATGCAAGTTATTGGAGCAGGTATTGGTGCGATTTTAGTGATGTGCAGATGGTATATGTATAGTATGGTGGGATAGATGTTTGTACGTAAAGAAAATGTTTAGTGGTAGAGGGTTGCTTTGGTACTTGGGAAGTGGTAATGACTAAAGAGTATAAAAATGCAAGTGAGTGGGGCAGGTATTGGTGCTAATTCTTAGTGATGTATAGATGGTATATGTATAGCATGGTGGGATAATATTTGTATGTAAAGAAAATGTATTGGGCAGAGGGTCGTTTTGGTTTAATTGTTTTTTTTTTTTCTGTATACATTTTTGGTCGTAGAATTTTCAATAAAAAATTGCCACTCCTCGGTCTTCTAGCCGTTTTCTGCCGGGGGGGGGAAACACCCACCCATGCTCTCCGCCATGCTCGACTGTGCCCCCACCCCAAAATGAAGCTCTTTTACATCCGGGGGGGGGGCCGGCCGAAAACAGCGGAGAACAACGGGGGTGTCGCCCCACCTCAGGCTCCTCCGCTTCTGCCTGGCTCCTCCCAGGGCTTCTTTCGCCGTCTTCCGCCGGAGGGCGCCACTCTCCGGGCTTCTCGACGTTGTCTTCCGCCGCGGGGGCCAGGCCTTCTTCTTTGCCGCCCCCTTCGATTTTTTCGGCCTGGACGGGGGTCGCACATCCCATCCAGGACTTGGACGTGGCGGGCTTCTCGTCGCCGTCTTCTGCCGCTGCCCCCTTCACCACGAAGCTCCGTGCTTGTTTGATGAGGGCAGCGGGCTTCCGTCGTCTTCTCCGGGGCGAGGGTCGTACATCCCACCCCGGATTTCGTCGCCGTCTTCTGCCGCTGCCCCCTTCACCACGAAGCTCCGTGCTTGTTTGATGAGGGCAGCGGGCTTCCGTCGCAGTCTTCCGCCGCGGGGTGACACTCGCGGGCTTCTTCTTCCATTCGATGTTGACACGGCGAGGTCCGGCGCTGAAATGCCTTCTGAGCGGCGGGCAAGGACTTATATTGGCATTGGGCGTGGGCGTGGTTATGCCAACATGTGACCTTAACCCATGTGACAGTGATGTGACGTGACATCACTGTCACATGGGTTAAGGTCACATGTTGGCATAACCACGCCCACGCCCAATGCCAATATAAGTCCTTGCCCGCCGCTCAGAAGGCATTTCAGCGCCGGACCTCGCCGTGTCAACATCGAATGGAAGAAGAAGCCCGCGAGTGTCACCCCGCGGCGGAAGACTGCGACGGAAGCCCGCTGCCCTCATCAAACAAGCACGGAGCTTCGTGGTGAAGGGGGCAGCGGCAGAAGACGGCGACGAAATCCGGGGTGGGATGTACGACCCTCGCCCCGGAGAAGACGACGGAAGCCCGCTGCCCTCATCAAACAAGCACGGAGCTTCGTGGTGAAGGGGGCAGCGGCAGAAGACGGCGACGAGAAGCCCGCCACGTCCAAGTCCTGGATGGGATGTGCGACCCCCGTCCAGGCCGAAAAAATCGAGGGGGGCGGCAAAGAAGAAGGCCTGGCCCCCGCGGCGGAAGACAACGTCGAGAAGCCCGGAGAGTGGCGCCCTCCGGCGGAAGACGGCAAAAGAAGCCCTGGCCCCTAGTAGGAGCCAGGCAGAAGCCGGCGACGAAATCCGGGGTGGGATGTACGACCCTCGCCCCGGAGAAGACGACGGAAGCCCGCTGCCCTCATCAAACAAGCACGGAGCTTCGTGGTGAAGGGGGCAGCGGCAGAAGACAGCGACGAGAAGCCCGCCACGTCCAAGTCCTGGATGGGATGTGCGACCCCCGTCCAGGCAGAAGAATTTGAAGGGGGCGGCGGAAGACCCTCAAAAGTTAAAACGTTCACCAGGTGAATGGGTAGGGGTACGATGTACCCCATACTCATTCACATAGGGTGGGGGCCCGAAATCTGGGGGCCACCTTATTAAACGGGGCTCCCAGATTCTGATTGGCTCCCGCCCGCATACCCCGACAACCAATGGCTAGGGTTGTCGGGAAGAGGCTCTTGTCCCGATCGACATGGGGACAAGAGTGCTTTGGGGTGGGGGGCAGCGCCCCCCTCCCCCAAAGCACACACTCCCCCATGTCGAGGGCATGTGGTCTGGTACGGCTCAGGAGGGGGGGGGGCCGCTCGCTCGTCCCCACCCCCATTCCTGTCCGGCCAGACTGCATGCCTGGGATGAGGGCTTGGTACGGATCTGGGGGGGAACCCCACGCCGATTTTGGCGTGGGTTAACCCCTCACGTTCCGGACCAAGCCGGAGAGCCTATTGTACCCCTGGGGGGGAAGCCGCGCCGGTTTCACATTTGAAATTTGGCGCGGAGTTCCCCTTCAGTGTCAGCGCAGCCCGAGAACAGCTCGGAGCTTGCCGTGCGCCGCTCCAGGCAGTGCAAACACTGCTACGCCGCCTGGTATTTACCAAGGATTTTCCCGGCGTACTGAAGAGGCGCGCGGTGAGCTCCGATTTTTCCCTCTGCGCATGCCCAGTATGCAAGTGAACCTTCCGAGGTTCTAGCGTACTTTGCAAGGGCACGGGGATCGGGTCCCAAAAGTCACTTTCCCTTTCAAATCGGCCCGCCACACAAGTTTAAACACATGTCACTACACTTCCCCTGCATCACCCCCCTCCCTCCCCTCATAAACTCCCGCCCGAATCCCCGATGTTTACATTACTAAATGCCGCACGCCAGCTCTGTACTGGCGTGCTGTGCGCCCTCTTCTGGGCGCATTAGGCACTTTAGTAAATGAGGAAACACGCTGCACTGGCAGCGTGTTTCTTTGGTAAATGTCAAAAACAGGTTTACTCCTGCTTGTGCACCATGAGTCTTGGCGCACAGGCTTGGTAAATCAGCCCAATTGTAACTAACCCATTCTGTCTTTATCAAAGGCAGATCGGAAACTTCTGTGTGTAACAGAAAATGTATCCAAGTTTGTATAAGAGAATGAACACATTGGGGCTGATTTACCAAGCCTGTGCGCCAAGACTCATGGTGCACAAGCAGGAGTAAACCTGTTTTTGACATTTACCAAAGAAACACGCTGCCAGTGCAGCGTGTTTCCTCATTTACTAAAGTGCCTAATGCGCCCAGAAGAGGGCGCACAGCACGCCAGTACAGAGCTGGCGTGCGGCATTTAGTAATGTAAACATCGGGGATTCGGGCGGGAGTTTATGAGGGGAGGGAGGGGGGGGGGGTGATGCAGGGGAAGTGTAGTGACATGTGTTTAAACTTGTGTGGCGGGCCGATTTGAAAGGGAAAGTGACTTTTGGGACCCGATCCCCGTGCCCTTGCAAAGTACGCTAGAACCTCGGAAGGTTCACTTGCATACTGGGCATGCGCAGAGGAAAAAATCGGAGCTCACCGCGCGCCTCTTCAGTACGCCGGGAAAATCCTTGGTAAATACCAGGCGGCGTAGCAGTGTTTGCACTGCCTGGAGCGGCGCACGGCAAGCTCCGAGCTGTTCTCGGGCTGCGCTGACACTGAAGGGGAACTCCGCGCCAAATTTCAAATGTGAAACCGGCGCGGCTTCCCCCCCAGGGGTACAATAGGCTCTCCGGCTTGGTCCGGAACGTGAGGGGTTAACCCACGCCAAAATCGGCGTGGGGTTCCCCCCCAGATCCGTACCAAGCCCTCATCCCAGGCATGCAGTCTGGCCGGACAGGAATGGGGGTGGGGACGAGCGAGCGCCCCCCCCCCTCCTGAGCCGTACCAGACCACATGCCCTCGACATGGGGGAGTGTGTGCTTTGGGGGAGGGGGGCGCTGCCCCCCACCCCAAAGCACTCTTGTCCCCATGTCGATCGGGACAAGAGCCTCTTCCCGACAACCCTAGCCATTGGTTGTCGGGGTATGCGGGCGGGAGCCAATCAGAATCTGGGAGCCCCGTTTAATAAGGTGGCCCCCAGATTTCGGGCCCCCACCCTATGTGAATGAGTATGGGGTACATCGTACCCCTACCCATTCACCTGGTGAACGGTTTTCAACTTTTGAGGGTCTTCTGCCGCCGCCCCCCTTCGAATTTCTTCTGCCTGGACGGGGGTCGCACATCCCATCCAGGACTTGGACGTGGCGGGCTTCTCGTCGCTGTCTTCTGCCGCTGCCCCCTTCACCACGAAGCTCCGTGCTTGTTTGATGAGGGCAGCGGGCTTCCGTCGTCTTCTCCGGGGCGAGGGTCGTACATCCCACCCCGGATTTCGTCGCCGGCTTCTGCCTGGCTCCTACTAGGGGCCAGGCCTTCTTTTGCCGTCTTCCGCCGGAGGGCGCCACTCTCCGGGCTTCTCGACGTTGTCTTCCGCCGCGGGGGCCAGGCCTTCTTCTTTGCCGCCCCCTTCGATTTTTTCGGCCTGGACGGGGGTCGCACATCCCATCCAGGACTTGGACGTGGCGGGCTTCTCGTCGCCGTCTTCTGCCGCTGCCCCCTTCACCACGAAGCTCCGTGCTTGTTTGATGAGGGCAGCGGGCTTCCGTCGTCTTCTCCGGGGCGAGGGTCGTACATCCCACCCCGGATTTCGTCGCCGTCTTCTGCCGCTGCCCCCTTCACCACGAAGCTCCGTGCTTGTTTGATGAGGGCAGCGGGCTTCCGTCGCAGTCTTCCGCCGCGGGGTGACACTCGCGGGCTTCTTCTTCCATTCGATGTTGACACGGCGAGGTCCGGCGCTGAAATGCCTTCTGAGCGGCGGGCAAGGACTTATATTGGCATTGGGCGTGGGCGTGGTTATGCCAACATGTGACCTTAACCCATGTGACAGTGATGTCACGTCACATCACTGTCACATGGGTTAAGGTCACATGTTGGCATAACCACGCCCACGCCCAATGCCAATATAAGTCCTTGCCCGCCGCTCAGAAGGCATTTCAGCGCCGGACCTCGCCGTGTCAACATCGAATGGAAGAAGAAGCCCGCGAGTGTCACCCCGCGGCGGAAGACTGCGACGGAAGCCCGCTGCCCTCATCAAACAAGCACGGAGCTTCGTGGTGAAGGGGGCAGCGGCAGAAGACGGCGACGAAATCCGGGGTGGGATGTACGACCCTCGCCCCGGAGAAGACGACGGAAGCCCGCTGCCCTCATCAAACAAGCACGGAGCTTCGTGGTGAAGGGGGCAGCGGCAGAGAAGACGGCGACGAGAAGCCCGCCACGTCCAAGTCCTGGATGGGATGTGCGACCCCCGTCCAGGCCGAAAAATTCGAAGGGGGCGGCAAAGAAGAAGGCCTGGCCCCCGCGGCGGAAGACAACGTCGAGAAGCCCGGAGAGTGGCGCCCTCCGGCGGAAGACGGCGAAAGAAGCCCTGGCCTCGGGAGGAGCCAGGCAGAAGCGGAGGAGCCCGAGGTGGGGCGACACCCCCGTTGTTCTCCGCTGTTTTCGGCCGGCCCCCCCCCCGGATGTAAAAGAGCTTCATTTTGGGGTGGGGGCACAGTCGAGCATGGCGGAGAGCATGGGTGGGTGTTTCCCCCCCCCGGCAGAAGAACGGCTAGAAGACCGAGGAGTGGCAATTTTTTATTGAAAATTCTACGACCAAAAATGTATACAGAAAAAAAAAAACAATTAAACCAAAACGACCCTCTGCCACAATACATTTTCTTTACATACAAATATTATCCCACCATGCTATACATATACCATCTATACATCACTAAAAATTAGCACCAATACCTGCCCCACTCACTTGCATTTTTATACTCTTTAGTCATTACCACTTCCCAAGTACCAAAGCAACCCTCTACCACATTTTCTTTACGTACAAACATTATCCCACCATACTATACATATACCATCTGCACATCACTAAAATCGCACCAATACCTGCTCCAATAACTTGCATTATTATACTCTTTAATCATTTCCACTTCCCAAGTAACCCCAACCCCTAAAACATACATACTTCTATTATGCATAAACAAATAAAACTAAATCATAACCCTAACCCTCCCCAAAACTTTAAAATCTACGCAACTACGCAATTGTACATACACATGTTACCACATTACTGCATTTTTTTTTTTTTTTTAATAAAATTACTCATTTATTCCATCAGAATCCAAAATCCAAGGTCCCCAAAACTGTTCTGCAGGGCTATACCAGGGGAGTCTGGCACTACTTGTCGCCCCAACTCCACCTTCTGGAGAGGAAACACCCGGACCAGGACCTGACCCAGAACTGGGATCACCCCAGGACTGCTTTTACACCGCCCCTTTCCCACATTGCTCATACACATGCCACCATCACATAAAATTACTCATTTACTTCCATCAGCACAATCCCCTAAAATACCCCCACCAGATCCACCACAGGATCCAAGGTGGAAAACCTGCAGGGCTATACCAGGGGAGTCTGGGCACTACTTGTCGCCCCAACTCACCTTCTGGAGAGGAAACACCCGACCAGGACCTGACCCAGAACTGGGGATCACCCCAGGACTGCTTTTACACGCCCCTTTCCCACTGCCACCCAAACATTGCTCATACACATGTTACCACATTACTGCATTTTTCCTTTTTTTTTTTTAAATAAAATTACTCATTTACTTCCATCAGCACAATCCCCTGCAACCATACCCCCACCAGAATCCTCCACAGGATCCAAGGTGGAAAACCTGTTCTGCAGGGCTATACCAGGGGGAGTCTGGGCACTACTTGTCGCCCCAACTCCACCTTCTGGAGAGGAAACACCCGGACCAGGACCTGACCCAGAACTGGGGATCACCCCAGGACTGCTTTCACACCGCCCCTTTCCCACCGCCACACCCAAACATTGCTTTTACTCTCCTTACCTGGCTGAGAAGGCAAGTCTACAACTGGCTGGGGATCTCTAGGAACCTTACCCCTTCTGCCCTTACGATCAGGTCTCGTACTAGGGGTATCAGAATCAGAGAAACGACCCGCCTCTTGATCCCCCCCACCACCAGACACAGGGACAGAGGACCCAGACCAAGTAGGAATGGGCTGCGAATCCCGAGAAGGGGGATGCAACACCACCCTAGGCATCTTAGCCTTGCCACGAGATACCACAGATTGCACCAAAGGGGCCTTACCCCTCCCCCCAGATTTTAAAGGGGAAACTCTCGAGCCGCCCGACTTATGACCCAATCTTCCTGACGATGGCCCCGGACTCCCGGAACCCATCACAAAAGACTGACCCTCAAGAAGTCACTGCGCCAGCCAGCTGGAGCGGGGCAGGAGGCCCGGCCGACGAAACAACCGGAAGCACAGACTCCCTAGACCCCCCAGGCCCCGCAGGGGGAGACACCCCCCCAACAGGTGCCCGAAAGGCCGAGGGGCACTGGCTAAAAACGTGCCCCCATAACACCGCACAGATTGCATTGAAATTTATTGCACCCGCTGGCCAAGTGCCCAGCTTCATTACACTTTGTGCAAAAGGGTTCCCTACAGTCCCTACTGAAATGCAAAGGACTGTTGCATCTAAAACAGAGCTTGGGTTGCCCTGGATAGAATGCAAGGATCCTATCCCTCCCAATATAACCTGACGCAGGCACATGTGTCACTGATAACCCGATGCGTCTAAGCCTTACTGAGACAGACCAGGCACCAGTCCAGATCCCCTTGGCATCCAAAACTTTCCCTGGCGGGGCCATCACCTGGCCGTACCGCCCCAACCATGTTGTGATATCTTCTGCGGGAATAGATTCATTTCTAACCAGGACTGACACCCTTTTTATTTCTTCCTGTCTAGACAGGGGGACTGCTCTAAAGGATTTCCACGAGGACTGATTCTTCACCACCTCCCGTCTGGAGATAAAACTCTCCATTAAGACGGGGGTACCAAAACTTACATCATACTCCAGGGAGCCCGAGGGGTGGATAACAGCAAAGATGTCTGATGCCTTAAACCCAAGGGCCAACACCATATCCACCACCTCGTCTCTCCCCGGAGGACGACCAAACTCTTCCAACCAGCGCAGCTGCACAACATTATGGCGCTTACGCTCCACTCCCCCCACCCTAGTGGCAGCTGGCACTGAGCCCCTAAAAGCCATCGTACCGTGGGCACTATAAAAACGCCCAAGCTGTACCCTGCCACCAGTGACATCTGCAAAAGACAACCCCACTTTTAGGGCCGACATAACCCCGGCCTCCTGGGACCCACTGATTTGGGGAGGAGGCGGGGGGAGATCAGAAACAACAACATTGCTAGAATCAACATTATCAACAGCTATACTTAAGTCTTTCCCAGGGGCCCCGGGCACAGCAGGTGCACAAGCACCGGAAACACCCCCAGCAGAAATAATTGCTGCCGGAGGGGTCCCCGCACCGCCCAGAGGACCCACTTGGGGCTGACCCGTATGCTCCAAAACCCCAGAGGGTACCCCAATGTCATGAAAACCACAACCCTCCAGCAGCCGTATGTGGTCATCGCAAGACATGGGCTAGTTATACTACAATCACCCCACTCCATGTGCTGGGGGGTCATCGCCACGGACTCAGAAACCACACACCACCACCCGGCAGCAGGTCCACAGGAAAAGATGACCCAACAGTCTCCGCAACAGTGGCCACCCCCAAAACCCGGGATGAGACAATAGTAGGTATCTCACCCCTCACAGTGTCCTCGGCAGAAATCCCACGATCCATGGCACTCACACCCGCGGAACCGTCCTTCATTGCTCCATCCTTCTCAGCAACAGCCTCCACAAGTCCCATCTCCTCACCCGCAGCTGTCCCGGGATCCGCTACTTCCGGCTCCACACCTTCAGCGGTAACCCCGCAACCCGCGGTATTCACTTTCGCGGCCATACCCTCCGGCTCCACACCCGCAGCGGCAGTCCCGCGACCCGCGGCATCCACCGCAGCAGTAGCCTCGCGACTCGCGGCACACACATTCGCGGCAATACCCGCCGCGACTTCGTCCTGCGTTCCTCCAACCTCCATGACTTCCTCCTCGTCCGCAGCAGCCCCGGGACCCGCCACTTCCGGTCCCGCGGTGATCGCGGGGGATCCGACCAGGCCTCCAGGCTGGGCGCCCCCTGATGGCAAAGGGGAAATTGGCACCTCAGCCTGGGAGCTACGGCGAGCAGCCTGGCTTCCCTTATCACAAACCTCCATCAGGCGTTCCTCCAACTCATCCATCTCATCAGTGTCCATAGTAGACTGATCCAACAGCCGGTTCCAATAAATGATATACTCACTCAGGGTCGTTTTCAATGTCTGAACACTCAGGCGATAGCCCTTCCGCTTCTTTTTGCCCACCCGATCTCTGGCTGTTCTTAAGCGTGCCAGGTCTTCATGCACTACCACCAAAAAGTCCATAAGCCTTCCCAAGACTGCATAGACTTCCATCCGACGGCCTGTAGCTTCAAAATCACTTTCACCTGGCTGCTGCTCCTGCCATGCAGAGAGAGCAATCTGGGACTCCAGATACCTGAGATCCTCATCTGATGGTCTCAAACTCTCCACTGTCCTTGAAATGGTATCCGATCCCTCCACAGGCATAGCTTCTCTCACCGCCCGGGAAGTAGAGCCTCCCCCTGGGCTGATAGCTTCCATGGCTCTCTGGAAGTCCAGAGAGCCTCACACACACGCCCTCAAGACCGAGGAGTGGCGACGCCCCCGTTGTTCTCCGCCATTTCCGCCGGCCCCCCCCGGATGTAAAAGAGCTTGATTTGGGGTAGGGGGCCTGGCCGAACATGGCGGAGAGCATCGGTGGGTGTCTCTCTCCCCGGCGGAAGGCGGCGGCGAAGACCGGGGGGGGGGTAGGTGTACCCCCCCGGCGGAAGGCGAAGACCGAGGAGGGGTTTCGCCCCCCGTTGTTCTCCGCCATTTCCGCCGGCCCCCCCGGATGTAAAAGAGCTTGATTTGGGGTAGGGGGCCTGGCCGAACATGGCCGAGAGCATCGGTGGGTGTCCCCCCCCGGCGGAAGGCGGCGGCGAAGACCGGTGCGGGGCTGGAGCCCCCCCGGCAGAAAACGTCTGGAAGACCGAGGGGCTCCGCCCCCGTTGTTCTCTGCTTTTTTCGGCCGGCCCCCCCCGGATGTGAAAGAGCTTATTTTGGGGTGGGGGCCTGGCTGGACATGGCGGAGAGCATCGGTGGGTGTCCCCCCCCGGCAGAAGACGGCGAAGCCCGGGGCCCAATGGGCTGGTGGTGGGGGGTCCCGGCAGAAGACCCCCGGAGCTGACTAATAAATTATTTTTTTCTGTGTGTTTTTTTTGTGTTTACACTTTTCCACCCGGTGAATGGGTAGGGGTACGATGTACCCCATACTCATTCACATAGGGTGGGGGGCCAGAATCTGGGGGCCCCCTTAATATAGGGGGCTCTCAGATTCTGATAAGCCCCCCGCCCGCATACCCCGACAACCAACGGCCAGGGTTGTCGGGAAGAGGCTCTTGTCCCTATCGACATGGGGACAAGAGTGCTTTGGGGTGGGGGGGCAGTGCCCCCCTCCCCCACAGCACACACTCCCCCATGTCGAGGGCATGTGGTCTGGTACGGCTCAGGAGGGGGGGGGGCGCTCGCTCGTCCCCACCCCCATTCCTGTCCGGCCAGACTGCGTGCCTGGGAGAAGGGTTTGGTCTGGATCTGAGGGGGAACCCCACGCCGTTTTTTGGCGTGGGTTTAACCCCTTATGTTCCAGATCAAATCTAAGAGCCTGTTGTGCACCTGAAGGGGGACCCCCACGCCGTTTTTTTTTTCTAATTTGGGGTGGAGTTCCCCTTTATCCCGGTCCTGTCAGGGGGGGGGGGAATGCCTGCTCGTCTGTCCCTACAATGTATGAACAGCGATCTGTCATTTCCCCTACACAGTCCCACCCCCTTTACAGTTAGAACACACCCAGGTAACATATTCAACCCCTTCCGCGCCCCTAGTGTTAACCCCTTCCCTGCCAGTGTCATTTTTATAGTAAGCAATGCATTTCTATACCATTGCTCGCTACAAAAATGCCAAATCTCACAAAAATGTGTCCGCCACAATGTCGCAGTAGCCAGAAAAAACAATGATAGCCACCATTACTAGTAAAACAAAAAATTATTCCAAAAAAAACCATAAGACCAACCCCTACTTAGAACTTTTGCCCAAACCAATCAAACGCTTATTGTGATTTTTTGCAACCAAAAATATGTCCAAGAATACTTATCGGCCTAAACTGAGGGCAAACATTTTTTGAATATATTTTGGGGGAGATTTATTATAGCAAACAGTAAAAAAGATGTTTTTTTAGTTACCAAATTGTCGCTATATTTTTGGGTCAAGCAAAAATAAGAAAAAACGCAGAGGTGATCAAATACCACCAACAAAAAAAAAAAAAAACATTTTTAGGGGGGGGGGGGGGAGGATGAGGACGCCCAATTTTTTTGGGGGCCACGTCGCACAACCACGCAATTGTCAGTCAAAATGACGCAGTGTTGAAATGCAAAAAATGGCCCCGTCAGTGACCAGTAATATGCTCTGGGGCTCAAGTGGTTACAAATTAAGAATACACTAAAGTTAGCCCAATTTATGGCCATAATGTGAAAGATGATGTTACACCGAGTAAATAGATACCCAACATGTTACACTTTAATATTGCACACACTCATGGAATGGGCCAAACTTCAGTACTTGAAAATACCCATAGGCAACGCTTTTTTATGTGTTTCAGGTTACCAGTTTAGATTTACAGAGGAGGTCTAGTGCTAAAAGTATTGCTCTCGCTCTAACGTACGCTATGATACCTCACATGTGGGGTTTGAACGGGGGTTCAATATGTGGGCGGGGCTTACACATTTAAGGCCCGCCCCCATATATGGAAACATTCTTCAAACCACACATGTGAGGTATCATAGCGTGCGTAACAGCAAGAGGAATATTTATAGCACTAGACCTCATCTGTAAATCTAAACTGGTAACCGGAAACAATAAAAATGCTGCTTGTTCGCTTCTGACTGCGAGCTACTAGGGACAGGGGCGTTTAAATTATTACTATTTAGGTTTGTTACGTAAAAATTCTATAAGACCTCCCGTTCAGCTTGTAAAGCATCACTTCAGGGGGACCAAAAAAAAATTAAACACCTCTAATGCTTTCATCCGCCATTGCAGATTTGATTCTGGTACTGCATTTCGAGTGAACTGGGCATGCTCGAACACTTAGAAAAAGAAGTTGGAAGTTTCATCCTGAAAATGACTTGCATCTTTCTGAGCATGCTCAGAAAGCTGTTTTTTTGGCTTAGTAATTTAAGGACATCCTTAACAGGTGTAAGCAGTTCCAAGTGCACACAAACTAGAGGCTGACATTTCTTCATGTGTTTCCAATTGGTTCATTAGCACACATGTTATAAAAAGCGTGGATACTGCACGTGTCAGCTGCCCCTCAGAGGGGACAGATTTGCTGGCTGAATTTGTCCTGTCTGAAGCTCAATGGAGCGAAGAGGGATTCAGAACACCTTGCGCTTTCAGGTTATGCCTGCTCATTTACAGAGGGTAAGTTTGGAGTTCCTTGTAAAGAATTTGTTGGAGGAATCTGTCGGTCTGGAACCACGGCACATTTATTGCATCCAGGATCATGCAGCACCAAGGTATTATGATGTCTCCTTTGTGCATAGAAATTTCTGCACTGAAGTTATTGAGAAATGTAAGGACTTGGAGAAAGCTAATCATGAATCCATTAGACCCTTTATAGTGGAACCCTTGTATGCTATGGAGGAGAAACCACTGGTGGTTCATTTATTTAACCCCTTCACAGACATTGCTTTGGTAGTAGCCTTTTTAAGGAGATACTGCTCTTCAGTGAAGGGAGGCTTCAGACTGTCTAATCGGTTGGGGATTTTTAATGGCAAATTAAAGTTTTTTGTCAAGTTGAAGGTGGATTCTGAAGGGATTGGTGGAGTGCGGCATCCACCAGCTAATTTCTCAATAGCAGGGAATAGAGGGTTTCTATACTACCCTGGCCAACCAACATATTGTAGGAGATGCCATAAATTTGGGCATACCAGGGATGAATGCAATGTGGAGATGCACTGTCGGAACTGTGGGGAGGAGGGACATGAGGCTGGGGCTTGCTTGGTTAAACGGGCCTGTGATACATGTGGACTGCGTGATCACACAGTTAAAAATTGTCCAAGAGTAAGAAGGGCCTATGTCTCTTATGCTGAAGCTGTCAGGCGCACTGCTGAGGGTGGACGGCCAGTGTCCACTCAGGTGCTGTCTGACTCTCCTGAAAGGCTGGAAGAAGAGGAGGAAGAGGAGGAGGAGGTGGTGGAAAAGGAGGAGGTGGTGGTGGAAGAGGAGGAACACCAGGGTGTGGAGGAGAAAGAGGAGGAAAGAGTAGAAGTACCACCCTCCAGTGTGGACCCATTAACAATGGAGAGTGGAGAAGAGGTTGAGAGGGCCGTGGAGGAGGCTATGGAGGAATTGGCAGCAGCCTTACAGTGGGAGCCGGAGGTGCAGGAAGCTCCAGAAGAGGTAGAAAAGATGGAGACACTGAGTGCCAAGACTAAGGTGGACACTTGGGAGAGCCCTAAGAACAGAAGGGCTAAAAAATTGAAGGTAGAGGCAGCCGGAGTTATAACAAGCAACCCCTTTGAGGTCCTGGCGGAGGAGGGAGGGGAGATAGAATCATCAGCATTAAATCCAGGGACTCCAGAAATTTTACAGCCAGCCACATTGTCGCCAAGTCAGGAATTTTTGGTTGATGAAAGTGTTGTGGCCCTGAGGAATGTGTGCCAGTTTTCTGGCTTAAGTGATAGATCTGGGGGTGAATGATGCACATTTGCATGTGAATGAGCATCAAGCTGGTGTCCCTCAATGTGAGGGGCTTTGGGTCTCCTGCTAGACAGTGTGCTGTTTTTGAGGACTTGAAGGTCAATGGAGGAGACATCGCCTGCCTACAGGAGTGTTTTTTTAATCGGCCACCCAAGCCTCCGGAGTGGGTGGTGGAGTACATATGGTCGGCAGTTGGGGATACTAGGAATGCTGGGGTAGGCATTATTATTACAAATAGGAATATTCGCATTATGTCTCATGTGGTATTAGTACCAGGAAGATTAATTATGGCAGATTTAGTTTTGTTTAACCAGAAGTTTAGGCTTTTTAATTTATATGCTCCTGTGAATAAACAGAAACGTCTTGAGTTTTTTGAAGTTCTAAAGTTACACGCAGTGGGAAGGAGACCTAGTGTGATCATGGGTGATTTTAATACGATCCGATTTGTGAAGGATCGAATAGGAGCAGCTGAGACTAAGTTGGATGCAAGTAGCGCTATGCTGAATGGGGTAATTCAGGACTTGAATCTTAATGATGCTCATATTATTCTGGGTTTGGTGGATCCATATTTCACGTTTTTTTCGGAGTGTGGGCGCACCAGATCCAGAATCGACTTATGTTTGTTTTCTGATGCGTTCAAATGTGTTAAGGTTAAGCACAGGCCGGTAATTTTTTCAGACCATGTAGCAGTGTATGTTGATTTGAATATGGGGGATTGTATTAAGTTTGGTTCGGGGGTTTGGAGGTTAAATAATTTATTGTTGCATGACGAGCATGTCAAAGCCCATTTTAGTAATGTGTATAGTAGATGGGTAAATAGGAAAAAAGATTTTGATAATATTTTGGGGTGGTGGGATTGGGTTAAATGGAAAATTAAATTATTTTTTCAAAAAAAGAGTAGGGATAAAAGTAGCAGTGAGAAAAGAAGATATTCTCAGTTACAAGCCAGATTGGCTACATTATATTCATTTAGAAATATGGGCTATGACATGGCCGATGAAATAGACCATGTTAGGAAGAGGATTAAAGAGGTATTAACTGAAAGAGGAAAACAAATTATTTTTCAAACGAGAGTTAAACATCTGGAGCAGGATGAAAAATGTTCTAGATTTTTTTTCAAGAAGGTTTATAAAGGAAAAAGAGTTTTTGAGAGTGTGTATGATGGAGGGAGGGAATGTAAGGGGGAGAATGTGCTGGAATGCGTGTCTAAATTTTATGAACGGTTGTATGAGGGAGTGTGTGTTGATGAGTCAGATACTAGAATGATTGATATGGTAGAGGATAATTTAGATGAGGGTGATAAGGTTTTTTTGCAGAAATCGGTGAGTGAGGAGGAGGTGCGGGAAGCAGTGATAAGCATGGGGGCTAATAAAACCCCAGGAGGGGATGGCTTACCAAGTGAGTTTTTTAAAGTATTTTGGGATATTATTAGGCAGGATGTGGTTGAGGTATTTAGTTACATGATGAGGGAAGGCATTATTTCCGAATCTATGAAAGAGGGGGTAGTGGTATTAATTTATAAGAAAGGGGATAAGAAGGATATCCGGAATTGGAGGCCCATCTCCTTGCTTAATTCAGACTACAAGGTTTTTGCAAAAATGATAGCGAGGAGATTATCGAAGGTCATTGGTAAGATGGTTAGCGAGACGCAGGCCTGTGCAGTGCCGGGGCGAATGATTTCAGAGAATTTAATTTTAGTTAGGGATATAATTAATTTTTGTAAAGATAGGAATAGTTCGGTTATTCTGACATCATTTGACTTGGAGAAGGCATATGATAAAGCGAATCATTGGTTTTTGTGGGAAGTTTTGAAGCGGATGGGTATACCACAGTTGCTCATGAATGTAATAACAGGGTTGTATCGGGGGATCAGTAGTCGGGTTCTGGTTAATAGGAGTTTGGGGCGGGCCTTTTTGGTTAAATCTGGGGTGAGACAGGGGTGTCCCCTGTCCCCCATTCTCTTTATTTGTTTTATTGATCCACTGTTAAGGATGATACAGAGAGATAAGGCAGTGAGGGGCTTTTTGGTGCCTGGGAGTGGGGGAAAAATTGTGAAATGTTTAGGTTATATGGACGACGTGGTGGCAGTGTGTCAGTCGATGGTAGGTGTAAGAAGGGTGAAGTTGCTTTTGTCTATTTTTTGTGTGAGTGCGGGAATGTGTGTGAATTGGAATAAGTGTAGTTTGGATGTGTATGGGAGACAAGTGGAATGTGTGGATGATCAGATTGGGAAGGCTGAGGATGGAATGAGGATTTTGGGTATTGTGTTTGACCATGAAATGAAAGGGGAAGCATGCTGGAATGAAGTGGGAGGAAAAATAGCCAGGAAGTTGAGGGCTTGGTGTTTAAGAAAATTGTCGATTTATGGGAAAGTTTTAGTAGTCAAGGCAGTAATTTTGCCTTTAATTTTGTATGTGAGCAACATCTTCCCTCCTGGGGAGGTAAAGTTGAGGAAAATTAATAAGCTATTATTTACCTTTTTATGGGAGTCGAAAAGGGGCAGAGTCAAGAGAGAATATGTGTGTAGACGTGAATGTAATGGTGGGTTGGGTTTTCCGAATGTGAGAGTGTTTGTGTTAATGAATTATTGGTTTTGCGTGGTGAAAGTTTTGAGGAATGGTGGAGTGTGTGCTAGGATGATTGCCTTTTCAGGTGGGTGGTTGTTCAGGAGATGGGGGTGGTTGGAAAGGGATTCAAGTATACCGGTGGCCTACGTGGTGGCACGCGACTACTGGGTATTAGAAAAGTTTAGGGTAGAGTTTAAGCTGGCAGATCTGGGAGAAGGAGAGAGGGATAAACTGCAAGTGAGGAAGTGGTTGATAGAGAAGGAGTATGTGTGTAACCTTAAGGGAATTAATGCGTCAGTGGCGGGGGAAGTATGGAAGAAAATGAGTATATATGGGGTGACAAATGTGCAGAGACAGATAGTATGGATGAGTTTACATGAATGTCTAGCTACCAGACTATTTGGGAAAAGTAGGGATCCGCGTGTGTCTGATATTTGTCCAAGAATGAATTGTGGGGGTGTAGAAGACAGTGAGCATGTGTTCTGGGGGTGTGGTGTAGCGAAAGATGTGATCAATAAGAGCCAAGATCTGATAAAAGAAATAACAGGAGTGAAGGTGAGTGAGTGGAAAATGATGATGTATGGCTTGGGGAAACTGGAAAAAGATAAACAGAGAGTATTGTGGTTAGTGTTATGTGCATTAAAGGAAGTGTTGTGGAATGCACGTAACTTGTATGTATTTAAACAGGTTTCGTTAGACAGCAAACAATGTATAGGATTATGGCTAAGCAAGTTGTACCTTTTTTTCATGTTGGATAAAAAGAAGGGTGT
Organism: Rana kukunoris; assembly: GCA_029574335.1. Lineage (NCBI taxonomy): Eukaryota > Metazoa > Chordata > Amphibia > Anura > Ranidae > Rana > Rana kukunoris. Next base: position 375,433,220 of record CM056051.1, read on the forward strand.
AGATGCCGAAGGCATCTGGAAGTTTAAAAAATGGAGGATGTTGATTAATAATTAGCCTTTGCCACGATGATGTAAGACTTGGAGACAGTGAATGAGCGTTGAGCTGAATAGTCTCTCTCTTCTGAAGTGGAATGGCGGAGCGAAACAGAGATGTTTTGGAGCAAGTTTTGTATTTTTTGATGTTTTCTCTGCTACATAATTTTGCTAAATGTTTCTCAAGATGTTAATGACTAATGTTTTAATCCTGTGGGTCTATCCTGTTATTTCAAAAGCATGATTTATTTTCCAATGACTGTGAAATAAACGTTGGTCTTTTTTGTTTTTAGGTGTTTTTATATATTTTTGGTGTGTTTATTTGTAATTTTTTTTTTGCTTTCCTTGTTTTGTGGACCAATAAAATTACTTTCAAATTTTGAAGTTTGTTTTGTGATATTTTTTTCATGCTATGGATTTCAACCGCTGCAGCTGAACTAGTTTGGGCCTAAACCATCAAGTGTGATTTGTCTCTAAGCTCTTTCCTGGTGTGTATGCATGAAATGTTTAGTCACCAGAAAAGGAAGGACAAAGCGGTAAGTATTGTTTCCTAGAACTGATGTCCAGACTGACTTTTTAAAGCACATGTGCAAGATGTAGGAAAAGCTGCAAACAGGGCCTGTTGGAGGGGGGGGGGGGGGGGTGGTGTTTTTTTTTGGTGGACAGGCTTGAAGTGCTGATTTACAGCGCTGTGCTTGAAACTAGCACAAGACAATCCTATTCTAATTGTGGGTTGTTTGAGGGAAGCCAATTGAGTGTTAGAACCCCTGCTAGTGTTTTTAGGTTGGGCTTTGTGTCCCTTTTCCTAAAATTGGCTTCACTTCCTGTCACACAGCTGAACAGGAAGTGAGGTTAAAACCCTACCAATGGTCTTTTCTTCGGGGCACAGGTCAATCTAACTAGTGTCACCATTAAGCAAATTGCACTGCAGTGTACACCCCAAATGATTAGTTATTTTGGGGTTTAGTAAAGGCAAAGCCGCTCTGCAGTAGAAGCGTAGGCAATGAAAATCAGAAGGGAAGCACTGATGGTTTTTACTTCCAATCCCGCCAAGTTTTGAGTTTTCTTCCTTGCTTGTCCACTTGTAGTGCAAAGTGGATTTGCCTTTAGTAAATGGACCCCAAAGTCCAAGATTCCTACTAATTTGGGGTGTACACAGCAAAATGCCATTTCCAAAATGGGAAACTATTTATATTGATCTGTGTGTCCCCAACAAAACATTACTCAGGTGTTTCCCTCACTTCCTGTTTGGCTGTGTGGCAGGAAGTGAATGAATTAAGTAGAAAGTGACAACATTTGTGAGGTGTCTTTACCCTATCAGGGGTGCAGGCATCCCCAAAACAAACAAGAAAATAGTTGATTTAACATTGGGTGGTGTTTGTGGGGGTCCCTAACACACATTCATACATATTAGCAACGCTGGATCCTGGCCTATTGGCATGGTTATATTTTCTTAAGCCTCTCAATAAAATGATCTGAAATTTGGGGTTAAACTGGAACAATAATCATCACTTTTATTTTTTGGATTTCTTTCATTTTGGATAGAGTTGGTGGGGGGGGGGGGGTTAGAAGCTCTGTCAGTTTATTTTGTATTATCCCTGTCCGTTTGGGGAGATTGGCCTTCACTTCCTGCCCCATAGCCAAACAGGAAGTGATCGAAAAACTAGGCAAATTAAGGGCCCCCCCAGGTCCCCCCCCACAGAACTTGTGTGTGTCCCCTGAAAATTCCTGGGTGGGTCATAAAAAAACAGGGTGTGGCCTTGACAGGAAGGGTGGGTCATTTTTCTATTAGGGGGGTGCCAAAATTTGGTCAGGCCTAGGGCAGCACAAAACCTAAATCTCCTACTGCACATTAGGGCTTATTTAGACAGGATCCAATTTACAGCATGTTTTTAGATTGTGGGAGGAAACCCGCACAGGGAGAACATGCAAACTCCAGGCAGATAGTGTCACGGGCGGGATTCGAACCAGCAACCCTTTTGCTGCTAGGTGAACATGCTACACACTACGCTACTGTGCTGAACGAACATGATTGCAGCTGAAAGCATGAGATGTTTTTTTTTTTACCAATTCCATGCTTTCCAGCCTGGAGGACAGATGTGGGGTCTAATTGACCCCGCCTTTCTCTATAAAGAGGACCTGTCACACACTAGTCCTATTACAAGGGATGTTTACATTCCTTGTAATAGGAAGAAAAGTGAAAAATAATACAAACAAAGGGACAAACAAGTGCAAAAAATTAAAATATTAAGTAAAAAAATAAAATAACAAAGGAATTTAAATGCTCCTGTCCCTAGTAGCTCGCACTCAGAAGCGAACACGCATGCAAGTCCCACCCACATATGTAAACATCCTTCAAACCCCACATGTGAGGTATCATAGCGTGCGTTAGAGCGAGAGCAATAATGTTAGCACTAGACCTCCTCTGTAACTCAAAAGTGGTAACCTGAGAAAAAAAGTCAAGCGTTGCCTATGGAGATTTTTAATAACGAAGTTTAGCGCCATTCCATGAGTGTGCGCAATATGAAAGCGTGACAAGTTAGGTATCTATTTACTCGGTGTAACATCATCTTTTACCTTATCCCTAAAAATTGGCCTAGCTTTACTGCTTTCTTATTTTGTCATTCATGAAACAGGTTTTTTTTTTGAAAGCCAAAAAAAAAAAAAACGTTTGAAAATTTTTGGCACAAATACTGTTGGAAATGTGTCCGAAAAAATGGCCGCCACTTTATTCCCTAGGGTGTTTGTTAATAAAATATATATAATGTTTGGGGGTCCTGAGTAAGTTTCAAGGAAGAAAATATAATTGTTACATGAAGGAGAGAAGTGCCAGAATAGGCGCGGTATGGAAGTGGTTAAAGTGCAACAATAAAAGTGAAAAATTCCTTGAAATTTCGTACCATGGGGGGGGGGAGGCAATTAGGGGCGCCATCAGGAATTATGGGGCCCCTTACACAGCTTCAGGCATGGGCCCCCTGGAGCAGAGAATAGGGGGGGGGGTGCCGCCTGATATTAAGAAGGGGGGGGGCTGCCGCAATTTGATAAGCGGGGGGTTCCTTTACTAAAAAATACATATAGAAAAATATATATTAAAAAGGGTGGTAGCCATCCGGGGGCCCTGGGGACCACTGGGCCCTTTAATAAAAAGAAACTTCTGGGCTCTTTAATGAAAAATAAATTACAATATCTACATATATAAAATAATAAAAAAGGGGGTTGCCTTGGGAGCTCTGGGCCCTTTAATAAAAAATAACTACCAAAAATCTAAAAAAAAAAAAACATTGGGTGGGAGCTGTGGTGGCTCAACGTGAATGGCACTGCGCTGACAAGCCGTTCACCTCTGCAGCCAAGGGTTCGGATCCCGGTCTCGGCTACATGTGAATTGAGTTTGGTGGTGTCAGCCCGGCTCCCGGTGGGTGTGCTATGCAAGGTACGCCTGTGCTTAGTATGCCCACCCCCCCCCCCCCAAAAAAAAAAACACCACACTTGCACACACTTTGGCCATGAGGTCTCCTAAAATAAAGGGAGGCGAAGGACCTACAGGGCTGGCTGGGTGGGCTACACTCCTTCATAGGGGGAGTCCCTCTGTCCCATCGGGCTCCCAAGTGTAGCAGGTGGGGTGAGGCCCCCCTCACACCCACCATTGCCACCGGGGGCATGGAGAAGGATGGCGATTGCAAGTCCAGCTCCTCTCTCTCGACTTCACGCACAAAATACACTTTAAAAAAGAAATTAAAGTAAAAAGTAACAAACCTGGGGAAAATGTTTATAACATTTTTAGAAGCAAAAAGGTTGTCATCTGGGGCCCTCTGGGAGCTTTCAAAATTATATTATATATATATATGTTTAAAAAATAACCAAAAAATATATCATATGTTTTTTTTTTGATTTTTTTGTAAAGGTGGGGGGTTGTCATCTGGAGCCCTGGGGATCTCCGGGCCACTGGGGACCAGGCCACTGGGGACCTCCAGACCCCTAAACCAAAACATTGGCCCTTTAATAACAAAAAATTTGGGGGGTTGCCACCCGGGGCCCTGGGGACCTCCAGACTGCTAAAAAATATTAAATTCCAAAAATTGGCCCTTTAATAAAAAATCCTACAAAAACCAACTAACAAATATATATACAAAAAAAAAAAAGAGGGGGGTTACCATCTGGGGCGCTGGGGGGCCTCCAGGCATCTGGGCACCTCCGGACCCCCGGGCCCCTTACAGGTGTACAGGGCCGCCATCATGAATTTTGGGGCCCCTTACACAGCTTCAGGCATGGGCCCCCTGGAGCAGAGAACCGGGGGGGGGGTGCTGCCGCATGAAATTGAGAAGCGGGGGGGGGGGGTGGTGCCACAAATTGAGGAGCGGGGGGGCCCTTTACAAAAATTTTGACAGAAATAAGAAATAAAGAAAAATATATATAAAAAAGGGGGGTAGCCATCCGGGGCCCTGGGGACCTCTGTGCTCTTTATCAAATAAAAATAAAAAAGAGAGAAAATACATATATATATATTTTTTTAAATATAACATTTATCGAAAAAAAGTAAAAAAACAAGGGGGTAGCCTTCCAGGGCCCTGGGGACCTCTGGGCCCTTTCCTTAAAAAAAAAAAAACAAATATATTAAAAAAATATATATATTTTTTTAAATATATATATTTTATTTAAAAAAAAGGGCTTGCCATCTGGGGCCCTTAGTGGCCTCCGGGCCCCTGGGGACCTTCGGAGCCCTTAAACAAAAAAAAAAAAAAAAAATTTTTTTTTTGTTTTAGGGTGGTTCCCATCCGGGCCCCTGGGGGCCCCTGGGGACCCCCGGGCGGTGTAATGCCTGTACCCCCCTAATGGCGGCCCTGCAGGTGTACTGCCTGTACCCCCCTGATGGCGGCCCTGGGTGTAATGTCAGCATGTGAAAAATGACATTCTGAAGGAAAAAAGCCATTTAAAACTGACTCGCGGCTATAATGAATTGTCAGCTCTTGGAAATTGCAGGAGAATTCATTCATTAAAAACACCAAAAAAAAAGCGTGGGGGTCCCCCCAAATTCAATAACCAGACCCTTTAGGTCTGGTATGGATATTAAGGGGAACCCCGCCATCAATTTTTAAAAAAAATGACGTGGGGTTCCCCCCAAATATCCATAACCAGACCCTTCAGGTCTGGTGTGGAATTTAAGGGGAACTCCACTCCAAATTTAAAAAAAAATGGCGTGGAGTCCCCCCTAAAATCCACACCAGACCCCTTATCCGAGCACGTTGACCTGGCCGGCCGCAGAAAAGAGGGGGGGACAGAGCGCGGCCCCCCCCCTCTCCTGAACCGCACCAGGCCACATGCCCTCAACATTGGGAGGGTGTTTTGGGGTGCCCCCCAAAACACCTTGTCCCCATGTTGATGAGGACAAGGGTCTCTTCCCCACAACCCTTGCCCGGTGGTTGTGGGGGTCTGCGGGCAGGAGGCTTATCGAAATCTGGAAGACCCCTTTAACAAAGGGGCCCCCCAGATCCCGGCCCCCCCCCTGTGTGAAATGGTAATGGGGTACCTTGTACCTCTGTACCATTTCTACGAGAAAAAAAAAGTGTCAGAGAAAAAAAAGTAAAGAGTTAAAAAAGACAAGAGCGGTTTTTGACAAGTCCTTTATTATCTTCTTTCTTCTTTCCTTCGGGTTTCTTCTTCCTCCTCCTTCTTCTTCCTCTGCTTCTGTCTTGGGTCTTCTATTCCCGCATCTTGCCCGGCGTGTTCTTCCATCTTCTTCCGCTGTCCTTCTCGTCCGCATCTTCTCCTTCTTCTTCTTCTCCGGAGCGCTTCGCCGCTTCCAATTGAAATCCCCGCTGTCTGCCGGACCACGCCCCCCCCTCTGACGCCTCGGGCAAGCTCTTAGGAGTGTGCTGCAAGTGCGTCAGAGGGGGGCGTGGTCACATGTCAGAGGGCGGCCAATTCAATTTGAAGCTCGTGCAATTCAATTTGAAGCTCGTGCGCGGCTTTTTCTTTGCCAGAGTCGCCGCTTCCAATTGAATTGCCCGCTTTCTGGAACATGTGACCACGCCCCCCTCTGACGCACTGGCACCACACGGGGACTTTCCTAAGAGCTTGCCCGTGCCCGCGTCAGAGGGGGGGCGTGGTCCGGCAGACAGCGGGGATTTCAATTGGAAGCGGCCGCTCCGGCGAAGAAGAAGAAGGAGAAGATGCGGACGAGAAGGACAGCGGAAGAAGATGGAAGAACACGCCGGGCAAGATGCGGGAATAGAAGACCCAAGACAGAAGCAGAGGAAGAAGAAGGAGGAGGAAGAAGAAACCCGAAGGAAAGAAGAAAGAAGATAATAAAGGACTTGTCAAAAACCGGCTCTTGTCTTTTTTTACACTGACACTTTTTTTTTTCTCGTGAAATGGTGGTAGAGGTACAAGGTACCCCATTACCATTTCACACAGGGGGGGGGCCGGGATCTGGGGGGCCCCTTTGTTAAAGGGGTCTTCCAGATCCAGATTTCGATAAGCCTCCTGCCCGCAGACCCCCACAACCACCGGGCAAGGGTTGTGGGGAAGAGACCCTTGTCCTCATCAACATGGGGACAAGGTGTTTTGGGGGGCACCCCAAAACACCCTCCCAATGTTGAGGGCATGTGGCCTGGTGCGGTTCAGGAGAGGGGGGGGGCCGCGCTCTGTCCCCCCCTCTTTTCTGCGGCCGGCCAGGTCAACGTGCTCGGATAAGGGGTCTGGTGTGGATTTTAGGGGGGACTCCACGCCATTTTTTTTTTATTTGGGGTGGAGTTCCCCTTAAATTCCACACCAGACCTGAAGGGTCTGGTTATTGAATTTGGGGGGACCCCCACGTCATTTGAATAATTTTTTTAAAATTCGTACCATGGGGGGGGGGGGGAATGTCAGCAGGTGAATAAAGTGCATTTTTCCTGTGGTTAGAAATATGTCTTTGCACAAAATGACATTCTGAAAAAAAAAAAAAAAAGCCATTTAAAACAGACTCGCGGCTATAATGAATTGTCAGATCCTGGAAATTGCAGGAGAATTCATTCATTAAAAACACCAATAAAAAAGCGTGGGGGTCCCCCCAAATTCAATAACCAGACCCTTTAGGTCTGGTATGGATATTAAGGGGAACCCCGCCGTCAATTTAAAAAAAAAATGGCGTGGAGTCCCCCCTAAAATCCACACCAGACCCCTTATCCGAGCACGTTGACCTGGCCGGCCGCAGAAAAGAGGGGGGAGACAGAGCGCGGCCCCCCCCCTCTCCTGAACCGCACCAGGCCACATGCCCTCAACATTGGGAGGGTGTTTTGGGGTGCCCCCCAAAACACCTTGTCCCCATGTTGATGAGGACAAGGGTCTCTTCCCCACAACCCTTGCCCGGTGGTTGTGGGGGTCTGCGGGCAGGAGGCTTATCGAAATCTGGAAGACCCCTTTAACAAAGGGGCCCCCCAGATCCCGGCCCCCCCCCTGTGTGAAATGGTAATGGGGTACCTTGTACCTCTACCATTTCACGAGTAAAAAAAAAGTGTCAGTGTAAAAAAAGACAAGAGCCGGTTTTTGACAAGTCCTTTATTATCTTCTTTCTTCTTTCCTTCGGGTTTCTTCTTCCTCCTCCTTCTTCTTCCTCTGCTTCTGTCTTGGGTCTTCTATTCCCGCATCTTGCCCGGCGTGTTCTTCCATCTTCTTCCGCTGTCCTTCTCGTCCGCATCTTCTCCTTCTTCTTCTTCGCCGGAGCGGCCGCTTCCAATTGAAATCCCCGCTGTCTGCCGGACCACGCCCCCCCTCTGACGCCACGGGCGAGCTCTTAGGAAAGTCCCCGTGTGGTGCCAGTGCGTCAGAGGGGGGCGTGGTCACATGTTCCAGAAAGCGGGCAATTCAATTGGAAGCGGCGACTCTGGCAAAGAAAAAGCCGCGCACGAGCTTCAAATTGAATTGCCCGCCCTCTCACTTGTGACCACGCCCCCCTCGGACGCACTTGCAGCACACTCCTAAGAGCTTGCCCGAGGCGTCAGAGGGGGGGGCGTGGTCCGGCAGACAGCGGGGATTTCAATTGGAAGCGGCCGCTCCGGCGAAGAAGAACAAGAAGGAGAAGAAGATGCGGACGAGAAGGACAGCGGGAGGAACAGAAGATGGAAGAACACGCCGGGCAAGATGCGGGAATAGAAGACCCAAGACAGAAGCAGAGGAAGAAGAAGGAGGAGGAAGAAGAAACCCGAAGGAAAGAAGAAAGAAGATAATAAAGGACTTGTCCAAAACCGGCTCTTGTCTTTTTTAACCCTTTACATTTTTTTTACTCGTGAAATGGTAGAGGTACAAGGTACCCCATTACCATTTCACACAGGGGGGGGGCCGGGATCTGGGGGGCCCCTTTGTAAAAGGGGTCTTCCAGATTTCGATAAGCCTCCTGCCCGCAGACCCCCACAACCACCGGGCAAGGGTTGTGGGGAAGAGACCCTTGTCCTCATCAACATGGGGACAAGGTGTTTTGGGGGGCACCCCAAAACACCCTCCCAATGTTGAGGGCATGTGGCCTGGTGCGGTTCAGGAGAGGGGGGGGCCGCGCTCTGTCCCCCCCTCTTTTCTGCGGCCGGCCAGGTCAACGTGCTCGGATAAGAGGTCTGGTGTGGATTTTAGGGGGGACTCCACGCCATTTTTTTTTAAATTTGGAGTGGAGTTCCCCTTAAATTCCACACCAGACCCGAAGGGTCTGGTTATGGATATTTGGGGGGAACCCCACGTCATTTTTTTTTTTAAATTGATGGCGGGGTTCCCCTTAATATCCATACCAGACCTAAAGGGTCTGGTTATTGAATTTGGGGGGACCCCCACGCTTTTTTTTTCCTTTTTTTAATGAATGAATTCTCCTGCAATTGCCGGGAGCCGACAATTCATTATAGCCGCGAGTCAGTTTTAAATGGCTTTTTCCTTTGAAAAATGACATTTTGTGCAGAGACAGTTCTAACCACGGGAAACATGCGCTTTTTCACATGCTGACATTAGAGCCCCCCATAGTACGAAATTTAAAGGAAAATTACACTTTTATTATTGCACTTTTAGCATTATTAAAATCACTGCTCCCGAAAAAACGGCCGTTTTAAAAAATAAAAAAAGCATTGGTACATGTCCCCTGGGGCAGGACTGAGGTCCCCAAACACTTTTTAGGACAAAACTTGCAGATTAGCCATTAAAATTCACTATTAAGATTTCCCCCCATAGACTTATACAGGGAGTTCGGCGGCGGCTTTAGTTATCAATCACATCGCGCTGCTGCTGCCGCCGGTTCATGCGCCTAATTAGGGATTCATCCAGCGCACTAATTAAGGCATGTACCGGCGCAGCGCAGATTCATTAGTAAATCAGCCCCAATGTTTCCTGCTAAGAACTTGGCAGACTGTCCAGATATTTTCTTTTGACAGCTGAAAGTCTCTCCACTTGTTATATGAAAGAATCAGCAAACTCTGCATTGGAGATGTTGGGGGGTTGAATCAAGATCACAATTTTAATGATTAATTGTGCAGCTCTAGCACAGTACTGTATTTGCGCAGCAATTTTTCAAACATGTTTTTTTTGGAAATAAACTGTTTCATACATTAAAAAAACACTAAAGTTAGCACGATTTTTTTTTTTTTTTTTGGTATTCTAAGCGATGCTTTAAACATTTTTTAGGTTAGATGTTTAGAGTTACAGAGGAAGTCTAGTGCTAGAATTATTGCTCTCGCTCGAATGATCGCGACGTATGTAACCTGTGTGTATCTGGCTCTGATACTAGCCAGTGCCTACCCAGCTACTGGCTGGTATCTCTCCCCAGCCTGTCCCCACACACCCTCTCACCTGCTGACCTGTAGATGGGGGAATCACTCCTGTAGTGTTATTGTGTCCTGCCAGTGAGTACAATGATCAGGGATGGACTGGCCATTGGGACTACAGGGAGTTTCACGGTGGGCCGATGGCTCAGTGGGCCGGCTTCAGTGACAGCAGAACGCCACCCCCCATTCGCTCCTCTGTCTCTCCCTCCCTGCAGAGCTCACCTCCACTCCCTCCCCGCAGAGCTCACCTGGGGGGAACAGAGAATCAGGGGGAGGACCAGAGGAGCAGGGGGGATGACAGACAACTATGGGGGAGGGGACAGACAGCTGACTTAACAGCTATGGCCTGGGAGTTTCTCACTTCTGCCTAAACTTGTCCCATAAGGGGGAGCACCGAACTGATTCTTTGCCCTGTGTGAAATAATGTCTAGCTTCCCCACTGGTACTGCCTATAAGAGTACCAACCATTCTACTCTAATAAAGTAGAACGGCTAGTGACTAGTGAAGGGGGAGAGGGGGCTTGGTTGGCCGGGGGGGGGGGTGCGGTAGTTGTCTGGCCGCCATAGGAGAGACATGTCAAAGTGGGCCAGTCTGGATGAAGTCCAGGGCCAAATTTTTGTCTCAGTCCAACCCTGACAATGATCAGTGTTGCTATCTATAGCTGGCAGCACTGATTGTTTTTGGAAAAACAGGCTGGTTGTACTCAAGTCGATTAATAGATTGACTTGTGTAAAACCAGCTAGCCCATTCATAGATCGACTATGGCTTGTCTCGGCATAATTGGTGTAATTTCAATTCATGTATGACCCGCTTAACCACTACGCAGTCCCTAAACATCCTTCCACTCCTATACATTGTGCCCACTGTCATACCCTCCACACTCCTCTCCTGTACATAGTGCCCACTGTCATACCCTCCACACTCCTCTCCTATATATAGTGCCCACTGTCATACTCTCCACACTCCTCTCCTGTACATAGTGACCACTGTCATACTCTCCACACTCCTCTCCTGTACATAGTGCCCACTATCATATCCTCCACACTCCTCTTCTGTACATACTTCCCACTGTCGCACCCTCCACACTCCTCTCCTATACATAGTGCCCACTATCATACCATCCCCATTCCTCTCTTGTACATACTGCCCACTGTCATACCCTCCACACTTCTCTCCTGTACATACTGCCCCATCATACCCTCCACACTTCTCTCTGGTACATACTACCCTCTGTCATACCCCCACACTCCTCCTGTACATACTTCCCACTGTCATACTCTTCACACTCCTCTCCTGTACAAACTGCCCACTGTCATAACCTTCACACTCCTCTCCTGTACATAGTACCTGCTGTCATACACTTCTCTCCTGTACATACTGCCCACTGTCATACCCTCCACATTCCTCTCCTGTACATACTGCCCACTGTTATACCCTCCACACTCCTCTCCTATACATAGTGCCCACTATCATACCGTCCACACTACTCTCCTGTACATACTGCCCACTGTCATACCCTCCACACTCCTCTCCTATCCTATACATAGTGCCCACTATCATACCATCCACACTCCTCTCCTATACATAGTGCCCACTGTCATACCCTCCACACTCCTCTCCTGTACATGGTGCCTGCTGTCATACACTTCTCTCCTGTACATGATGCCCACTGTCATACCCTCCACACTTCTCTCCTGTACATTGTGCCTTTTGCCGTACCCTTTGCACTCTTCTCCTGTACATAGTGCCCAATGTTAGACCCTCCACATTCCTCTCACTCACCTGCACATACTTCCCACTTATATACCGTCCGTACTCCTCCCCTATGTCGCTTACCCACAAAAACAGTTCTTTAAAATGATACTGAATACCCTCAATGTTACCAGCTCTAGAATGGACACACTTGTTAGTTCAACTAAAGGAAATCTCAGTTCTCATATTTGTTCTGTCCCATTATTAGAACTTATTTAATGTTGTGATTACTACGGTGATGTACAGAGGAACATCGGGGATCTCAGCTACTTTCCTGACATTACTACTTTTTAGAGGCCCTGGGGTAGGTTATGCCACAATGTACAAATATGCACAGCATATTAGCACATTAGTGTACACTTACATTTTCAGACTGGGCCCTCCATTGCTGCGCTGTGATTCCCACGCATTTATTTATTATTTATAAAAGGCCCCACCAAAATCCTCAGCACCAGGCCCATGATGTTCTTAATCTGGCCCTGGAAGAGGCACTAGTGATCTCTGATAACCCCATGGTGATGTCTTGTCCATGACAAGTTGGAGAGGCATTTGTAGAAGGATGATGATACTTAGTGAGGTCCTGTATATGGCGATGGAAAACATGTAGAGTCAAGTACACCAATAATAAAAAGAAAATCCGGATTGCTGCACACCAAACTGAGATCCAAATACGTTTATTGGCATAAAACCATGAAGATCATGAAGAGCACTACATGTACAAGCAAGGGAGGAATGGCTTACATGTTTCACACAAGAGAGGCGCGAAACAAAAAAAAAGGCATGGCTAGGGCAGCAGGGTAGTAGAGCAGCCAGTGGGTTAATGGTAAAGTGGCCAGTGGTGTGGTAAGGGGCTGTAGGCATTGATTGGTGTAGGTAATGCTAAGAAGGATGTGAAAAAATATATATAATAATGCGCTACCCGTTAATCAAAATGTCTCAATCTGCTGTGTGGCAGAAAATAATAAAACCACAACAAATTATTGAATAAATTGGGTGAATCATTAAAGTCCAAACATTTAAAGAAGGTGTGATTAAACAATTCCTAGTGATAAAAAAAGCTTAATAAAAAAAGTCCCAAGGTGAAAAAAAAGGGAAACAAAAAACACAAAGTAGAGCAAAGTTCCTAATCGTTGTAACAATGTAGCAAACAAAAAAACTCTTCTGCAGATAATCACTCAGATCTTCTCAGCTTTTTTTTTTTTTTAATTCTTTATTTTATAACATTTTTCCACTCTTATTTCCTCTTTATACAAAAAAGTAAATAACTACAATTTGACACTTTTCTTTAGACATTTTCTCGTTAGTCATTGTGCTTCTTAGCGAAATTCCAAAATCCTGCCATCATATCTACTGTATGTAGCTATACCATAATACACTTCCTATTCCCCATATCTACCCTTCCTTCTGAATCGCTATTCCCCCCCCCCCCCGTTCCCCCCCCCCCAAAAAAAAAAAAAAAGAACCCCTCCCACCCCCCTCCTCCTTCAAAGGTCCCGCTCTCTACCTCTGTGATTTCTTTTACCGTATCGGTGACCATTTTCCAAAAATCTCTCAACTTTGGACACTCCCAGAATACATGTAACATGGTACCCTCCCCTTCTCCACACTGCCAGCACCGGTCTGATAATTCGGGGAATATCCTTTTTAATGCGACAGGGGTTTTATACCATCTAGTCAGGATTTTATAACCACCCTCTTGGTATCTGGTAGCGAGAGAAGCTTTGTGTGTAAAGTTGAAGATTTGTATTCTCTGCGTCTCTGAAAATGTAGTCCCCAATTCTTTTTCCCAAGCTAGAATAAATGGTAATTCTTTTGGGGCTATTGACTCTTCTAAAAGAGTATACATTAAAGACAGATCATGTCTCAGTGAGTCACCCTTCAAGCATAGTTCCTCATATCTTGAGAGGTCTCTGGTTGCTTTGCCTAGTGGATTCATTGCTCTAATAGCAGCTTTTAATTGGTTTAATCTCATTGAGATCTTCTCAGCTTGAATACTTAGCAATAGTGTAACAGTCACCACAGTTTACGACCTTCCATCCAACCACGACAAGCTTATCTGACACACTCCGACAATCCTGCATACACGATCCATATAATTTCCCATAATCAAGACGAGACTCTGCTCTGCACTTGGTTTCAAATATATAAACACTTTAATGTTTTCTTTACAGCTTTTTATGCAGTTACAAGCATGTGACAGTAATCAAAAGGACAATGCCATGCCATCTCCACCTCCCCTATTCACACTGGGGCTAATTATCTAGCAGACATTTCAAAATACAATTACACAATGCCTTGACCTCAATCCACCTAACTATGGCCAGTTACAAGGCAGACATGTTGGCACCGCTATCATCAATAGACTTAACTCAGAGAGAATGACATTCCTGTAGATAATGACATCAAAACCAAATACTATCACACAATGATTTTACCTTTTGAATAATACACAATCACAGATAATCTTCACACCCATATAAGGAACCTCAATTACATTCTAAAAGGCATTTACACAATGAAAAGAGTCTTTCAGGACCCGATACAATTAACACCTTTTCAACAGAATATGTCTTTCACAGTGAATAGCCAACACCTCAAGACATTTCAATAGCCTTTTATACAGAGGGATGAGTCACTTGTCTTGTAGACCTGGTCTCAAGTCAATATTCCAGTCCTGCAATATGAATTATTATTAATGTCCCATTTCTGAAATACATGATATCATTTTTTTGTCACCCTATGGCCTAGTGGACATAAGGTGACCCTAGACATAGGAGAATCTCAGTCTGTCACGGGTCATTCCGTTACATCTCTCCCCCTTCGGTGGGAGACGGACACAGGTGGGAACCCCAAACGGGTTGACTCCGAAGTCAGTCAGTAGTTCCAGTCCTCCAATGCTGGTATCCATACTGTACCCCAAATAAATGGCTCCAAACATAGCATTACTCACCCCGCCAACCTCTGCCTTTCTCAGAGAACACGCCTGCTGCTGGGGAGAAGGCAGGGTGGCTGGGCTCAGTCCATCATGCTGTTGGGGGTCTGGGCCAACTGCCCCCCCTTCCTGGGGTATACCAGTGGAGACCAGTGTTGTTACGTAACGATTGCCCGGCAAGGGGTAACTAGTAATCTACCTGATTACTTTTACCCCAGCGAGAGCGCCGTTGCCGTTACATTTGCTCCGTTACCTCGTTACTTACACCTCAGGGTCGGCGGGATGGCATTGACGGACCGGTTGTGATTGGGTGGGTGAGTGTCGTGATTCAGTGACTGACTGTGTCATCATCAATCATCATCACATGCAAAAAAATTATGATTGGTCGCCGGCGGGCATGTGACTCTCAGTGTGGGTGGCGCTGGCCGGGCACTGCCAGCGCCACCCACACTGAGAGAGTCACATGCCTGCCGGCGACCAATCATTAATTTTTTTGACATCGATGCATGTGATGATGATGATGAGTTGACAGACAGTCACCCACCCAATCACAGTGGCAGAAGTGGCTTCACTTGGCGCATGCGACGCGCCCCCTGGAGTCTCCCGGGTCCCGCCCGCGGCCGTCTGCAGTCTGAGACGGTCAGACCCGCGTGAGGCGTGACACTCGCGTCGTGACTTCACTCGGCAACTGACTGAGCACAGTGAGCCGCAGAGCGTGTGAGCCAGCCGACGATCACACCCGACCCGAGTGACCCATCCCCCGCGGAGGCTCCGCTCCACCACGGACCTGAGTCCGGACCGAGGCCTCAGGCCTGAGGCCTAGCCAGAGTGGAACGAAACCATGCAGCAAGTGAAGCACTGTGGCCCTGCCAGCAGACAGGAGGAGGTGAGGTGCACCGGGCCGCACCGTCCGCCAGACCGCCACTACCGACCGACCGACTGTGGCCCCTGCCCCTGGCCCCTGCGCATCCAGGTCCCAGCCCAGGTGAGGAGCCGATTGGAATTGGGGGGGGGGGGGGGTAATGCGCTCAGGTGGTCAGCAGTTGGTCAGACTGGGGAACTGTCTGTTGCTTAGACTCCAATTTTAACTGTCTGTAATTAAATATAGGCTTAGTGACACAGACAGTCAGATAATAATTGGAGTAATTAGAGTACTAAGCTTACTTTACTTTACAATTAAAATCAGCAGCAGTAGCCACCAGCCAGCCAGCAAGGCATTGTCAGACAGTCACTCTCAGCTCAGGCAGTAGCACAGTGTTCATATTTTGCCACACCTTAGGCCTGGTGTGGCAAAATATGAACTTTGTGCTAGCCTACTGGCTGACACTGTGACTGCTGCTGCTGCTTGATTGTAATTGTAAAGCTTAAGGACTCCAATTATCTGTAAGCCTGTTATATATTTATAGACAGATAATTGGAGTATTTTAAGCTTTACAATTAGGCAATGTAATTTTTTTTGAGGTAATATAATTCACCAATATTATCCTGTGTATCTTTCATGGATTATAGAGTTCCAGGCACAGGCAGTCACCTCACCACTCACCAGGCAACACTGTGGCCCTGCCCCTGCCCTGCCCTGCGCAAGCCAGCAGACAGCAGCACCGACCGACCGACCGACCGACTGTGGCCCCTGCGCAGCCAGCCACCAGCCAGGTCCCAGGTGAGGACGGAGCCGATTGGAACTGGGGGGGGGGAGAGCGGCCTAGTCTAAGGCCGCCTTAGGCCTGGTGTGGCAAAATATGAACTTTGTGCTAGCCTACTGGCTGAGCTGACACTGTGGCTGCAGTGCTGCTTGATTGTAATTGTAAAGCTCAAGAACTCCAATTATCTGTCTATAAGCCTGTTATATATTTATAGACAGATAATTGGAGTATTTTAAGCTTTACAATTAGACAATGTAATTTTTTTGAGGTGATATCATTCACCAATATTAACCTGTGTGTCTTTCATGAATTACAGGGTTCCAGGCAGTCACCTCACCAGACAACACTGTGGCCCTGCCTCTGCCCTGCGCAAGCCAGCAGACAGCAGCACCGACCGACCGACTGTGGTCCCTGCCCCCTGCGCAGCCACCAGCCAGGTCCCAGGTGAGGAGCCGATTGGAACGGGGGGGGGGGGGGGCGGCCTAGTCTAAGGCCGCATTAGGCCTGCCTTGTGGCGAAATATGAACTTTGTGCTACTGGCTGAGTCTGACTGATACTATACCAATAATATCATACAAACCAAACCTGGAAATCTAGAAAGGATTTTAAGGTGGACCAGTGGAGGACCAGTGGACCACATACAAAAAAATAAAAATAAAAAAAAGATATTGAGTACAGTGCTATGAGGCTCATGCCTTTCTTTTTCTAATGTTTGCTGCTAATTTTAATGCAAGCCTTTGTTAGAAGTTGCAGAATACTTCCATCGATAGGAAAAAATAGGATCCCAGCTGTAAAACAATGCTTAGAATATTGCGGTTTTGTCTTGTATTATATACTGCAACTTCTACCAAAGGCTTGCGTTTAAATTAGCAGCAAACATTATTTAAAACAAGAGAGGCATGAGCCTCATAGTAGCACTAGCACTGTACTCAATATATATATATATTTTTTTTGAATGTGGTCCACCTTTAAAATCCTTTCTAGATTTCTAGGTTTGGTATATATTTAAAAAAAACATGCCCTGCAGTAGAAAAGTCACCCAAAGAAAAAAAGGCATATGAATGATAAACCTTAAATTCTATATCATAGTTGCCATGTATTTTAAAGAAGACATTAACTCAGAGAGAATGACATTCCTGTAGATAATGACATCAAAACCAAATACTATCACACAATGATTTTACCTTTTGAATAATACACAATCACAGATAATCTTCACACCCATATAAGGAACCTCAATTACATTCTAAAAGGCATTTACACAATGAAAAGAGTCTTTCAGGACCCGATGCAATTAACACCTTTTCAACAGAATATGTCTTTCACAGTGAATAGCCAACACCTCAAGACATTTCAATAGCCTTTTATACAGAGGGATGAGTCACTTGTCTTGTAGCAAAGTTCCTAATCGTTGTAACAATGTAGCAAACAAAAAAACTCTTCTGCAGATAATCACTCAGATCTTCTCAGCTTTTTTTTTTTTTAATTCTTTATTTTATAACATTTTTCCACTCTTATTTCCTCTTTATACAAAAAAGTAAATAACTACAATTTGACACTTTTCTTTAGACATTTTCTCGTTAGTCATTGTGCTTCTTAGCGAAATTCCAAAATCCTGCCATGATATCTACTGTATGTAGCTATACCATAATACGCTTCCTATTCCCCATATCTACCCTTCCTTCTGAATCGCTATTCCCCCCCCCCCCCCGTTTCCCCCCCCCAAAAAAAAAAAAAAGAACCCCTCCCACCCCCCTCCTCCTTCAAAGGTCCCGCTCTCTGAATCTTATATAGGGGGTCCACACTTGACTATACTTCCCTTCTTGTTCTCTTATTCCCATCGTCAGGTTCTCCATCTGCTGAATTTCTGTTACTCTGCCCAGCCATTGCTGTCTAGTCGGCACAGACGTACTTTTCCACAAAATTGGAATGCATGCCCTTGCCGCTGTCAGCAAATGTCTAAGCAGAGAATTTTTAAACTTTGCCATGGAAATTGGGAAGTCCAAAAGTAGATAGGTAGCTGGATTATCTCCCAGATCTACCTCTGTGATTTCTTTTACCGTATCGGTGACCATTTTCCAAAAATCTCTCAACTTTGGACACTCCCAGAATACATGTAACATGGTACCCTCCCCTTCTCCACACTGCCAGCACCGGTCTGATAATTCGGGGAATATCCTTTTTAATGCGACAGGGGTTTTATACCATCTAGTCAGGATCTTATAACCACCCTCTTGGTATCTGGTAGCGAGAGAAGCTTTGTGTGTAAAGTTGAAGATTTGTATTCTCTGCGTCTCTGAAAATTTAGTCCCCAATTCTTTTTCCCAAGCTAGAATAAATGGTAATTCTTTTGGGGCTATTGACTCTTCTAAAAGAGTATACATTAAAGACAGACCATGTCTCAGTGAGTCACCCTTCAAGCATAGTTCCTCATATCTTGAGAGGTCTCTGGTTGCTTTGCCTAGTGGATTCATTGCTCTAATAGCAGCTTTTAATTGGTTTAATCTCATTGAGATCTTCTCAGCTTGAATACTTAGCAATAGTGTAACAGTCACCACAGTTTACGACCTTCCATCCAACCACGACAAGCTTATCTGACACACTCCGACAATCCTGCATACACGATCCATATAATTTCCCATAATCAAGACGAGACTCTGCTCTGCACTTGGTTTCAAATATATAAACACTTTAATGTTTTCTTTACAGCTTTTTATGCAGTTACAAGCATGTGACAGTAATCAAAAGGACAATGCCATCTCCACCTCCCTATTCACACTGGGGCTAATTATCTAGCAGACATTTCAAAATACAATTACACAATGCCTTGACCTCAATCCACCTAACTATGGCCAGTTACAAGGCAGACATGTTGGCACCGCTATCATCAATAGACTTAACTCAGAGAGAATGACATTCCTGTAGATAATGACATCAAAACCAAATACTATCACACAATGATTTTACCTTTTGAATAATACACAATCACAGATAATCTTCACACCCATATAAGGAACCTCAATTACATTCTAAAAGGCATTTACACAATGAAAAGAGTCTTTCAGGACCCGATGCAATTAACACCTTTTCAACAGAATATGTCTTTCACAGTGAATAGCCAACACCTCAAGACATTTCAATAGCCTTTTATACAGAGGGATGAGTCACTTGTCTTGTAGACCTGGTCTCAAGTCAATATTCCAGTCCTGCAATATGAATTATTATTAATGTCCCATTTCTGAAATACATGATATCATTTTTTTGTCACCCTATGGCCTAGTGGACATAAGGTGACCCTAGACATAGGAGAATCTCAGTCTGTCACGGGTCATTCCGTTACATCTCTCCCCCTTAGGTGGGAGACGGACACAGGTGGGAACCCCAAACGGGTTGACTCCGAAGTCAGTCAGTAGTTCCAGTCCTCCAATGCTGGTATTCATACTGTACCCCAAATAAATGGCTCCAAACATAGCATTACTCACCCCGCCAACCTCTGCCTTTCTCAGAGAACACGCCAGCTGCTGGGGAGAAGGCAGGGTGGCTGGGCTCAGTCCATCATGCTGTTGGGGGTCTGGGCCAACTGCCCCCCCTTCCTGGGGTATACCAGTGGAGACCAGTGTTGTTACGTAACGATTGCCCGGCAAGGGGTAACTAGTAATCTACCTGATTACTTTTACCCCAGCGAGAGCGCCGTTGCCGTTACATTTGCTCCGTTACCTCGTTACTTACACCTCAGGGTCGGCGGGATGGCATTGACGGACCGGTTGTGATTGGGTGGGTGAGTGTCGTGATTCAGTGACTGACTGTGTCATCATCAATCATCATCACATACAAAAAAATTATGATTGGTCGCCGGCGGGCATGTGACTCTCAGTGTGGGTGGCGCTGGCCTGGCACTGCCAGCGCCACCCACACTGAGAGAGTCACATGCCTGCCGGCGACCAATCATTAATTTTTTTGACATCGATGCATGTGATGATGATGATGAGTTGACAGACAGTCACCCACCCAATCACAGTGGCAGAAGTGGCTTCACTTGGCGCATGCGACGCGCCCCCTGGAGTCTCCCGGGTCCCGCCCGCGGCCGTCTGCAGTCTGAGACGGTCAGACCCGCGTGAGGCGTGACACTCGCGTCGTGACTTCACTCGGCAACTGACTGAGCACAGTGAGCAGCAGAGCGTGTGAGCCCGCCGACGATCACACCCGACCCGAGTGACCCATCCCCCGCGGAGGCTCCGCTCCACCACGGACCTGAGTCCGGACCGAGGCCTCAGGCCTGAGGCCTAGCCAGAGTGGAACCGAACCAGGCAGCAAGTGAAGCACTGTGGCCCTGCCAGCAGACAGGAGGAGGTGAGGTGCACCGGGCAGCACCGTCCGCCAGACCGCCACTACCGACCGACCGACTGTGGCCCCTGCCCCTGGCCCCTGCGCATCCTGGTCCCAGCCCAGGTGAGGAGCCGATTGGAATTGGGGGGGGGGGTAATGCGCTCAGGTGGTCAGCACTCAGCAGTTGGTCAGACTGGGGAACTGTCTGTTGCTTAGACTCCAATTTTAACTGTCTGTAATTAAATATAGGCTTAGTGACACCGACAGTCAGATAATAATTGGAGTAATTAGAGTACTAAGCTTACTTTACTTTACAATTAAAATCAGCAGCAGTAGCCACCAGCCAGCCAGCAAGGCATTGTCAGACAGTCACTCTCAGCTCAGGCAGTAGCACAGTGTTCATATTTTGCCACACCTTAGGCCTGGTGTGGCAAAATATGAACTTTGTGCTAGCCTACTGGCTGACACTGTGACTGCTGCTGCTGCTTGATTGTAATTGTAAAGCTTAAGGACTCCAATTATCTGTAAGCCTGTTATATATTTATAGACAGATAATTGGAGTATTTTAAGCTTTACAATTAGGCAATGTAATTTTTTTTGAGGTAATATAATTCACCAATATTAACCTGTGTATCTTTCATGGATTATAGAGTTCCAGGCACAGGCAGTCACCTCACCACTCACCAGGCAACACTGTGGCCCTGCCCCTGCCCTGCCCTGCGCAAGCCAGCAGACAGCAGCACCGACCGACCGACCGACTGTGGCCCCTGCGCAGCCAGCCACCAGCCAGGTCCCAGGTGAGGACGGAGCCGATTGGAACTGGGGGGGGGGGGGAGCGGCCTAGTCTAAGGCCGCCTTAGGCCTGGTGTGGCAAAATATGAACTTTGTGCTAGCCTACTGGCTGAGCTGACACTGTGGCTGCAGTGCTGCTTGATTGTAATTGTAAAGCTCAAGAACTCCAATTATCTGTCTATAAGCCTGTTATATATTTATAGACAGATAATTGGAGTATTTTAAGCTTTACAATTAGACAATGTAATTTTTTTGAGGTGATATCATTCACCAATATTAACCTGTGTGTCTTTCATGAATTATAGGGTTCCAGGCAGTCACCTTACCAGACAACACTGTGGCCCTGCCCCTGCCCTGCGCAAGCCAGCAGACAGCAGCACCGACCGACCGACTGTGGTCCCTGCCCCCTGCGCAGCCACCAGCCAGGTCCCAGGTGAGGAGCCGATTGGAACGGGGGGGGCGGCCTAGTCTAAGGCCGCATTAGGCCTGCCTTGTGGCGAAATATGAACTTTGTGCTACTGGCTGAGTCTGACTGATACTATACCAATAATATCATACAAACCAAACCTGGAAATCTAGAAAGGATTTTAAGGTGGACCAGTGGAGGACCAGTGGACCACATACAAAAAAATAAAAATAAAAAAAAAGATATTGAGTACAGTGCTATGAGGCTCATGCCTTTCTTTTTCTAATGTTTGCTGCTAATTTTAATGCAAGCCTTTGTTAGAAGTTGCAGAATACTTCCATCGATAGGAAAAAATAGGATCCCAGCTGTAAAACAATGCTTAGAATATTGCGGTTTTGTCTTGTATTATATACTGCAACTTCTACCAAAGGCTTGCATTTAAATTAGCAGCAAACATTATTTAAAACAAGAGAGGCATGAGCCTCATAGTAGCACTAGCACTGTACTCAATATATTTTTTTTATTTTTTTGAATGTGGTCCACCTTTAAAATCCTTTCTAGATTTCTAGGTTTGGTATATATTTTAAAAAAACATGCCCTGCAGTAGAAAAGTCACCCAAAGAAAAAAAGGCATATGAATGATAAACCTTAAATTCTATATCATAGTTGCCATGTATTTTAAAGAAGACACGCCCATTTTTTTTGCTTTTATTTAGGTGCACCCCAACCCCCCCCCCAAAAAAAAATACAAGAGAGGAATCAAGGAGTCAGACTCAGATCACGGTCAGGTACCACCGTACCACACTGCCAGTACCCCCACCAGTGGAGTGCCACACCACCAGCCGTCAGCAACAATGGCGACGAGCTGGGGAAGATCAAAGTTAGCATTCTCAAACTGGAAGTACCGTGACTACTTCTCCTTCATTGAAATTAAAGGCAAGAATGTTTATGTAACATGCACGCTATGCTCAGGAAAAAAGACTTTGTCCACATCTGCTTCAAGCAACTCCAATCTTTTGAAGCACCTCACATCAACACATGCTAACGTGACACTTGTTGCTGCTGCTGCTAACCCAACCCCGAATTCAGCTAGCGGAGTAGCCGGACCGTCTCTCCTAAAACAAGCAACGCTCGATTTTTATGGTCAACATCAGGTGACCAAGCCCGAGCTGCAGGGGCGTTGCTAGGTATCGAAAAGACCAGGGGCTTCAGCCCGAAGCAGGCCCGGGGGGGGGGGGGGGCGCGCTGATGCGCGGTTTCGGTGGAGTGGCGCGTTGTTTTTTTTGGCTGAGCAGTGGGGTTGTGTGACCTACCTGACACATACCCTGACTTACATACACTGACCTAAATGTCAGTGTGTGTGTGTGTGCATATGTCAGTGTGTATATATATAAATAATGTCAGTGTGTATATATGTCAGTACACACACTGACACACACTGACATACACACACACACAGACTGACACACACACAGACTGACACACACACAGACTGACACACACACACACTGACACACACACACACTGACACACACACAGACACTGACACACACACACACACTGACACACACACACACACACACACACACACTGACATACACACACACTGACACACACACACACACACACACACTGACATACACACACACTGACATACACACACACTGACATACACACACACTGACATACACACACACACTCTAAGTCAGTGTGTTCGAGTCAGTGTGTGTTTGTATGTCAGTTACACATGAAATAAGCATGTGAGGAAGCTCTTAGGGACACACAACATAATACAGCTTTATGTTGTCAGCTAAGTGCATTAGCAATTAAAAGGCTTACCTCAGGACACAGCGGTGTGGAGACTGCAGGCAATCATGACTGGGAAGTTGGACTTGGAGGTTCTATGCTGTGGAGGGCTGTGTGTAGAGCACTAGGAGCCGCTTTAAGCTGACGAGCTGCCGCTGGAGCCATCTTGTGAATTTGACTGCTCCGAGGGAGGGGGGAGAAGAAGTGTGGCAGGCAGCTTCTTGTTAGAAGCTCAAGCTGCATGCCATGTCCGCGGGTTCCCGGTCACACTGTGCACACTGCACTGCAGGCAGTCTGCTGAGCGGCGCTGCGCTGTTATCCCCGGATGGTGGAGGTCTGGAGGAGCTGAACAATCAGCAGTACCCACGCACCGGATTTGTAATTCCCGCCTTCTGGGGCTCTGCAGCGCCTATGATGGACGTCACACGTCCCGCGGACATGGCATTGGACCAGTGGGACGTCCATCACAGGCGTTGCGCTGGCTCCAGAAGGCGGACCTGCTGGCTGCTATGGCACTCGTTTGCATACGGCAGCGCTCGGGATCAGATCAGTCCCGGCGCTGACCGTTGACTCGGGGCTAATAATTCAGACCTGCGGCCATGAGACTCGGGGCTTTTCAGGGCCACATTCGGGGCTTCAGCCACCCTAGCCAGGGGCTAACGACGCCTCTGCCGAGCTGAATACATTGATTGCAAGGTATGTTGTTAAAAACATGCTCCCCCTGTCCACTGTGGTGTCTGAGTCATTCAGAGCTATCCTTTCTAAAATACCACTACGAGGAGGAGGAAAGGGGGTTGCCCCATGCCGAAACACTTTTGCTAAATTCTTGGACAGTGAATACGAAAAAATGATGATTGAGCTCAAAAAAACATTTGAGGAATTACAGTACATTGCAACTACAGCAGACATCTGGACTTGACACAATAAAAGTTACCTGGGTGTGACAGCACATTGGATCAATCCAAATAACCTGGAAAGAGAGAAAGCAGCTCTTGCCTGCAGACGGTTTAAGGGGCATCATAGTCATGACGCCATAGCAGTTGAGCTTGACAATATACACTCAACATATGGGATAACACACAAAATCACAGCAACAGTGACTGATAATGGCTCAAATTTTGTAAAAGCATTTAAAAGGTACCAGCCACTTGAGGAAAGTGATGCTCTACATGCAAGAGGTGATGATATTGATGGTGATGTGATCACTTTGCCCCCCCACAAGAGATGTGCATCACACACACTGAACCTGATTTCATGCACAGATGTAGACAAGTGGCTGCTGTCAAAATCTGCAACAAAGGCTGTTTATAGAAGTGCTACTGCCAAATGTACTGCCCTATGGAACAAGACTAGTCGATCAGCTTTGGCTACTGAA
The DNA here is from genome assembly GCA_029574335.1 of Rana kukunoris. Lineage (NCBI taxonomy): Eukaryota > Metazoa > Chordata > Amphibia > Anura > Ranidae > Rana > Rana kukunoris. The sequence goes on from CM056051.1 coordinate 375,458,058, forward strand.
ACAGTTGATGAGTTGGTGTCAAAAAAGCTGCTTGTACCTTGTACAACACGATGGAATTCCTTCTATGATGCCCTGGCTCGAATCTGTGAAATATCCATGGTAGACCTTAACACCATTTCCTCCAAATTAGGACTGCCAGCAATAACGGAAAGGGAACAACAGTTTTTAAAGGAGTACTGTATTGCGATGAAGCCCCTTACAGTTGCCTTGGATATACTTCAGGGAGAAGAGAATTGTTTTCATGGTACACTCCTACCAACAATTGAGACATTAATGTTAAAGACAGAAGCCCTTCAAAGTGGCCTGCAAATACTGAGGGACCTTCCTGACGCCATAGTCACAGTAAGAACTTGAATGTCATATTTTATTGTTTATTAAGTGAACATTGCTGTAGTACTCATAATACTAAATACAACTGCTACTAATTATGATTATTATTTCAGTCTATCAAAACCAGATTTGCTGATGTCCTGGGAAATGAAGAGGCTATACTTGCTGCCGTAACTCTTCCAAAATTCAAGCTTCGCTGGCTGAGGTCACAGGAGTTAAAGGATAAGGCTAAGGCAAGTTTGCTGGCAGAGTGCCGAAGAATTGTCCTTGAAGAACCACAACAAGGTAACAGCACATCTACACAACAACATCACACAGATTCAGCCAAAGAGAACGATTTCTTTTCCTTTGAAGAGGATGAGGAGGAAACAACCTCTTTAGCAGAAAACCAGGTGGCAGACTATATAAGATCTTCAGCACAAAATGTTGACTCTCTGTGTGGATTTTCTCTTATCAAGAAAATTTCGCTACGTTACAATGCTGCTACTCCATCTAGCGCACCTGTTGAGAGACTGTTCAGCCTGGGCAAGCTTGTCTTCTCTCCAAAGAGGAACAGACTGTCAGACCAAAAATTTGAAAAGCTTCTCCTATTACGTTACAACCACTGGTTTAGTTAGATGATGAGAGGAGTTCAGAGTTGGATAGTGTTCTGTTTATTGTGCACTGCAGTATTATACAGTTAATTGCACTAATTAATAAAGGCGAGAGTTTCCTTTGTCTCCTATAGTCCTATTAGTATAAGAAACTAAGGAAAATCTGGCCTTTAATTAATGCAATGAATTATCTATATCTGTATAATTGTTTAAAAAGAAACAAAGGAAAATCTGGCCATTAGTACAAATCTCTGTAACTGTATATTCAGCCTACTAGTGCACAATAAACATAAGTTTTGTTAATGTACTGATTGAATAGTTAAGATTTGGATAGTGTTCTCCAACTCTTAACTATTCAGAATCAGTACAGTAACAAAACTTCCGTTTATTGTGCACTAGTAGGCTGAATATACAGCTACAGAGATTTGCACTAATGGCCAGGTTTTTCCTTTGTTTCTTTTAACACTATTATACAGATAATCGCACTAATTAAAGGCCAGATTTTTGTTTCTTTTTACCCTTGTTTACATTTGTGTGTCTTAATTTTGCACTTGAATTCTAGTTTAAATATTTTTTTATTTTTTATGTTTCTGTGCATACCATTCATATGATCTATGGCAGGCTGCGCCGCTGCAATCTATTGAATTGGGTTCAAATAAATACGAAATGTTCTAAAATACTGTATATAGTGTTTTTAATCTTCAATCAGTTAATATAAACATCTTTGATATTAAAGATGTTATAGAACGTAATTGTATTGTAGAATATAAAAAAAGAAAAATCAGTTACTTTTCCGAGTAACTAGTTACTTTGCCAATAAAGTAACTGAGTCACTAACTCACTTACTTTTTCGGGCAAGTAACTTGTAATTGTAACTAGTTACTTTTTTAAAGGAAGTTGAACAACACTGGTGGAGACTGAAGTCCCATCCACTGGTGCTAGATGAAAACCCCCCCGGTGCTTGCAAAGCAAAGCCGACATCCTCCTGTTCCAGTCCTGTACCGTGTTCTGGGGTTGTGCCAGTGGAGACTGAAGTCCCATCCACTACCCCAGGAACCCCCCCTTCTGTTAGTTGGGAGCAGAGGCCCAGGGCACTCTGCTCTGTTGCCAGCTCTTCCGCTGGGTTGCTGTGAGTGGAGACCACAGTCCCATCCACTACCACAGGGTCCCCCCCTTCCGTTAGTGGAGAGCAGAGGTCCGTGACCCTCTGTTCTGTTGCCAGCTCTTCCGCTAGGTTGCTGTGAGTGGAGACCACAGTCCCATCCACTACCACACGATCCCCCTCTTCTGTTAGTTGGGAGCAGAGGCCCATGACACTCTGTTCTGTTGCCAGCTCTTCCGCTGGGTTGCTGTGAGTGGAGACCACAATCCCATCCACTACCACAGGGTCCCCCTCTTCCGTTAGTGGAGAGCAGAGGTCCGTGACCCTCTGTTCTGTTGCCAGCTCTTCCGCTGGGTTGCTGTGAGTGGAGACCACAGTCCCATCCACTAACACAGGGTCCCCCTCTTCTGTTAGTGAGAAGCAGAGGCCTGGGGCACTCTGCTCTGTTGCCAGTGATTCAGCTGGGGGTAAAAGCTTTACCACCTCAGCTTGTTGCTGGAGAGAGGGGCCAACCGCCCCGGCTCTCTGGAACTCCACACCATCCGCTTCGGCTTTAGGGATGGCAATCTCCATATTTTCCACTGCCGATTCATCAGCCAGGATTTCACAGTTGTCATCTGAATTTTCCTCATAGTTGCAGGCAATGGGAGCCCCACCCTGCTGCTGAGCCGAGTCTAGCAGCTGTCTGTAGGCGATCTCCAGCTCCCATTCCTGAATGGCCAGAAATTCCAAATCTTTCTGTGACCAGTGGCCTCCCGAGATATTCAATTATTCATCCTTGTGCTCCATTATGTCCTCTAAGCGCCACTCCCGATCATCCCCAAAGTCTGGATCACTGGACATCCTCCAATACAACAATCCCAGGCCATCATAGTCATAGCCTTCTGTGGGGCTGTCATCTGCTCACTACGGGCACTCTTGGGCTCCATACCACCGGAGGGCTCTGTAGCTCTCGTCTAGCTGCATCTCTGCCCGGATCAGCCTGCTTAACTCAGCTGTCCACTCCTGCTTCGGTTGTTCCCCCAACAACAGCATTCGTATGTCATACTATGGCCAGTACCTTGCATAGATGGAGGGCAGGACCTTTCCTTGGTGTTGCTGCTCCAGAGCTAACGCTTCCTTCCAGAGTTGGCACCGAATCACATCCGACCATCCCAGCAGGACCTCCTCTGATACTGGTCCTCTTTGCTGTATCCGCATCTCTTGTAACCTTCTTTGGAATTCCTCTTCCATGGAAACTGGTATCTGCACCTCTCCTCTCTCTTTAGTTGGTGCTGCTGTGACTTCAGCTGCTGCAGCACTTCTTCGCTGTAGCAAGGTGACATTCAGAGCCGCTATAACTCGGTCCCTGATCTCCGGTGGGGGGTTAGGACCATAATGTGTCAGTCTTATGTTAACAGCCCGATCAAAACTTTCTTCCTCGGGTGTCCTATCTGTTACGACAGGCCTTTTAGCTCTATCCATTTCGACCAGTTCTGCGATAATGTCCCTTTTCTTACGGTTGCTGGCCGGTCTGCCCCGGCTCTCAAGTAAGTCCATGAGGGAAGAGAGCTTCATCCGTTCATACACAGTCTCCATTGTCATGTGTCCTTGTAGCCGTCCTTCTGAAGATGGAATCATCCCACCGCTGCCAACCAAATGTAACGGTCACCAACGTTTACGATCTTCCATCCAACCACGACAAGCTTATCTGACACACTCCGACAATCCTGCATACACGATCCATATCATTTCCCATAATCAAGACGAGACTCTGCTCTGCACTTGGTTTCAAAGATATGAACATTTTAATGTTTTCAGCTTTTTATGCAGTTACAAGCATGTGACAGTAATCAAAAGGACAATGCCATCTCCACCCCCCTATTTACACTGGGGCTAATTATCTAGCAGACATTTCAAAATACAATTACACAATGCCTTGACCTCAATCCACCTAACTATGACAAGTTACAAGGCAGACATGTCGGCACCGCTATCATCAATAGACTTAACTCAGAGAGAATGACATTCCTGTAGATGATGACATCAAAACCAAACACTATCACACAATGATTTTCCCTTTTAAATAATACACAATCACAGATAATCTTCACACCCATATAAGGAACCTCAATCACATTCTAAAAGGCATTTACACAATGAAAAGAGTCTTCCAGGAGCCTATGCAATTAACACCTTTTCAACAGAATATGTCTTTCACAGTGAATAGCCAACACCTCAAGACATTTCAATAGCCTTTTATACAGAGGGATGAGTCACTTGCCTTGTAGACCTGGTCTCAAGTCAATATTCCAGTCCTGCAATATGAATTATTATTAATGTCCCATTTCTGAAATACATGATATCATTTCTTTGTCACCCTATGGCCCTAGTGGACATGAGGTGACCCTAGACATAGGAGAATCTCAGTCTGTCACGGGTCATTCCGTTACAAATAGTAAGGTGAATAGATGTCTGCTTACCACAACAGATGGACCCACGTGACAGGGGTCAGATCAGCTTACAAACAGCAGAAAAATTCCTCTGGCTCCAATCAGTGGGCATCACTCCTCAGCATGGAAAAACAGCTACCGATCAGATAAGCAGGATCTTCACCATAGATGACTATGGTTCCAGGTACACCAAAACCGTTTCCTCTTAGGGGATATTTCAGCAAACAATGGATACGGTGTAGAAAAAAAAAAGAAAAACTTCATGGTGCAGATAGTAAAAAATGGCTCTTTATTCCCTCGAACAGATTATCAACATCCAACAAAGTTAAAAACATAGATTAAAAAACACACTACCAGTGTCTTAAGCTCATGCCTGACCAACTGGTGTGCAAATAGCGTCTGATTACTTGGCTCCACCCGACGCTGCGTTTCGTCGTTATTAGGCGTCTGCTGGGAAAGGAGGCTAAGAAGGGGCAAGACTATGGGAAGGTGGAGTCTTGCAATCTGTGGGGCACTTTGAGGCAGACGGACAGCGAATAAGCTTCCCACCCTCCCGCCCTGTGAATGTTGGACTTGTGGGGTGGTTGTAGTGTTATGGCGGTTGGGGTCCTTGAAGGCATCCAAAATTTTGCTGTATAAAATCCGAGTAAGGACCCGTCTATGGTGTGGCGTCCTATGGTTAATCCCAGTTAACGGTGGTTTAACGGGATTTGTAGAGATGGAGGTGTCAGCGAGAAACGTAGTATTGTCCTCGAGCCGGTGTTCTGTGTCTGAGGACCTTCAAGTGGTTCCGCAGATACAAAGTTTGTGTTGGTTTCGGTAGTGCCTCAAAGTTTTGGAAACCTGGGGGGGGGTCATTATTGCATTGTTCTATATTTCTGTTCTAAGGAATGTTGATATGTTGTCTGTTGATAATAAATAGCTGCTATGGCTCATTTTCCACCAAAAGTTGTCAGTTGTATAATTTTAGTGATAACTGTAAAGTGGGGTTCACTGGGCTGTAGAGGTCTATGGAGACACATCCAGCTCTACCTCTTGTATGACTTATCCTGTGTACACACGGTCGGAATTTCCAACAAGAAAAGTTTAATGTGAGCTTTTGGTTGGAAATTCTGACCGTGTGTAGGCTCCATCTGACTTTTTCTGTCGGAATTTCCGACAGCAAAAATTTGAGAGCTCGTTCTCCATTTTTCCAAAGGGAATTTTTTTTGTTGGTAATTCAGTTCATCTGCATGCAATCCTGATGCGCAAATAAACACGCATGCTAGGAATCAATTAGACGCATGCTCAGAATCATTGAACTTATGTTTTCTCGGCTCGTTGTAGTGTTGTGCGTCACCACGTTCTTGACGGTCGGAACTTTGCATGCAACACAAGTTTGAGCCAAAATTCAGTCGAAAAAAAGTCCACGCCTTTCTTGTCAGAATTTCCGATCGTGTGTACGTGGCATTAGTTATGAATTGTGCTTTATTAAAAGCTTTGATAAAGCACAATGCATGTCCGAAACATGTAAGCCGTTCCTCCCTTGCTTGTACATGTAGTGCTCTTCATGTTCTTCATGGTTTTATGCCAATAAAGGCATTTGGATCTCAGTTTGGTGTGAAGCCATCTGGATTTTCTTTTTACTACTGTTTCAGCTGCGGCTAGCCGAGAACCCTGCAGTAAGGAGATTGTGCCATTGGAGCTGGCTCATCTGTGAGCAGCGTGGACCTTTTGTGTGTTGTACCAGAATCAAGTACACCAAGAAGGCAGTGTGGCTCAAACCATTGAGACCTATCTGGTGAGTTGCCATATAAGGTGCTAGATGAGTAGCATCTATGGAATAGTTCCAGTTCTGCTGTAACACGTTGATCACTATCTAGAGAAGGCTTTCCCCCATGTCCCTGTAAACCACAAGTGACAGGTATTAAGCCCCCTTTTCAGTACTAGGGGAGAATAAAGGAGAATAAAAAGAAGGAAGCAAAAAGAAAGAGAGGCGATAGGGAGAACCGAAAATGACATGAGTCTTGTTCACTGTGTCCCCTAGATAACATGCCAAACATGCCTTGGGTCCTTTTAACACCCCTGGGCAAAACATTTAGTTCTGTAGTTTGTCTAATCACAGAAAATACATCCGCTCCCTGTACTGCTGTAGACAGTTCCGCATTTATAATTAATCTGTATCACTTTATCTAAAAACCTTGGAAACATACAACAGTTACACATAACAAATTGAAGATGCCTTTTGCCTCCTCTGCACTGTGCAGCATTAATGATATTTATCAGAGGCTTATGACTCATACGGGGTTACAGCAGTCTGTGTGTGCGCTGTGTACTAATGCTGTGACGCAGGACTCAAAAAGGCCAACTCCCTGTAATTATCCTAATTTCTCCAGGCCACATATTTTATTGTGTTATGCCAAAAGGCGATCAAAAAATCTATTTCCCTTGCGTTCGATAACGATTATTGGATAGTAAATTCAGTTAAATTACTTCATTATCACTGACAATGGTTACATGATCTCTGGCACTGGTCTGTTTTACAATAAAAAGTTCACAAGTTTCATTGTCGGCTTTGTTTTTCAAGATGCAGAGAAGACTCTGAGTATGGCAGGAACAGCAGAATATTTTGATAGGCTCTCTGAGTTTTCAAGACACCCACCTCCGTCTTATTATGAAGGAACTGATTTCTGAGAAAGCCCCTAACCTTGCTGTGTGGTCTCATTGCATATATACCAGACAGGACCTGTCTGATTAAAAGAAATAGACTCTCCAAAAAGACATTACCTTGCTAATTCATTGGACCAGAAACCAGGACAATGGCAAAGCTCCCAACTGTCCCTGATTTCGAGGGACTGTCCCTTATTTGGAGAAATGCCCCTCATTCCTCCTCATTTGTCCCTCATTTTGGTTTGATCTAAATAGTTGTTGTAACGGCTACCCAAGTACGGAGAGGGTATGAGCCGTTGGAGACGTCCTTTTCCCTGGCAAGTTGCTATGCAAGTAAGTCCAGTATAAGCTCATCCACGAGCCAAAGGGAGAGTCAGGTCCAGTTGTAAGAAACAGAAGGAATATCCCCTCGCATTCCCACCTAAGAACGAGACGGTGCTGCGTTTGGAAGGGTCAAGTAACACAACTTTAATGGTCATTTCTTGGTTTATATCTTAGTTACAAACTGGTGAGTGCTCAATGAACAATGAAGGTCTCCGCCCCCTCCCTCCACAGGGGGGCCCCAAGTTAGACACACTGTCACCAGGCTAAAAGAAACCACATTTCTTTCTCAATAGACTTCAATCACAGATAATCCCATCCGTAGATAAGCATTTCGGCACCGCAAAGCCTGACAAGTTCTTCTGAACACAAATGACATGCTAATTCAATACACAGACAGGAGACTGTTAATTTGTAATACAATACACAAAAGAGAGAAGAGACATTTAGAATTCAGCAGTGAAAGACTCACTGTACAATTAACCTTCTAAACTCAGAACTAACAAACCCAAAACAGGCCTCCAGATATCTCAGAATATAATGTGGATAATCCATATCTCAGGTAGTCCCAGATATCATTCATCCTATTGTAACACGTCCTTCGGTTCCTTGTATGTCCCACTGCATGATTATTATAGATGTACAGGCAGAATACATAGTTCCGTTACAGTTGTATACAAAATTCACTTTTTATCTTTCAAAAAGTGTTTCCCAGCTATAAGAGGTTATGGCAGGGGGCGTGTCCTATGCCGACATACATTTGCTAGTAAGTGTCTCTCATTCCCATCTCAAAATGTTGGGAGGGATGCAGTGCTGATGTACAAACTGTAAAAACTCTAAAGCAATGAAAAATATTTCAGTTTAATGTAGGGCTGTGCAAATTAACTTTTAATTGATCGATTAATCTTCAATTCTTTTGATCGATCAAAATCTTTTTGATCGATTAAAATTCTTTTGATTGGTACTCACCTTTCTGCCAGCTTCTGGGCCTTCAGGGAGTTCCGTCGGAGATCCGGTAACATCATGGACACCGGCGGGGCTCGCCTTGTCCATATGAAGGGCTCCTTTGCTGTGCCTTCATATCTGCATGCCAGCGGGACCTTACTATCTGCCACACGCAAGGGCTGTTACACTTCCCTCTATCACTTCCCTCCATCAACCTGGGATTCTACAGCCATCCACTGGGAGTTGCGATAGTTCCCTTCACGGGACATCTACATGCCGACGGACTGATGTTAACCCCTCCTCACCTGAATTATGCAGTGGCATCGTTGTACACATTTTTATACCAGTATCATACTTAGGTACAGGTTTATGACTGCTTTTGCTACGGTTTGGTATCACTCGCACTATTTTTACAGTTTATTTAGGTACATCTATTTTATCTCCAGTGCAATATTTATTTTGTTACCTACTTGAAGACTATAAAAGTTTGAATGCGATTCCCATCGAGCGCTGCCTTTGTGTGTTTTTTGTATCCTGCTATCCATTTTTCCAGTGGTTGGCAGCTGGGAATCAGCCTGCAAGGAGATCAGCTAAAAGTAGTTGGATCTGTATGTGCTTTATAATTAATCGAAATTAGTCGATTAATCGATTAAAAAACAAAACGATTAATCGAACACAAAAATTTTGATCAGTAACAGCCCTAGTTTAATGTAGCATACAGTAGTCAGACCAATTAGAAGAAACTTGTAATGTGTGAATTTGATGTGTAACACTGAGGCCGCGTACACACGATCGAATCTATCTGCTGGAAACGGTCCGATGGACCGTTTCAGCAGACAAATTCTATCGTGTGTACGGGCGGACAGACAGGTTTTTCCAGCAGACAGATTTTAAAGCATGCTTTAAAATCTGTCTGCTGGGAACCCGTCCGTTCGACATGTCTGCTGGTTAGTACGCTAACCAGCAGACATATCTGCCCGCGCATGCGTTGAATGGATTCGACACATGCGCGGAAGTGTTTTACTTCCTGGTGACGGTGACGTGGCGGCGTCAACGTCACCGCCACGTCACCACGCTGTCTGCCGGCGGGGATTTTGGTTGGATCGTGTGTACACGATCAAACCAATACATCCCAGCAGACAAATCCGATCAAATCGGTCTGTCAGACCAATTTGATCGGATTTATTTGGTCGTGTGTATGCGGCCTGAGAGTTTTTATTCCCTGCTCTGCAAAAATTTGCCTGAAAAATGTAGGTGAACTTTTGGATTTATGTCCAAATGCATTAGCATAACTTGGGAAGGTGAAATACACTCACTGGTCGGTCACTTTATTAGGTACACCTCGCTATTACCGGGTTGCATTGCCTTCAGAACTGCCTTAATTCTTTGTGGCATAAATTAAACAAGGTCTTTGAAACATATCGACATGATATCATCACGCAGTTGCTGCAGATTTGTCGGCTGCACATCCATAATGTACAGTATATCTCCCATTCTTGCACATCCCAAAGGTGCTTTACTGGATTGAGATCTGGTGACTGTGGAGGCCATTGGAGTACAGTGAACTCATTGTCATGCGATCTTCCTATGCTCCACCTCCACTCTGGATGATCTCCGGCATCACTAATTAATTACAGTGTGTACATTTTATCAGCTATGTAAGTCTACATGCATTCTTGTTATGGTATATGCTGTTTCCTCTAGATCAGTGGTCTCCAAAAGCGGCCCGAGGGCCAGATGTGGCCCAATGCATGCCTTTACCGGGCCCTTGGGGCACTATTCCTCCTACTGATACAATACACTATTTTGCCATGTGACACCAAAAATGGAGCACCATTTCTACCACCGACACAAATAATGAAGGCACTATTCTTCCCTAGGATACCAACAGTGGAGCGATATTCCCCCCCCCCCCCCCCAAATACCAAATGTGGTAATGTATACTCCCACTGATGCTAGAAGTTCCTTTGCTCTAGTCCTGCTTAATTTATACCATCTGTTGGTGGACACAATTAGTCCGCAAAATCTGGTCCAGAACTAACTCTGCCAAGGTGGCTGGTAAAAGCCAGACCAGATTCCACCTTAGTTCTCGGCAAATGAACGCATGTGAGGTGAAACATAACGTTCATCAATCACCTCGCCTTTCCTAATGTCACACTATTTAAAAAATACCTGGGTGTCACAAAGCCCCGGTGCTCCCCACCGTTTCCTTTTACTTTATGGACCATGTTGAGGGCTTCACTTTTTGGACATGGCAAATGACTCTGACCAACAGTAGACCTTTGGGCATCAGGAGAGAACCACTGGCTACTACTGCTGGGTGCTGCTGGCTTGCAAGGGAGGACCCTTTTGCAAACCTACAATGAAACACCTGGATTTTGGAGAGTGCCTACTGTGGTGAGAGTGACCACAAACAGAGTAGAATTTGTATAAAAATATTTTTTTTTATTGAGTACAAAATTGATAAGGATCATAAAAGTGTACAATGGAATAAGATGAGTCCAAACAATTCTTGCTTTAAACTAACAAAAGACCACTTAAAGTCAAACCCAACAGCTGTATAAAGCCCTTCTTCAGGGGATTTTATAGACGTTTAAGGTCATAAGTGTATTGTTATAAGATTAAATTGATATTCCATGTGTCAAGAAAGGTGCGTGGCTCAAGTTGTCATATAGAAAAAAACAATTGTATCTCCCAGCTCAGGGATCCAGGCCTCAGAGCCTCCAACAAGGGTCCCCTCCAGGGATGGGCGAAAATGATCAAAGACCACCCTTTCTCTTCTCAATCACCATGGTACTATAGCCACCATGAAGAGAAAGAGGCAAAAAGAGGGACTCCCAAAGACATCCAATCCAAGATCTAGTAGCTAGGACTTAAATATATGCAGGCCTTCCTGTGAAGTGCATTCCCTCACACTTCAAGACAGTGTATCTGTAAGGTGGTGGAAGTCCTTGAATTTCGCCACATCTGACGCCACGTGGATCTTGGATTGGATGTCTTTGGAAGTCCCTCTTTTTGTCTCTTTCTCTTCACTATATGACAACTTGAGCAACGCACCTTTCTTTATCAATTTCGTACTCAATAAAATTTATATTTTTATACATATTCTACTCTGTGGTCACTCTCAGAGTCCCACCCTTAGGGGGTTTATTTGTTTTTTCATGTTTAGTAGGGATGTGGTGACCAACAAACAAATACAAATTTGTGAATGCCAGTCTTTCTCTTCTTCTGTGGTGAGAGGACTCTTAGTCACTGACTTGTTTCTTGGTTCCATGAAATAGTTCTGCCCTAGTTGGGTTGCCTTAACTCCTCTTAATTTGGGATCAATCCAGTGCCCCTTTGGGTTACAAAGACTGTACTAGAGAGCACTCCCACCACTTGTAAGGAAGGAAAAGAGGGAGTTTCTCAGCAGAATTGAAAAAGAGCAATTACAGAAACTTCTATACCTGTCTGACTTGAATTTGACTTTTACTGAATCTGAATACATGTCTGTAGCCCCAGAAAATGATACCCTGGGTCTGGTAAGTGAAAAACATTGCACGAGGTAATCTGTTGTCTGCTAGGAACTATTGTGCTTTCTTCAAGAGCCCCAGCTTTGCCAACTAGTTTTTATTTCCTTTTTTAACATTCACTGCACATGCTACATTTCCCAATCCTTTCTTCTTTTAGGCTATGCTTGGGCAAATAAATTCTTTGAAATACCTCATGGTGTTTCAGTAAGTGCTGGATGAGCGAGGTGTGTCATATTCAGGTGTGAGGAGGATTTATAAAACAATTCAGTGGCACCTCTGGGAGTAATAGTGCTGCCAGCTTTAGGTTTCCACATCCTGATGGCATTTCTTCAGTGCTCTTGCTCTGCTTGCATGAAAACTCTTCCGCTTGGTTCTATGGGGCAGTGTCCCACCACACAGCCGTTGTCAGGATGCAGGATGTAAACATGGATAGCATGATAACCAAGCAATTTTATTATTTAGAAATGACACAGAAGCAGGAAAAAGGAACCACAGCACCAAGGTGTGGGACCAGGTATGCAAAACGAGCGTAGCACTGGCTCCCGAAGGAGCTGCTGGTTTGATTTGGGCCTGCACTCTACCAATCAACCCCACTAACTTGGCTCCATCCCCTTGGCACAGCTGTGATGCAATGCAATACAATACAATGTAAGACAGTACAAAATACCTGTATTGTCACCCCATCCACTGACTGCACCTGGTGGAAGAAAACAGTACGCCACAACAACTGGACACTTAACCAGAGATATATTTTACTGTAGAATATGCAAATAAGTGATTACAATAATTGTGCTGTCATCCCAACATAAGACGACAGCACAATGGATCTTCTTTTCTTCGCTAGCTAAAGTGGCTCCTTGTAATATGTAATCCACAGTTTTGGTGAGTTAAATTGAAGTGAAAATGCTCCTGGTGTAGCTGTAACAACTATTTTAACATTGTTTGAGACATCAAGGTAGATAGGTGTTATATCAAGTGGGACTTCTGCGCTACTAAAAAAAATCTCTAAACAATAACAGTCTGCAGCAAACACAAAAAATGCATACACAGCATTAATAGTAAGTAAGTAAAAATAATGGTGCTAGCGCAAGTGGTAAGGCATAACATAGGATATATAATATTGAATAAGCACACAGTGCACAAAGTGTGCTAAATCAGTGATATCTGTGACAAAGCAAAAAAAGAAGAAAAAACACAACAGTCCAACAAGAGTGCTAAATCCAAAACAAGTGCACTGTAGTCCTTAATGTGAACAGTGTGAAGGAGGGATGTCCACTAGTTGCAGAAAGGTGAGGAAAGGAAAGAACCCCACCACACGGCACGTCTAGTCTCACAGAACTCTCACCTCCAGCCAGACATAGCCAGCATGTAGGATATCCTTGGTATAGGCAGTCTCCCCCAGTGATGTTGTTGTGGATCCCCACGGATCAGTGGAACGATGGGAGTCTGAGTACTCAGGTATATTCACAGGACACAGATAAGAGGAATCCGGGAAAAGACAGAGGAAGGCTCCAATAGTGCGTTAACTTAATAACCAGGGAGTTTTAATAAAAAATATGTACTTACAACAAATAAAGATAAAATTTGCATCAAACAGCGGGATCATAGCGCTTGCAGCACGTCACTCATCTGCCCGTCCTTCCGGGCAGATGAGTGATGTGCTGCAAGCGCTATGATCCCGCTGTTTGATGCAAATTTTATCTTTATTTGTTGTAAGTACATATTTTTTATTAAAACTCCCTGGTTATTAAGTTAACGCACTATTGGAGCCTTCCTCTGTCTTTTCCCGGATTCCTCTTATCTGTGTCCTGTGAATATACCTGAGTACTCAGACTCCCATCGTTCCACTGATCCGTGGGGATCCACAACAACATCACTGGGGGAGACTGCCTATACCAAGGATATCCTACATGCTGGCTATGTCTGGCTGGAGGTGAGAGTTCTGTGAGACTAGACGTGCCGTGTGGTGGGGTTCTTTCCTTTCCTCACCTTTCTGCAACTAGTGGACATCCCTCCTTCACACTGTTCACATTAAGGACTACAGTGCACTTGTTTTGGATTTAGCACTCTTGTTGGACTGTTGTGTTTTTTCTTCTTTTTTTGCTTTGTCACAGATATCACTGATTTAGCACACTTTGTGCACTGTGTGCTTATTCAATATTATATATCCTATGTTATGCCTTACCACTTGCGCTAGCACCATTATTTTTACTATCAAGGTAGATAGGCCTCAAGCCTTCTCAGTGTCAGTTGCTCTGCTCCTTCGTGGAACTATAATTTCCAGTGAGGCCCGTATATATGAGTCTAACTGCATGTGAAATTTAACAAACTGTGCGCCGTGACCCGCTCACCCACTGGATAGAGGCTCTGTGTGGCAACTTTTGTCCGGTGACTGCAACTTGCTTTTCTGTCAGCTGGGCCAATCGCTCTGTTCAGCTCCACTGGGTGGATCCTGTCCTCCGATGCTCGGATGAGTGTCTCTGGCCACCGTCTCCCCACAGGTCCTCTCAAGCAGGCCACACGATTCCAAGAGACCTAAAATGGCCGCTCCGGCTCCTTTTATCTCCTACCCAGCATGCACTGCTCAAGAAAGTGTTCATGGGTAGGTCACCAAACCTCCTGGGTGAAAAAGGTCAGCCTCCTCCTCTCAAAACAACAGTCACTTCCTGTCTAGTCTTTTGTGCTTCTCTCAGGAAAAACAAAATATCTGCATTACCAGTATTTGGCCACTAGATGGCTCCAAATACTCAATCATAGCAATGTCCATAGACATTTTATTAAATTATGCAAACACACATCAGATATGGGAGAATCTCAGTACTAGACACTCCCCCTACTTTATCTCTTTGGTCCTCCAAAGAGGTTCAAATTGCTAACTCTACCTTGTATTTTAGCCTCTATACGGTCATACAATACAGACAGAGGAGCTTCCCACCAATTGTCATATAATGGGAAGCTATCCTGTGCACTCACAGCTGATACTACCGTGTCTGGTACAGATGTGCCAAGGGGTGGGGTGGGGCTGTCCCTTACTGAATGAAAAGTAGAGGGACCAGACTGTTAAAGGTTTCTTTTGCTGACAAACTGAGATGCTTCAGAGCATTAGCCCATAAGTCAGTCTGCGTGGTGGGCGAATGTCTCTCTTTGCACTTTCAGACTGTCCATTCCTTTTTGACAAATGTCATCATCCCTCCTCTCAGTGACTAAAGATGGAGAGTAAATAAGAGTACTGGGCTCTTTTGCAGGATGAGTTGCTGTCACAAATTCTGGGGCCTCTGCCCTGAGAGTTCCGTTATTGTCCTCCTCTACTTCTGAAGAGATATCAGCATCTGTTTCTGAAGTCTCCGGAGGCCACAGCCAACTCATCTCCACTTCCTCATCTTCATCTGTAGAGCGTGCAAGCTGAGACCTGGTTATTGGCCTACGCACATCAGTGGATGTGGATGGGGATTCCTCCTCTGTGCTTATCCTGACTGCCTCTGTGAGAGGTAAAAGGTGATTCCGGTGCAAGGTTTTTACTGGCCCAGTGTTTCCTTCTGGCTTGATTTCATACACTGGAGCCCTGGTCCTACACACAACATAAGGCTGTGATCTCCAATGATCAGCCAACTTATGCTTGCCTGGGATGCCTAGATTCCTCAGCAAAACCAGGTCACCTAGTTGAAGATCCTGAACTCTTACTTTCAGGTCAAAGTTCCTCTTGTTCCTGTTCTCTCTGGAGTTCGAGGTGGCTTGAGCCTGCTCGTAATCTTCAGGCTCCTCCGCAGCCTGTCCACATACCCTCTATGGGAGGTCTCTGATGTGTGATCCAAGGAGGAACCAAAAGCCAGGTCCACTGGTAATCAGGCTTCATGGCGGAACATCAATCTGTAAGGGGAATACCCAGTGGCTTCACTTTTGGTACTGTTGTAGGCATGAACCAATGCAGTCATGTGTCTACAACAATGAGGTTTCTGTTCTGCAGTCAACCTCCCCAACATATTCAGGAGAGTCCTGTTGAACCTTTCCGGTTGAGGGTCCCCTTGTGGGTGATAAGGAGTAGTCCTGGACTTTTGTATGCCTAGTAGATCCAACAGTCTCTTTATCAATTTGCTCTCAAAGTCCATTCCTTGGTCCGAATGTATCCGTTGAGGTAAGCCATAATGGACGAAGAACTTCTCCATGAGAGTATTTGCTACTGTGGTTGCTTGCTGGTCTCTAGTAGGAAAAGCTTGGGCATAACGGGTAAAATGATCTGTTACCACCAAGATGTCCCCCTGCCCACTCAGATCGGATTCCAAGCAAAGAAAGTCTATGCAGACCAGGTCCATTGGTCCCTGGCTCTCCAAATAGCCCATTGGGGCAGCCCTCTGGGGCAATGTCTTTCATTGTATGTACCTGAGGCAGGAATGACAGTAACTCTCCACTTCTTTCCTCATGTGAGGCCAGTAGAACCTGTCCCTTACTAGTTAGAGAGTCCTCTCGGCTCCCAAATGACCATGATGATCGTGTAAAGCAATCAGTACCCTCTCTCTGTGCTTTCCCGGCAGGAGCAGCTGCCACCTCGCTTCTGGATCTTTAGAGGGGCCCCTTCGGTAGACCACCCCTTGTTGCAACTGCAACCAATCCCATTCTTTCAGTAACAGCCGGGCTTCCTTCTTGGGGCTCTTCTGCAGCACATCAGACTGTTGATGTTCCAATGCCTTCAGCACCAGCCCACACAGTGGATCTTCCCCCTGATCTCTCCTGAGATCCTTTCTGGATAGCTTGGGGAGACCCTCCTGTACAACCTGGGAGATGTTGCAATAGCACCTGGGTACTCCCGCTGAGGATACTCCTACTTTTGCAGCTCTGGCCCCACCTTTCCTGTATTGACTTGTCCCTTCCTAAAGGGCCCTTACTCCTTCTGGAGTAAGTTGAGTCCAGTCTTCTGAGGGGTTTTCGGGGGTCATGAGGCCTTTTTGACAGAGCATTCGCATCTCGGTTACCAACCCCTGCTCTGTACTTCAGGCTGAAGATAAATGCTGAGAGAGCAGCTAACCACCTGTGACCGGTGGCGTCCAGCTTCGCAGTGGTGAGCAGATATGTGAGGGGGTTGTTGTTCGTCTTAACCACAAATTCAGCCCCGTAAAGGTAGTCCTTCAACTTGCCTACCACTGCCCACTTCAGAGCCAGAAATTCAAGCTTGTGAGTCGGATAGTTTCTTTCGGCAGGAGTCAAACTTCTGCTCTCATAAGCGATTGGCCGCAGATGCCCTTCATGCTCTTGATAGAGCACTCCTCCCAGTCCTTTACGGCTGGCATCCACATGCAACTCATATGGTTTGGCAGGGTCTGCATAGGCCAAAACCGGGGCAGTGGTAAGGCTCCACTTAAATTGTCTGAAAGCTTCCTCACATTCTGGAGTCCGCTGGTCCTGGATGGACTCTTTATTCCTTCTGGGCCCTTCTTTTTGCTTCCTTGACTGATCTGGGCTTACACTAACTTCTTCCTGTTTCTTTAGGAGCTCAGTGAGTGGGTGGGCTATTTTAACGAACCCTTCCACGAACCTTCTGTAGTACGAGCAGAAGCCTAAGAATGACCTGAGTTCAGTCATGTTGGTGGGCCTGGGCCAAGAAGTGACAGCTTCTAACTTCTTGGGATCGGTTGCCACTCCCTCTTCAGACACAATGGGCCAGATCCACATAGCCTGGCGTTTGTTTGTGCCGGCGTAGCGTATAGTGATTTACGCTATCCGCCGTAAGTTAGAATGGCAATTTCCGTATCCACAAAGGACTTGCCTCCTGAGTTACGTTGGCGTAGCGTAAATGGCTCGGCGTAAGCGCGCGTAATTCAAATGTGTAAGGGGTGGGCGTGTATTATTTAAATTTATCGTGACCCGACGTAATCAATGTTTTTACTGAACTGCGTATGCACCGGCCGCGGACGTATCCCAGTACGCATTCGTGAAATCACGTTGAAAATATTTCATGAAAACTACGCGTACCTAACTTACGCAACTCCCTATTCGCGAACGGTTTACGCAAATGACGTGAACGACGGCAAATTTGACGCTGACCCGACGTCCATACTTAACATGGTGTACGCCTCTATACAGCAGGGGTAACTTTACGCCATACATACACTTATGCAAACGACGTAAACACACTGCACCGGGCGTACGTACATTCGTGATTTGCCGTATCTACCTCATTTGCATATTTTACGCGGACGCACCCCTAGTGTCCAGCATAAATAAGCACCTTAAATATGACGGCGTAAGCCGTCATATCTAAGCAAAGAGCCGGCGTATCTTGTTTTGTGGATACAAAACAAAGATACGCCGGCGCAGATTTGAATTTATGGCGGCGTATCTGTAGATACGCTGCCGTAAATCTCTGTGGATCTGGCCCAATGTGTCCCAGGTAATTCACTGAGGGCTGGTAGAACTGGCATTTTTCCATAGAGAGTTTCAGACCTTCATCATGAAGTCTCTTCAGGTCCTTTTCCAGGCGTTCTTCGTGCTCTTCCAACGTTCTTCCAAACACTATGACGTCATCCAAGTAAACTAGTACTTTAAGTAGGTTCATGTCACCCACTGTCTTTTCCATTAACCTCTGGAAAGTTGCTGGGACCCCAGACAGGCCTTGCGGCATCCGGTTGAACGCAAAGAATCCCACCGGGGTGATAAAAGCGGTCTTCTCTTTGTCTTCGGGGCACATGGGGATCTGATAATACCCACTCTTTTGGTCCAGCACACTGAACCACTTTGCTCCCGACAGACTCTGCAGAGCATCCTCTATCCGAGGTGTGGTGTACTGGTCAGGAATGGTCTTCCGGTTTAAGGTCCTGTAATCGATACATAGGCGTAGGGACCCGTTCTTCTTCCTGACCACCACTATAGGGGAGGCATAAGGACTGCTGAACTCCCGGATAATGCCCGTCCTCTTGAGTTCGGCCAGTTGTTCCCCCAAATCTTCCAGATCTCCCAATGGGATTCGCCAAACCCTTTCACGAAACGGCTTGTCTTCCTCCAGTCGAATTCGGTGGGTGGCACTCTTTGCCAACCCCACATTAAATTCACTTTTTGAGAAGGCTGCCCTCCATCTCAGAAGTTGAGCTTTAGCTCTTTCTCTCCATGCAGGAGTAGGAGGCGTATTTTTCGGGCAGAATTCTTCTACAGGGATTTCTGCTGCTGGTCCTTCCGTCAAACCACATGCTGCGACTGGAGTTGCTGGGCTGACCTGTCCTAACAGTAGTCTGGCTGGCACCCTCACTGGCACAGCTGCTGTGTTGCGGACACTGACTGGAACTTTGCCGTGAGTACTCCTCAATGCCCTGGTGGGCAATACTTCAGGGATAAGTTCTAACCCCTTTTTTTCTTCCTGCCTTGTATTTTCAAGGACAATGAAAGGACCTGTTTTTTTTTCAGCTTAACTTGACAGAGGCTCTTAGGCAGATTACTTCACCCGGCTGGACTAACCTCTTTTCCCTATCCAGGAGCCAGATTTTTCCCACTCCCTCTTCAGGAGCCTCTTCCTCTTGTCTAAGGTCTCGGTATGTCTGGGCCAATATTGGATGTATTTTAGTGGGGACGGTCCTCTTCTGCAGCACAAGTGGTGCAAGTAGCCTCCTCACTAAGTCAGTGTTCGTCCCAATGATGAGGACATTTTTGTCAGCCCCTGGGGGACGAGGGAACACTATGGCCAAGGTGTCGAAAGTCTCAGCCTCTCCTGCTGTACTTGGGTCGAAGGTGAGTCTGACCGGCAGGTAACCATCATATGGGAAGTTCTGAGTGCCTAATACCCATATCTCTAGTTCCTCCAATTTCTGTAACGGCAGGTGCTTGACATGTCTGTCATAGAAATCCCTGTAGAGCAAGGTTACTTGGGCTCCAGTGTCCAGCAGGGCTTTCGTATAAATCCCCTCTACTTGGATGGGGACAATTGGGGAGGGTCCCACTAGCTTGGGGGGAAATACACTGATTGCAGTATCTTTGGCCTGCTTGGTGGTTTGTACCTTCGCCTTTGGTTTTGGGGGTCTCTCTCTTTTCCGTCCTGGCTTGTTGGTGACCCTAGTGGTCAGGGGCATATGAGTCGGTGTGGAGTTAGCTATTACAACCGGGCGCCCAGTTGACTCCTTCACTGGGGCCCTCTGAAGTTTCCCCCGGGCTGTTTGGATTTTTGTCTCAGTTACTGGGCTTGGGTACACTCGCCTGAGATGTCCTACTCCTCCACATTTGAAGCAGACTCTCTGGGCCAGATCCACAGAGAATTACGCCGGTGTATCTACAGATACAGCGGCGTAATTCGAATTTCCCGCCGGTGTGTCTTTGTTTTCTATCCAGAAAACAAGATACGCCAGCCTTACGCTAAGATACGACTGGCATAAGTTTCCTTACAGTGCCTGTAAACTGACCCTAAACAGCCACTGCTGCCTCTCGAGTGTGAAAGCCAGAGGGCTTTTGCACTGGAGCGGTGCGCTAGCAGGACAGTAAAAAAGTGCTGCTAGCCGCATCTTTAGAGCGGTGAAGGAGCGATGTGTATAGCGCTACTTCACCGCTCCTGCCCATTGAAATCAATGGGACACCACGGCTATACCGCCTTAAAAATAGCGGCGCTTTACCGCCAACGCTGCTCCCGCCCCTGTGTGAAAGGGGCCTTACAGTTCTTGTATTAGCAATAAAAGTGCAAAATAAAAATAAAAAGTAAAATAAATAATAAATAAATGGTGTTCAAACCACACATATGAGGTCCCGCCGCAATCGTTAGAGTGAGAGCAATCCTTTTAGTGCAAGACCTCCTCTGTAACTCTAAACAGGTAACCTGTAAAAATATTCATTAAAATGTATTTTTTCCCCAAAAAATTGCGCTTGAAAAAACGATGTGCAAATTCAGTGTGACATAAAAAATTGTAATGATCGCCATTTTATTCTCTATGGTTTCTGCTAAAAAAATATAAATACTGTATATATATATATATAATGTTTGGGGGTTCTAAGTAATTTTGTTGACGAAAACATCATTTTTGTCTGCTGCATGTTTTCAGTGATGAAAACTAAATGAAAATAAAATGCGAATTAAAGTGGATGTAAACCCAAAAAAAAAACTTTTTTTTTGATGTCACAATGTAGAGTATAAGATTTCCTATCATTTGTGCCCAGTCTTGCCACATAGAGTTAATCCAGCGCTGAGTAATCCTCTTTTATGTTCAGTGAAAACGAACAGCCTTCCAGATAAAACCCTGCCTAAAGCAAAAAGTCCGGAATCTCTCTTCTTGCTTTGAGTGAGAGGTTATTTACAAATATAGCTAGGACATGTTTATCATATGTTATGTTTTGTTTATCATAACATGAGGTGATATATCATCATAACACATCCTAGTAATATACAATGAACTTTGGATCACCTCTTGTTATGATAAACATGTCCAAGCTATATTTGTAAATAACCTGTTACTGAAAGCAATAACAGAGAAACAGACTTAACATAATTTGGCAGGTTTTTATCTGAAGTCCGATTAATTTGCACTGAACTTTAAAAGAGGATTACTCAGCCCTGGATTAACTCTGTGTGGCAAGACTGGGCACAAATGATAGGAAATCTTATACTCTACATTGTGACATTAAAACAAAAAATTTTTTTTGGGGGTTTACAACCACTTTAAGTAAATTGACGAAAAACTATGACGAAAATCAAATTCTATTTTTTTGCCAGCAAATGAAAACGGAATTAAAATGTGAAGGAAGGACGCTAACCCACCTGAACTTTCGCTTTCCTCTGAGATCTGCCTCTGAGATCTGCCCCAGCCTCCTGACAAGCTGATTTGGCTGACAGACGCAGGCTCCCTCTGTGTGCCTGGCTGCTGCCTGGCAAACCACATGGTGATAGTTTCCCCTCCTAGCAAGGTAGCACTGCTTAGTACTGTGTAAAATAACAGCCTCTCCAGACTGTCTAGTTTTCTGCCCTGTGCACTCCCTCACTCCCATTAAGACCCCTTTCACATTTGTAGGACCTGAAAGTCACACGACTTTGACGTTACTGTCCAAAATCATACTTACACACTAAAAATGCGTTTACATTTAAGATGGTGCTGCCATAAGACCAACAAACAGTACAAAATAGATAACACATACAAAAATTACATTTAAATCCTGCAAGGAAATTTAAAACACAGGGATAATAAAATGGGGATTTGGTCACACTTTGATGTGATTGTGACACGACTTTGCCGTGACTTTGACCTGATTTCAACGTGACTTTGTCGTGGCATTGTCTGTGTAATCTTGATGTCTATGGACCTCAAGTTGCATCAAAGTCAGACCAAAGTAGTGCAGGGACTACTTTGAAGCCGCTGAGACTCGAAGTCGCGTAGATATGAACGGAACTCATTGGAAATCATGGGGTACGACTTGTCATGTGACTTTGCAGTCCCAAAAGTGTGAAAGTACAGTACTTCTCCATCCCCACTACATGTTATTTAATTTTTACTCCAGGATTATATAATGAGTTTGGAAATTCCAGAGCACAGGTGTTAAACACAAGGCCCGCGGGCCAAATTGAGCCCTCCATGCCATTTCATGTGGCCCTCGCACCTCTCCTGCAGCTGCAGGAAAGCTCCAGCCCTCCTCTGGTCCTACTCCAGACCCTTACTTTCTGCTTTCAAGCAATGCATCCATCTTCTTCTCAGCAGCAGCATAAGGTAAGGGGGGTGCACTGTGATGTAAGGGAGATTGGGAGACTCAACTTCTGATGGTGGGGTGGCTCTTGACATCCAATGTAAAGGGGAGGGGGTGCGCTGGACATCTAATTTTACAGATACATCCGGCCCTTTTGAGTGCATTCATTATGCTGATGCGGCCCACAATGAAATTGAGTTTGACACCCCTGTTCTAGAGAAATACTTATATAATGCATTACAAATTAAAGGGGAGGTTCACCCTCCAAAAAAATTTCAGGCATGCCATGGAGCCCACCCACCCGACCGGCAGTATGCCGGTGTTTTTTTTTTTTCCCTACAGGCTGTGATTGACGTCCCTCAGCCCGGCGCATACAGCGTGTCACGAGATGCCGAAGGAACCCGAACATCGGTGCGCAGGCGCCGTATAGGGCCGCACCGACGTTCGGGTTCCTTCGGCATCTCGTGACGCGATGTATGCGCCGGGCTGAGGGACGTCAATCACAGCCTGTGATTGGAAACGCCCAGTCACGCGGGATCGCCGGAGGGCAAGAAAGCCTGTAAAAAGGGATGTAGAGGAAAAAAAAAAACACTGGCATACTGCCAGTCGGGTGGGTGGGCTCCATGGCATGCCTGAATTTTTTTTGGAGGGTGAACCTCCCCTTTAACTTAACCCATTGGATATTAGTCAACCAATATGTACTGGAGATTTTAGTCAACTAAAATAAGACTAAAACCATTCAGATGACTAAAATACGACTAAAGCTTAAATGGCATTTTAGTCAAAAGACTATGACTAAAATCGATATTTGAAGTTAAAATTAACACTGTTTTATAATAAGCAAAAAATATTTCAGGTTTTCCTGAACTGACTGACAGACAAACTTACAAAAATTTCCCTTCATGGTTCCTCACAGTCACTCGTCATCTCTTCTCTGACAATTATTTCTTAAAAGCTGGAGCCCTGTTTTTTAAACATGACAGGACACGTCTATATACAATTTAGAATTCCTGGTATTGCAACGTGGCACAGTTCCACATCGGTCTCATCCCCCCGAACTCATCATTAGCTCTTTAAAGATTTCATACTATCATTCTTCAAGTAGTTCAGAGGAACTTTTTTTTTCTTTCTTTTTGAATAATTTTTATGCAAACTAATATACAGCCTGCGCTCCTTTATTCTACCATTCATGAGATGAAATGAATGAGAAATATCAGGGAGAGTACATTGGTGGAATGATTAGAAGATTATGCTTGATTTGCTGTTATTAGTATGGAAATATAGCAGTATCTGAACAAGTATGCTGGACAGGCACAGTATGAACGCCTTTGATTGGTTGGCTAAAATTGCCTTTTTGTTCATTAAGAATCAGTCACCCAGAACTAATATTCAATATCGGTTAGGTGCTGCAGGTCAAAGGATATCTATATGTAGGGACTCTGCCTTAAATGAGTTGTAAATAAAATAAAAATGAAGCTGAAATGACTGTTTACAGGGTATAGAGACATAATAGTTAACTGATTCCTTTTAAAAACGATTAAAAATAGATAAAAATCAATCATATAACGTTCCTGTAGTTTTTAGTTTTGTTTTTGCATGTTGTTTCCTGCCTCTCTGCTGTACAGAGCCACAGAGCCAGAGAGTGGTGGCTTGGAAAACGAAAGTGATTGGTGCTGAGGGGTTTTAGACACATAGTAATCACACCTCCTTGATTAGTGACCACAGAGAGAAAGCTCCCAGCACTGTGGTTATCAGGAAACAGACAACCAGGAAGTGTGGAGATCAGAGAAGCATTACAACAACTTAAGAGCAAAAACAAACAATGAGGACATGAAAATATCACTGCATTAAGGTAAAGGAAGCTATTAAGATAAAAAAATAATCTTTACAAACCCTTTAAGCAGTATCCTAAACGTAGTGCTGCTGGACTGATGTCAGCTTGGGCATTAATTGTTATAACCTTGCTTTCAGTAGGTTTCATCTAAGGTCAGTTTTATTGTTTGCTTCTGCATGCTGTTTGGGGTGCGTCCCTGGCAATAGTGTGTGGCGTCTATAGGATTGGTGTCACCCCCCCCCCCCCAGGTCAGGCTAGCACATCAGCACAGCTCACCCTCTGTGCAATCCCCCTGATGTAACCCCCTTGTATTCTCCCCCTAATGTAACCCCCTCTGAAATCTCCCAAGAGTAACCCCCTTAATGTAACCCCCCTGTACAATTCCCCTAATGTCACCCCCCTGTACATTCCCCCTTAATGTAACCCCCTGTATTCTCCCCATAATGTAATCTCCTAATGTAATCCCCCTGTATTCTCCCCCTAATGTAACCCCCCTATATCTCCTCTTCCTACAGTGACAGACCTCAGATCAGCGTGGTCTGTCCACATGGATGTTCCTCCTCCTAGTCTCCTCCTCCTCCTGTTGTGGATATACTATCAGTGTGGAGGAGGAGACTAGGCTCTGTCGGTCTGAGGAATGCATTTGTTTTGATAGGCAGCCGACGCCTCTCCACAGTCCACATCTGCCTGAGTGTCAATAGGCAGTGTCGGTGTACCTGGAGGACATTCGGGCGCTGTGCTCACTGCACTGGGCTATGGCACTCGAGCAGCTGTCTACCGCAGAAAACTATTCTTACTCCTCCTCACTCACCGAACATTGCGGAGAGTGAAGGAGATACTCGAGTGCGCAGGGGAAGAGGAGAGAGCCGCTGCGCCTCTCTCGATCCAGCGCCGTGACGGGTGTCACCCCTCTGGCAGGTGTCACCCGGGTGCGATCCGCACCCCCCGCACCTGCCTAGCAATGCCAGTGCAGCCAACCACTCAGAGTTTGGCTTTCAGGATGACCTTCTGGAAGCTCTCTTGCCTCTGAGCTGCTGCCAGGAGAATAGGCTGTGTGTGTGAAGTCAGTGCCTCACATACCTTCTGCCTGAGGAGGAGCTTTCCAGAGGAGAGGCCTCTGTTAGAGGCCTAAGAAATCTAGGACTACCTGGATTGGAGCACCAGGGGTGAAAACTTTGCTGCTGAAGAGCATCCTGGAAATCTGGGTAGAAGCTACAGCCAGAAGACATTGCAAGATGTTCTGGTAGCACAATCAAGGGGATATGTGTCCTGCCTTCAAGAGGTATTAGAACCACAAATAGAAATGTAGTACATTGCAGCTTACCAATTCGTAACTCATGCTACATTAAATGCAGGGGGCTGCATTCATTTTCTTTTTTCCTTGATTTTCACTTGGTAATATTCGTGGCAGGCGCAGCACTATGAAGTGCCTCATGCACTGTGGCATTAGAAGAATTGTGATATCTCTGACTTTTCAGTCCAACAAGACTGTCTATTACTCTGAAATTCCTCTAGCGCCGTTCTATGGAAGCAATAGATTTAAAGAGCACACCAAATGCTTAAAATAACTTCTTTATTAACTTCACTTTTCTTCATATATAACACTGCTGCTTTGCAGCAGACAGTCCATGTACAAAAACACGTGTTGAAAAAAGTATAACAGAAAATGGTGGTTCAAATATTCAATCTTGTCATTTAACATAAGATGGTGGATATATTTCTTTCTTCTGTATTTATACTCTCTCTGTATGTTATAAAAGCATTCTCTAATTTCTCTGAAAGGTATAACTCTGTGGTTTGCAACTTGGTTTGGTGAGGTTGATTTAGTTTGTGAATTAGGTTGTGTGTGCATTTGATGAGTTAGATGAGTTTGGTGGAACTACAAGTGAACACACAACCAGTTCAGTATACAGTTCTAATCTTATTATTTACAATAGGAACATATATACAGTGCCAATCCTGACCTCCCTGGGGCCCTAAGCAAAATGACAAGTTACATTAAATATTGAAGTTAAGAAGCGGGGTGAGGGCCTCAAGTGATTTTAGGGGCCATCCGCAGCTTTGCGGGGCCCTAAGCGCCTTGCATAGTGAGCCTATAGGGCGGATTGGCCCTGCATATATATATAACTGTATGACATACCTATTTGGCCCCTTTGCTGCCATAAAACTGAACTCTGGTAGTGTGTCTGTTCTGTTCTCTGTCTGTGAAGGAATTATTTCCAGCCCATGTGCTGGGGAACTTCCCAGACAGAATGGATGCAAAGCTGTCTGTGATAGGTCAAGACTCTTGCTGAGTGTGAGATTAGTCAAGGCTCCTGATGAGTCACAAAAGTTTAACTCTATGCTTTCTGGTTTCTTACCTTACAGTCACACAACAGATCTTAAAATGCATATTCTCTCTTTTTGCTTCTGTGAACACAACATACAACTGTTATATGACATCCAAGTATAACATCACAGTGAATAACTGTTCTTTTGTTTCTCTTATATAACCATGTGCACTACATTTAGGTTATTAGTAGAGTTGAGCGGACACCTGGATGTTCAGGTTCGGACCCGAACCCGAACTTTGACTCGAACCCGAACCCCATTGAAGTCAATGGGGACCCGGACTTTTGACTACTAAAATGTCTCTAAAAACCTAAATGAAAGGGCTGGAGGGCTGCAAATGGCAGCAAAATGTCGAGAGGAGCATGGTAAGTACTCTGAAAATAAATGTGGATAGGGAAATAACTTAAAACAACATAAAAAAATAAAAATAAAAAAATCATTTTGCAAAATGTCGGGAAGAGCATGGCAAGTACTCTGAAAATAAATGTGGATAGGGAAATAACTTAAAACAACATAAAAATAAATAAAAATAAAAAATAAAATCATTTTGACCTAGGAGGACGAGGTCCATATGTATTAGGAGGTTGAGGTGGATGTGGCGGTGTAGGTGGAAGCGGCGGTGGAGGAGGAGGAGGTAGCCAACTCAGCAGGTTTTGGTTTTTAATATATGTATTTTTTAAATTAGGGTCTTCCCCAAAAGAGTGAGAAATCCCTTTAGGCTGGGTTCACACTTGTTCCGACAACGCTCCTACATTGGGAGCTCATGTAGCATGACGTGTGAAAATCAATGTTTCCCTATGAGAGCTGTCTTAACTGATCCGACACAAGTCGGTCCGACTTCAGCCCATTGAATTTCATTGAAGTCGGACCAAAGTAGGAGCCTTGTCCTTATCAGACATCCGACATGTGATTACAGCAGCAGTAAAAGGAACTTATCTCACTCTGGGATTGTTTTGATTGGTCAAAGAACAAGTCAGACTATCACAAAGTCGGTTCAAAGTAGTATCCTGTTCATGAATGTCTGATGGATGTAGGACCAATGTAGGATGAATGTAGGATGAATGTAGGACAGATTTCACAGAGCAAAGTAGGATGAAAGTTGTACTGCTGTCGTGTAGTATAGTGTGAACCCAGCCTTAAACCTGAACACAGAGTAATTACACAGGTTCTGGGGCTAATTTACTGTCGATAAGGCTGGGTTCACACTACACTACACGACTTTCATCCTACTTTGCTCTGCGACATTTGTCCTACATTGATCCTACATTGATCCTACATTGGTCCTACATCCATCCATTCATGAACAGGATACTACTTTGGTCCTACTTTGTGATAGACTGACTTGTTCTTTGACCAATCAAAACAATCCCAGAAAGAGATAAATTCCTTTTACTGGTGCTGTAATCACATGTCAGATGGCAAAAGTCGGATGGTTAGGACAAGGCTCCTTGTCTTTGGCTGGGTTCACACTTGTTCCGACAACGCTCCTACATTGGGAGCTCATGTAGCATGACATGTGAAAATCAATGTTTCCCTATGAGAGCTGTCTTAACTGATCCGACACAAGTCGGTCCGACTTTTAAAACACTCCCTGTACTACTTTGCTCCGACATTCATCCTACTTCAGCCCATTGAATATCATTGAAGTCGGACCAAAGTAGTAGCCTTGTCCTTATCAGACATCCGACATGTGATTACAGCAGCAGTAAAAGGAATTTATCTCACCCTGGGATTGTTTTGATTGGTCAAAGAACAAGTCAGACTATCACAAAGTCGGTTCAAAGTAGTATCCTGTTCATGAAAGTCAGATGGATGTAGGACCAATGTAGGATCAATGTAGGATGAATGTAGGACAGATGTCGCAGAGCAAAGTAGGATGAAAGTTGTACTGCTGTCGTGTAGTATAGTGTGAACCCAGGCTAAAGGGATGAGATGGCAACCCTAGAAAGATCAGAAAAAAAAACAATGGCTGGGTAAGGCCCCCTGTACTGGCTCCTGGATGGCCCCCTGCCGTGTATTTAGCACAGCAGGGGGAGTTATCACAGACAAGCGCAGCCGCCAGGCATGGATCCCAGAGGACTTGTCCGTACCTTGTGCAGAACAAGGTACGGACAAGTCCTCTGGGATCCATGCCTGATTCATTTAAATGAACGTGAGCTTGTTCACATTGGCTCTGGACAGGCGGCTGCGCTTGTCTGTGATAACTCCCCCTGCCGTGCTAAATACACGTTCAGACAATACACTGGCCGCAGGGCAGGCCAGCACCTCCAAGGCGTAAAGGGCAAGCTCAGGCCATGTGCCCAATTTGGAGACCCAGAAGTTTAAGGGGGAATAGCCGTCATTCAGTACGTGTAGGCGTGTGCACACAAACTGCTCCACCATGTTGCTGAAATGCTGCCCCCAGAGAGGCCCGGAGCAAATAACAACAAAAATAGGCGGAGGGCCGGGCATGACAGGGTTAACAGTAAACCCTTACAAGCCAGGGGGGAGTGGTTAGGGGAAAGGACAGTGGGGAGGGGAGGAGAGGCTATAAATTCCTCCTCCCTCCTTTCCCGGGTAACACACAGTCTAGGGAGAAAAGTTTTATCAGGTAGTATCTTGCTTCTGGGGGATTTTGGCTCTGCCTGAACTTTCTGGGGTTTGATCCATGCTCGCCCAGCTGCATGTGGGGACCGATTGGCTTGGTGAGGGGTGGCTGCAGTCCGTTCTGGGGCCGCTCCTCAACCGGGACGGCAACCAGGACTTTTTGCCCGGCGGGGGGGGGGGGGGGGGGTACCCGCGATTTCGCTGCAATCGTGGGGGGGGCACGCGCGATCTCGGCCCCTGGAGCGGCCCCCCCCATGGGGGCCATCCAGGAGCCAGCACAGATGGGATGGGAGCCCAGCTTGGGCCCCCTCAGCAAAATGTACAGCGGTGGGCCCTGTAGGCCCCGCAAGGCGCGGGGGTGGGGGGGGGCGGCTATGGCTCCAAGTCGGCGGCCAGGCCCTGCTTACTGAGAAGGCTGCGGTGGGCTCTCACCCCGGTTGTGCACCGATGGTGCAGGAGCCTCGGCGAGGGAGATCGGTCGCAGCGGTGGCTAGTCCCTTGCCATACACGGCTAGTCACCTCCAATCCAGCCCGGAGGTGAGGGGGCGTGTGGGAATGGAAGACAACGGCAGATGTGAGGCACCCAGAAAAGAGTCGGTGAAATCCGTGCACAGGTCCAGAGTGCGCTGAGTGAGTGTTGTCAGCTCTGGGCCCTCGGCCTGCCAGGCCCGAGTCGCCTGGTGGGCCATCATCTGAAGGGGACTTCCGGCCCGGAGTTCGTTCGGAAGGGGAGTTTGTGCCCAGGACGGAGTTCGCTGCGAGGGAGACGAGTGCTTCGGCTGGTGGGATTTGCTTCCAGGCAGCCCGGTAAGTCGTTTTCATCAATTTCTACTGTGTTGCAAAATGCTGGTGTGTTGGTAGGGGGACGGGGGGAGGGTCCCTGTAGTCGTTTGGTAGTGCCCGCAGTGGCGGGGGTAGTGAGGCAAGGCCTAGTGCCAGGGGGAAAAGGGTTGGAGGGGATGCAGGTGTGCATCGGTTGTTTGTAGGGTTGGTATCGTTGATGAGCCATTGGGGGGGGGGACAATCCCGACGTTGGCCCTGCAGCAGCTTGGGTGCCGGCAGGGGGGTATGGCTGGGGCTAGTGACGCTGGGCAATCCAGGGTTAAGGTGGAGGCGGCGGGAGACTCCGCAAAGAAGAGGGATCTGGTCAGGTTGTCGGACACAAAAGGGGGAAGTGTATACTTGTGATGAGGCACCCCTGGGTTCACATTTTAAGCAGGAGGTGAGAGAGGAGAGCTGTAAGAGCGACTGTGTAGAGATATTTGCGCATTTGCCTCTGAAGAAGTTTAACCTGGTCAGGGTTTAGCCTGAATCCAAAAAAGGAGGATGAAGCAAAGGAGGTATAGGTTTATACCCAGGACCTTTTGCGAAGTGGTCGCAGTCGCACTAGATCGGGGCGAGCGTGATCAGTGAGAAAAAACTCTGAACACTGTTCGGCGCTTTTCAGTTAACAGGAGGCGATTAGCAAGGCCTATCGGTGTTACGGAGGCACGGGATGGCTCCGTTGCGACGAACAGTTCAGGCAACGCAGGGCGGTGGGACTGGACATGTAAGTGAAGAGACCGAGGACTTTGGCCTTGGGATGCAGCTCATGTCGGCCCACGGACGTACACAACGTTTTTTCAGGGGGGGGGGGGGGGGGCGGTGTAACCTTTTCCCCGGGACAGTCGGCCGGAAAGAAAAAGGGGGTCTGCTGGCAGTGTACTGAGGGTAACTGCAAGTTTGGGGGGTCCTGCCGGTTCAAGCACGAGGGCTCCGGCTGCGGTGGTAACCATCCCTCTTCCCGTTTTTTTTGTGAACAAGGCAAGGTACGTCCCGGAGGTTTACGAGTAAGAGGGAGGACTACGGTGATTGTGTAGAAGATGCGTCCGTTTCCCGGTGGCACCCCGACAGGGCGGCTGCCCGGCCGTTGGAGAGGGGTTTTCAGAGGGTTTCAGCATTCCCCCCCCCCCCCCCCCCCGTGCCTAACAATTTGCGCTCCGCGCTACGTCTCCCTGAGGTGGTTTCGGATACACTGATGTAGGAAGTAGCTCTGTGCCGGATGGGGGGCCCATTCTCCCCGCCCCCCCCTTTATGAGTTGGTCGTTTTTCCCCTTTGGGGTGGTGCCAAACAAGGAGCCGAACAAGTTTAGGCTCACTCATCACCTGTCTTTACAGGGGGGGGGGGGTCGGTCGACGAGGCTATTAGCGTGGGGTATTGTACGGTATGTTACGCCTCCGTTGATGGGGCGGTTGATTGGGTCAGGGGTATGGTCGAGGGGCGTTCATGGCCAAGCCTGACATCGAGGCTGCCTTTCGGCTTCTTCCGGTACACCCGGATAGTTTCCGGCTATTGATCTGTCACTGGGAGTTCAAAAGGGACAAGTGTCTACCGGTGGGTCGCTCTGTTTCATGTGCCTTGTTGGTACAGTTTAGTTTGTTTCTAGAATAGGTGGGTCGGTATGTGGCTGGAGTGCCCTCCGTGGTGCACTATCGGGTCGACTTCCTCAGCGTTTGCCTGGCTGGGTCGCGTATCTGCGCGGTGTTTTTGGCCACGCTGGAACGCATTGCGGAGCGATTTGGGGTGCCGCTGGCACCCGAGAAAAGGGAGGGGCCGAAGTCGGTCATACAATTTTGGGGCATAGTAATTGGCTCGGAGGCAATGGAGTGCAGATTACAGTTGTACACACTGTAAAGCCTCGTGGCAAAAACTGGCGAGATATTGGGTTCACAGAAAGTACAAATCTGAGCGCTGCAGTCGCTCCTGGGGAAAACTTATTTTCGTGTGTCTTATTCTTCCTATGGGACAAGTCGTTTGCAGGCGCCTCTCGGCAACCACGGCGGGGGTTAAGTCACCCAAACACTTTGTGAGGTTTGTGAAGGAACATAAGGAAGACCTGTCGGTTTGTCACTCCGTTTTGGAGTCCTTTAACGGTACGGCTCTGTGGATGTTCGGTCCGGTCAGCAATGTTGACATGGAACTGTTCACGGATGCAGCCGGGGGTTTGGGCTTTGGTGCATTCTTGCAGGGACAGTGTAGGGCGGGCCCTTTGCCCCAGTCCTGTCGCCAGCAGGGTTCACTAAGAACTTGGTTCGGCTGGAACTGTTTTCCGGTAGTGCTGGCGGTGGAACTATGGGGGCCCTGCCATTCGGGACCGGAAGGTCTGTTTACATGGTGATAATCTGGGGGTGTTCAACAGGGTGACGGCGTCCTCTCCCCCGGTTATTCATCTCTTGCGGCACCTGGAGCTGTGCTGTTTCCAGAGGTATATGATTGTGTATGCGGTGCATTTATCGGGAGTGGACAAGGTTGTGGCGGACGCCTTGTCTTGGTTTTTAAGTGAGGACAGGTTCTGGGTTTGGTGCGGGAGGCAGAGGAGCAAGTTGTCCCCTGTCCAGTGTGGGTGTGGAGGATTCAGTTTTAATCATCTCCCAGAAGCTCGGTAAAGTGAGAAAACATGGGTGGCCTAAGAGAAGGTCTGGTTGGGGTGGCAGATGCTGGTTCGGGAGTCGGAGGTAAAGCTGGTGGATCCAGAGGTATGGGTCCTGATTCGGTATTGTTTGTCCAGGAACAGGGAGGCTTGGATGTCACAGTTGGTACTGGATAAGAAAAGTTGTTGAGTCTGGTATTCTAGTTTGAGTGACTAGGGTGTCCGGAATTTTACTATGGTTATTGGGTGCGACAAGCGCTCAGGGTTATAGCCAGCAGGGACGGCGGATGGATGCGCGGCGCCCAGTATCGTTATATCTTGAGAGGTGTTATGGGGAATGTGGGGACATTGTGTTTATCCCGGTATGGGGTTATGTCGTTTCCGCACAGTGTTTTGGTCTGGCAAATTTTGGGAGCATTCAGGGTGGGCGAGTTATTTAGCCCCTCCAAGAAACAGTTCAAGGTGGCATGTTGGCTGCTGACGCGTGAAGGGCATATGAAGGGGCCACACTGCTTCTAAGCAGATCCAAAACGGATGAGAGGGGGTAGGGTGAGTCAGTGCAGGTGCTCACTGTTGTTGGTTCAGACCTTTGCCCAGTCGGGCTGGTGCTGGAACTCCGGCAGGTATGCCCGAAGGTGGGAGGTTCATTTGGTTACACGAGAAGGGGGCTTCAGTGTCGCGGTATCAGTTCGTGGCAGGGTTTAAAAAAGGTTGGGGGCATTGGGCCTAGTGGAGACGGAATTCCCGGGTGTTCCCTTAGGATTGGGGCAGCGACGGAAGCTGCACGTGATTGTCTTGACGAGGAAACAGTCAAGGGGATAGGCAAGTGGGAGTCGAGGAAGTTTCGACTAGATGTAGGCCACAATGGTTGGTGGGCCTGGCGTAAGGGTAATTTGGTGGTTGCATCGATGGTTGTATATGTTGCTTACTGTTTCAGGTACATTGGGGATTGGGGGGCTGGGAGAGCGTATGTGCGACCGGTGGGTCGACAGCTGGGGGTCCCGAGACGGCAGACTCGTGTACATTGATTGCTTTTCCCAGGAATGCTGTGGAAGTAGAATGGTATCGGAAGTGCACAGGTTTGCACGTTTGAACCAACCACTGGAGGTACTGGTTCTCCACGTGAGGAGAAATGATTTAGGGGGTGAGGTCAATGCTGGGGTCACGAGGTTCCCGGATACGATAGTGGTATGATCGGTCATGGTGGCTGGGACATCATAGAGGATGGCCAGACGATGGTGGGGGTGAAGAAGAGATTGGTGGAAGATCGACAGAGATGTGGTGGGGGCACTGCGGTCAGTGGTCGTCTCTGAGCCAGCTTGTCGGCTTGATGCCTATGACCAGAGGTTAGATAACGCAGTGCCAACCAAATGTTGTTTGTGAGTGGAAGCAGGGGCCTGGTGGTCAGGCATCTGGAGTTGTAGGTGTCTACGTGGGGACACCTTAGGGGTGATGGAATTCACCGCAACAGATGTTGGTATCGATATGATGGGGTGTGGGCCCGTAGGACGGGGTACAACAAGCATGGTGGGTGTGGAGGTGCGCCCAAAGGCAAGGTGTTACCTTTGGGTGCTGGTGGCGGGTGTTTGGACTTTGCAGGAGAAGAAATTACCCCAAATATGGATGCCATTACCCAGAGGTGGTATGGGTTCTGAAGGGGTGTGGTTTCCAGTCTACCAAGGTGTAGCTGGAATGTTGGTTAATGGGGGCACTGCGGTCAGTGGTCGTATCTGAGCCAGCTTGTCGGCTTGAGGCCTATGACCAGAGGTGAGGTACCGCAGTGCCAAAAATGTCATAATGTTAAAAGGCTTTACAAGTCAGTGTTGGTGGTGCCTGCAAAGTCCAGCACTAGTATGAGAAGAACTGTTTTTCTCAGGAATTATATGGTTTATATATGTTATTTATTATTGGAAGTTATCTAAATTAAAGAAGGCTGCTACGGCCAGTTTTTACTCCAAGTTACAGTGTTGGTCTCATTATTATTAAAGGTTTAAGAAGGAGTATAAACTGTGGGGTCTTAGCAGTAAAGGTTATATCTGGGATACCATAGTCATGCTAAAACGTTCCATATTAGCTGGTGGTGCTGTTTGTTGTGGCGTGCTGACAAAGCTTTTCCACATTTCAGCCATGCTAACCCTGCCTTCTGAGGTGCTGGCGGTGCTCCTGCTCCGTTGGCGACCTCTTCCTCCTCCTCTGCCTTCGCCTTGTGCTTCCACTGTGCCCCCCGCTGCCTGGTGGGAATTGCACCAGCAGCGTGTCTACCAGCGTGCCCTTGTACTCGTGCATCTTGCGTTCACGATCCAGTGAGGGAATTAAGGACGGTACATTGTCCTTGTAATAGGGAACCAGCAGCGTGGCCACCCAGTAATCAGCACCTGTCAAAATGTGCGAAACACGCTGGTCGTTGTGGAGACACTGCAGCATGTAATCGCTCATGTGTGCCAGGCTGCCCAGAGGCAACGAAGGAGGTGTATCATCTGTGTCCTCTGTATCCCCCCAGCCACGCACCAGTGATGGCCATGAGCTGGTCTGGATGCCATCCTGCTGTGAACATGGTTCCTCCTCCTCATCCTCCACCGCGTCATCCTCCAGAACTGTGCCCTTGCTGGACAATTGTGTACCTGGCCTTTGTTGGTGCACGAACCCACCCTCGGAGCCACTTGTGAATGACTGCCCTGAAAGCCTTGGAAATGATCCTGATTCCTCCTCCTCCTGTGCCACATCCTGTTCCATCATCGCCCATAGTGTTTTTTCAAGGAGGCATAGAACTGGGATAGTCATGCTGAGAGCGGCGTCATCGGCACTGGCCATGTTGGTGGAGTACTCGAAACAGCGCAACAAGGCACACAGGTCTCGCATGGAGGCCCAGTTATTGGTGGTGAAGTGGTTCTGTTCCGCAGAGCGACTCACGCGTGCATGCTGCAGCTGAAACTCCACTATCCCCTGCTGCTGCTCGCACAGTCTAGTCAGCATGTGCAAGGTGGAGTTCCACCTTGTGGGCACATCACATATGAGGCGGTGAGCGGGAAGGCCAAAGTTACGCTGCAGCCCTGACAGGCGAGTAGCAGCAGGGTGAGAACGCTGAAAGTGCGCACAGACGGCCCGCACTTTCTGCAGCAGCTGTGGCAGATCGGGGAAAGTTTTCAGGAACCTCTGCACCACCAAATTCAGCACATGCGCCAGGTAAGGGATGTGCGTCAAACCGGCTAGGCCCAGAGCTGCTATGAGATGTTGCCCGTTATCACACACCACCAGACCTGGCTTAAGGCTCACTGACGCCAACCACTCATCGGTCTGTTGTTCCATGTCCCTTAACAACTCCTGCGCGGTGTGTGGTTTTTCCCCCAAACAGGACAGTTTTAAAAACTGCCTGCTGGCGTTTACTCATGGCTGTGCTGAAGTTGGTGGTGAATTTGTTACGCTGACTGGATGAGGAGGCGGTAGAGGATGAGGAAGCAGAGTAGGAGGAGTTAGGAACAGGAGGCAAACTGAAGCGCCCTACAATCCTCGGTGGTGGAAGGACATGCGCCATACTGCTATCTGCCTCAGGCCCAGCCGCCACTGCATTTACCCAGTGCGCTGCTAGGGAGATATAACGTCCCTGAGCGTGCTTACTGTTCCACGTATCTGTAGTTAGGTGGACCTTGGCACAGATGGCGTTGCGCAGTGCACACCTGATTTTGTCCCCCACTTGGTTGTGCAGGGAAGGGATGGCTCGCTTGGAAAAGTAGTGTCGGCTGGGCACGACGTACTGTGGGACAGCCAATGCCATCAGGCTTTTAAAACTCCACCAGACGGAATGCCAGCATTTCAAAGGCCAGTAATTTTGAAATGCTGGCATTCAGGGCCAGGGATTGCGGGTGGGTAAGGGGGTACTTCCTCTTCCGCTCCAGTGTTTGGGCGATAGAGAGCTGAATGCTTCCATGGGACATTGTGGGGATGTTTGGTGACCCAGGTGGTAGTGTTGCTTGCCAGTCCTCTAATTGAGGGGTGGCAGGTGGCACTGTCACTACAGAGGTGGATGAAGAGGCCTAGAGGCCCGAGACTGATGCAGAAGAGGAAGCAGGAGGAGCCAGAGACCTTTCTTGGTTTTTGAGGTGTCTACTCCACTGCAGCTCGTGCTTTGCACTTAGATGCCTGGTCATGCAGGTTGTGCTCAGGTTGAGAACGTTTATGTCTCGCTTCAGCCTTTTGATTGCACAACGTGCAAACCACTCGTGTCTTGTCATCAGCACACTGTGTGAAGAACTGCCACGCTATGGAACTCCTTGGACCTGGCTTTGGTGTGCTCGGTCCCTTGCTGCGTTGGGCAGTAGCAGGCGTACTGTCTAGAGGACGGACGCTCTGCTTTGGCACCCTGCCCCCTCTTCTGCTGTGCTGGTGGCTCTGTGCGACCACAGCCTCTTCCTCCGAACTACATGGGTCACCTGCATGAGGTTGATTCCATGTCGGGTCGAGGACCTCATCGTCCTCCACATCACCTTCCACCCAGTCTTCACCACTGCCCTCCTTGTCGGTCTGCACAATTGCAAAAGCACCAGCAGTTGGCAACTGTGTTTCATCATCATCCAAGACGTGCTGTGATGGTTCCCCCATGTACTCATCTTGGAATATAAGTGGTTGGGCATCAGTGCACTCAATCTCTTCCACTTCTGGGGCTGGGCTAGGTGGATGGCCCTGGGAACACATGCTAGCAGACTCATCAAAAAGCAGAAGAGACTGCTGCATGATTTGGGGCTCAGACTGCTTGACTGATTTGCAAGGGGGTGAGGTGAAAGACTGATGGTGGACATCGGCTGCAGACGCCAACTCTGAACTTTCAGCACAAGACTGGTTGGGAGACAATGTGAAGGAACTGGAGGCACTGTCAGCAACCCAATCTACTACCGCCTGTTCTGCTCCTGGCCTCAACATTCATAGAGCTGGATAAGGCCCGACCAAATACCGCTGCAGGCTCTGTCGCCTACTCACACCTGAGAAAGGTGTTCCACTTGTGCGTGTAGCTGGCACAGATCGACCACGTCCTCTCTCTGTAACAGGAGCTCCACCAGCAGCACCACGGCCGCGGCCACGTCCCTTATTTGACGTTCTCATATTTCTCAAATGTAGGATCTTGCCCTAAATGGGTGTTTTTTAAATACAACAATAGTGTAATATGGTGTAATATGCAGAGATTCACCTATATAATTCTTTCCCTATAGCAAAAAGCATGAACCTAGCCCTAAACAATGTACTGCACAGACAGTATATCACATGGGCCAGGTGGAGTGCTGGTGAAATAGGCAGAGTCACCTATATATTGCTGTCCCTATAGAAAATAGCTGGAACCTCTCCCTGAACTATGTACTGGATACACACAGTAGATCACAGGTAACAGGTGGAGTGCTGGTGAAATAGGCAGAGTCACCTATATATTGCTGTCCATATAGAAGATAGCTGGAACCTCTCCCTGAACTATGTACTGGACACACACAGTAGATCACAGGGGACAGGTGGAGTGCTGGTGAAATAGGCAGAGTCACCTATATATTGCTGTCCCTATAGAAAATAGCTGGAACCTCTCCCTGAACTATGTACTGGATACACACAGTAGATCACAGGTAACATGTGGAGTGCTGGGGAAATAGGCATGGTCACCTATATATTGCTGTCCCTATAGAAGATAGCTGGAACCTCTCCCTGAACTATGTACTGGACACACACAGTAGATCACAGGTAACAGGTAGAGTGCTGGTGAAATAGGCAGAGTCACCTATATATTGATGTCCCTATAGAAAATAGTTGGAACCTCTCCCTGAACTATGTACTGGATACACACAGTAGATCACAGGTAACAGGTGGAGTGCTGGTGAAATAGGCAGAGTCACCTATATATTGCTGTCCCTATAGAAAATAGCTGGAACCTCTCCCTGAACTATGTACTGGATACACACAGTAGATCACAGGTAACAGGTGGAGTGCTGGTGAAATAGGCAGAGTCACCTATATATTGCTGTCCCTATAGAAAATAGCTGGAACCTCTCCCTGAACTATAACATGCAGATCTCACAGAAATAAACAGTGCTGTTGAAGATTTCTGAAGCAGCATACACCTATCTGACACTGTCCCTCAATCAACAGCAGCCTCTCCCTACACTAGCTAATGCAGAGTGACAAGCCCTAAACGATGTAATGCACAGTCCCTAAAAGAAAAGATGCAGATCTCACAGAAATAAATAGTGCAGTTGTAGATTGCTGAAGCAGGATAAACCTATCTGACACAGCATCCTCTCCCTACACTAGCTAAAGCAAAGTGACGAGCTGTGCTGTGTGCCTCTATCTGATATAGAGGCCGGTCACATGCTGGGTCACATGCTGCACTGGCCAATCACAGCCATGTCATTAGTAGGCATGGCTGTGATCACTTCCTAGTCACAGTTGTAAAACGAATGGCGATTGGCTGCCGTGCAGCGCGCCATAACATAGCCGAACTCTGAACCCAAACTTTTTCCAATTATTCGGTTCGGGTACAAAAAACAAACAAAGTCTGTACAGTTCGGGTTCGCTCAACCCTAGTTATTAGCAAGTTTAGCTGTATATACATGTAGGTTATATTAGCGACCTAGGACAGGTTCTAGCTGGCCAGCTACCATATTGCCAGTAAAACACTTCCTGTTTTAGGATGGCTCCACTCTGGATTGAGGAACAACAAAGCCACCCTTGGACAGAAGA
Source organism: Rana kukunoris (assembly GCA_029574335.1). NCBI lineage: Eukaryota > Metazoa > Chordata > Amphibia > Anura > Ranidae > Rana > Rana kukunoris. Next base: position 375,497,449 of record CM056051.1, read on the forward strand.
GGGTATGATTAGATGCACTAGCAGATTTAGTTACAGCAACAGTTTTTTTTTTCATTTTGGGATAAAGGTTTTAAAATAAGTGAATAAAAGCTGATCATTGTAAGCACCCCTGTCAGCTTTAAATAATTGTTCTCAACTTCTGACACTTTTTTGGACAGTTTGGTCTGTTAGAGGAAGTTGAAAAGATAATAGACTTACTGATTGGATCAACAGGTGAAACTTAAGGACAAAAAGCTTTTGGCCAGTTCACAAGGGGCGCAGGGGCTCTGCCTCCCCAGCCCATGGCGCCATCCCCAAGCCAACACCATCTGTGTAGCCATGTACTGTGCGAGGTGCTGGATCAATAGGTCTCTGCCAGGTCCATCACCCCCTCACAAGCACGTGACCAAATCCCGAGGCCCTAATTGGTCAGTTTCATACTGTCCTCCAGGGGCAGAGCACTGTGCCCCGAGCCCTCCGACCATGGGATACCAGCGAATCGGCTTCCTAGCCAATCAGGACAGGAAGACCCAGAACCCAGAAAGAAGACAAGGGGAGCCATGACAGCTGGAGGGCTCCGCCATAGGGTGAGTGTGGACCTGAATTGGCCCGCCCGCACCTTCCCAAAATTCTCCAGCACCAACCACCACTGACAAAAGCCTAAAAGGTACAATATAAGCTGCAATATAATATGCTCTTCTTTGATTTAATACCACTTTAAAGCTGCTATACAGTCTGAAGAGTACGGAGTGCCTGTCTGGGCTTTAAGGGGCTTCTTCTGTATTGTCTTTAAGCAGACCCTAAAGTCTACATTCCTTTATTTGGGGGGAGGTATTGTATGCCCTAAACCATACCTCCCAACTTTTAGAGGTGGCAATGAGGGACACCTATCAGCAAAAGTATGCAGGCATAGGACACACCCCTTGTCACGCCCCCTTAACCACTTGATACCCGCCCGCCGTCAAATGACGGCGGGCGGGATACTCTATAGTCTTGACAGGACGCCATATGACGTCCTGTAATCTAAAGTTGCTAGGGGCGCGCGCGCGCCCCGGTGGCACGTGCGCGCACTTGTCGCGTCACTGAAAACACACGCGATTGCCGACAAATGAGCTGGGACGTGGAGCTCTGTGTGTAAACACAGAGCGCCACGTCCCTGTCAGGGAGAGAGGAGACCGATCTGTGTCCCTTGTACATAGGGACACAATCGGTCACCTCCCCCAGTCACCCCCTCCCCCTACAGTTAGAACACAATCTAGGAGAAACATTTAACCCCTTCCCGCCCCCTAGTGGTTAACCCCTTTCCTGCCAGTTACATTTATACAGTAATCAATGCATATTTATAGCATTGTTCACTGTATAAATGTAAAAGTCCCAGTCCCGAAAAAAAATCGCAGATCGCCGCCATTCCTAGTAAATTTTTTTTTTACAAAAATCATAATTATGTCCCCTATTTTGTAGGCAATATGGGCCAGATTCAGAGAGCCGTAACTCCTGTCTAACTGGTGTTAGACTGGAGTACTTTCAAATTACGCACGTTTTTTAGCTAGTCTGAAACCTCAAACCATGAATAGATGGCTGCGGGCTTCAATTCGACTGGATTACGTGTCCGTACGCCTTCGGATCTACGCTGCAATAAAATTACGGCCACTGGGTGGACTTCCCGTCGTTTTCCGCGTCGGGGTATGCTAATGAGCTTTTGCCGGCGACCCCCGAAATTACGATCTTCAATCGCAATCTCTTACGGCATCTTTAGTCATCTTTTTTTTGCGTAACACTATACCAGCTTTTTGCTGCTCTAATATTAGACAGCCCATGTTAAGTATGGACGTCGTTCCCGCGTCGAATTTCAACGTTTGTTTTTATTTTTTACCTAAGTCATCCGGGAATAGGAATGTACGTAAACGACGCTACTCAAACAACAAATGACGTATCGACGTTAGTTTGCGCAATGCACGGCGGGAAATTTCTGAACGGAGCATGCGCAGTTCGATCGCCGCGGGGACGTGCCTAATTTAAATGCTTCACGCCCCCTAATCGCGTATTTCGATTACGCGGCGAGAAATAGACTACGCCGCCGTATCGTACGGGCAAAAATCTACCAGAATTCGATGTAGAGCCTGGTAAAATACGGCAGCGTAGAGTATTTCGAATACGTTGCGCAAATTTACGTGTACCTGAATCTGGCCCATTGTGTCTTTTTTCCAAATTGTCGCTCTTTTTTTGTTTATAGCGCAAAAAATAAAAACCGCACGGGTGATCAAATACCACCAAAAGAAAGCTCTATTTGTGGGAAAAAAAAGGACGTCAATTTTGTTTGGGAGCAGCATCGCACGACCGCGCAATTGTCAGTTAAAGCGACGCAGTGCCGGAAGCTAAAATTTTGTCTGGGCAGGAAGGGGATGTAGGTGCACAGTAGGCAAGTGGTTAAAGGAGAATTATATAAAAAAACAGGATTGGTTAAATCCTCAAGTTTTTTTTTTACCACTACTATTCCTTTATAATGGCTTTTGGAATTTACAAATGCTGCAATTTAGAAATCAAATGAAAGGTTTAGCACTGGAAAACACGTTTTGATAGATAGAAAGTCCATTTTCCCACATCCATACATCTACAGCGTAGAATAAGATTGAGCCATGGAACTCAGATAAGTAAGCTTCAGCAAGTGGGCCAAAAAGAAGGGTCACCATGATTAAAGCACAGTTTTGCATGTAGGAAATACTACTCGTATTTTTAGCACTGCCTTATGCCGCGTACACACGGTCGTTTTTTGCGATGAAAAAAAACGACGTTTTTTGTGAAGTAAAAAACGACGTTTTTGAAACGTCACTTTCAAAGACGATGTTGCCTACACCACACCATCGTTTTTTCACAAAAAACGAGGTTACGTTCACCACACTTTTCCATTGAAGCTCGCTTCATAACTAGCTTCTGGGCATGCGCGGGTTGAAAAACGTCGTTTTAAACAACGTTTTTGCTACACACGGTGACTTTTTGTGAAACAAAAAACAACGTTTTGAAAAACGACACAAAAAATTCAAGCATGTTGGAATTTTTTTTTGGTCGTTTTTTTTAAGACAAAAAACGACGTTTTGCCCACACACGATCAATTTAAATGACGTTTTAAAAAACTTAGTTTTTTTTCATCGCAAAAGACGACCGTGTGTACGCGGCATTACTGTGTGGAACAATTGATCGTTTTCTCTATCAATGCAGAAGGCCTTGGCAGTTTATAGATTGATTTCACTGCTTGCCTGCAGGTCTTATTTTTTAGTAAGCCATGACATGTATTGTGAGTAGATTCAGCTGAAGTATGCACTTAGTCTACCACCAGGAAAGAGAAATAAAGGTATCTCATTGTATTTTTGGCTGCAGGCTATATTACAGTGTAAATGATCTTCCTTTTATGGTGTATTTTAGAAGTGGACTGCACTAATAGAAAAGCCTTTCAGCTTTTCACAAAGCACACAGCGTGCCTGCTTTCTGGAGTAATACCTAGAGGATGCTGTGTTCTCCAAAGAATGCTCAGAACAGGAAATGAAAGAACAATTGGGCAACTAAAATGGAAAAAGACACTTTGCATTTCATTATACTTGATAATGCTATGAGTATGATTATTTTTGGTCAAGCAGCCATAAGCTCTGACGCTGGCACTACAACTTTTGGATTCGGCGACCCCTTTTTCCAACAACTGCACAGCACAAATGACCATGACATTATTGCAAATTAATCACCAACAGGAAAAACAACTATTGTATGTAGCAACTCACAAGGGGTCATATTCTTGTCCGACAAATAGTTCTGCTATGTCAGACTTGCTGCAAGGGCTTATTTGAAACGAAGGTCCGGTGGTAAAAAAATAATAATAATAATAATGTCAGCAGCTACAAACACTGTAGCTGCTGACTTTTAATAAGCACACTTGTTCAGGTTGCCCGCGATGTCGGCCGCCAGCCTCACTAGGGGAAATAGGCAGTGAAGCCTTGCGACTTCACTGGCCGTTTCCTACTGCGCATGCGTGAGTCGTGCAGCTTTTTGTGAATAGGCACACCATCCTGTGTGTCCCAGAAGGCATTTGGAGAGGAGCAGTGGCGGCCTGTCCATAGGGGGCACAGGGGCGCCGCCCCCCCTCCCCCCAAAGCCATTAACCACTTCATTACTGGGCACATAAACCCCCTTCGTTCCCAGGCGAAATTTCAGCTTCCGGCACTGTGTCGCTTTAACTGACATTTACGCGGTCGTGCGACGTGGCTCCCAAACAAAAAATTGGCGTCCTTTTTTCCCCACAAATAGAGCTTTATTTTGGAGGTATTTGATCACCTCTGCGGTTTTTATTTTTTGCGCTATAAACAAAAAAAGAGCGACAATTTAAAAAATATATATATATTTTTTACTTGTTGCTATAATAAATATCCCATTTTTTTTTTTAAAACTTTATTTTTTTCACAGTTAAGGCCAATACGTATTTTTCGACGTATTTTTGAAAAAAAAAATTAAAATCGCAATAAGCGACTGGTTTGCGCAAAAGTTATAGCGCCTACAAAATGGGGAACAGAATTATGATTTTTTTTATTATTTTTTTTTTTTACTAGTAATGGCGGCGATCTGCGATTTTTATTGCAACTGCGATATTGCGGCGGACATATCGGACACTTTTGACACAAATTTGGGACCATTCACATTTATACAGCGATCAGTGATATAAAATTGCACTAATTACATTACTGTATAAATGTGACTGGCAGGGAAGGGGTTAACACTAGGGGGTGAGGAAGGGGTTAAATGTATTGCCTGGGTGTGTTCTAACTGTGTGGGGGGAGGGGGGTGACTGGGGGAGGTGACCGATGCTGTGTCCCTTATGTAAAGAGACACAGATCGTTCTCCTCTCCGCTGACAGCACGTGGAGCTCTGTGTTTACACACAGAGCTCCACGTCCCTGCTGTCATCTGTTCGGTTTCCCGCCGATCGCATGTACCCGATGGACATCGCGGCCGCCAGGTACATGCATCGGATCCCCAGCGATGCGGCGGGACAGTGTTTACCCGCCGCGCGCCACCCAGTGGCGAGCGCGGGTAATGCACACAAATCACATCCAAAGACGTCAAGTTGGCGCCTCAGGTCTGCGCTGTTGACGTATTCTGTCAATAGCGCGGGTCTGAAGTGGTTAAAAAAAAAAAATTTTTTTTTTGTCCCTTTAACCACTTGCTGACCGCGCTATAGCGAAAATACTGCTACAGCGCGGTCGAGTAGTTTTGACACGACGTCCCTGGGACGTCGTCCTTCACTTTCGCGATTGCGCGTCCCCTGGGACGCGCTCGCGAAAGTGTCCGTGATCGCCGGGTCTAGAAGACCCGGCGCATCACGGAAAATTGCCGCTGATAGCGGCCGTTTACCACGTGATCGCGCCGTCAAATGACGGCGCGATCACTTGTAAACAAACCGGCGTCATTTGATGACGCCGGTTCCTCCCTCTCCTCCCTCTGCTCTCTGTACCGTTCGGTACAGTGTGCGAGGAGAGGGGGGGGAGCGGGGTGTCAGCAGCCGAGCTGTGGCTGGATCTGTGACAAATGCAGTCACAGATCCAGCCATCCCTCAAAACATCCCAGCTCTGCAATCCCCAGTACACAGCAATCCCCCCAGTACCCAGCATTACCCCAGTACCCAGCATTACCCCACAATACCCCAGTACCCTGCATTACCCCAGTACCCCACAATACCCCAGTACCCTGCATTACCCCAGTACCCCACAATACCCCAGTACCCTGCATTACCCCAGTACCCCACAATACCCCAGTACCCCACAATACCCCAGTACCCCAGTACTCTGCAATGCCCCAGTACCCCAATACGCTGCAATGCCCCAGTACCCCAATACGTTGCAATACCCCAGTACCCCAATACTCTGCAGTACCCCAGTACCCCAATACTCTGCAGTACCCCAATACTCCAATACTCTGCAGTACCCCAGTACTCCAATACTCTGCAGTACCCCAGTACCCCAATTCTCTGCAATACCCCAGTACCCCAATACTCTGCAATACCCCAGTACCCCAATACTCTGCAATACCCCAGTACCCCAATACTCTGCAATACCCCAGTACCCCAATACTGTGCAGTACTCCAGTACCCCAATACTCTGCAGTACTCCAGTGCCCCAATACTCCAGTACCCCAATACCCCAATACCTCAGTACCCCAATACCGCAATACCCTGTGCGATACCCTGAAATACCCAAATACTCTGCAATACCCAAATACTCTGCAATACCCAAATACTATCGCCTATGGGGATTTTTAGGTAGCGAAGTTTGGCGCCATTCCATGAGCGTGCGCAATTTTGAAGTGTGACATGTTGGGTATCTATTTACTCGGCGTAACGTCATCTTTCACATTATGAAAAAAAATTGGGCTAACTTTACTGTTTTTTTTTTTTTTTTAGCACAAAACTGTTTTTTTTTTAAAACACGCGTTCAAAAAATTTCTACGAAAATACCGTGCGAGATAAAAAGTTGTAACGGCCGCCATTGTATTCTCTAGGGTCTTTGCTAAAAAAGCATATATAAAGTTTTGGGGTTCTATGTAATTTTCTAGCAAATAAATGATGATTTTTCCATGTAGGAGAGAAATGTCAGAATTGACACGTTCCCTGCATGTTGGGCCTCTGTATGTGGCCACGCTGTGTAAAAGTCCCACACATGGGGTATCGCCATACTCAGGAGGAATAGCAGAATGTGTTTTGGGGTGTAATTTGTGGTATGCATATGCTGTGTGTGAGAAATAACCTGCTAATATGACAGAAACAAGATTTTTTTTTTTTTTACAGAATTTTCAGTCGTTTTTCTTTTATAGCGCAAAAAGTAAAAAACCCAGAGGTGATCAAATACCACCAAAAGAAAGCTCTATTTGTGTGAAAAAAAGGACACAAATTTCAAATGGGTAGAATGTTGTATGACTGAGTAATTGTCATTCAAATTGTGAGAGCACCGAAAGCTGAAAATTGGTCTGGTTAGGAAGGGGGTTTAAGTGCCCAGTGGTCAAGTGGTTAAGAAAAAAAAAAAAGGTCCTTTAACAGCACTACTATGTGCAGGGTGGGCGCCGGTCACAGTTCACTGCTATAGCGCCACGAGCCAATCACAATCCAGTGTCTCCACTCTCTCCACTCCAATCGGGTCTTGCTGCTTCCTCTCTCCGGAAGGAAATAGGCGGTGCTTTCCCCAGGGCAGTGTTACTTTCGTTTTTGGCTCCAAAAGGAATCTAAGGTAAGTAACTTATTTAAAACACTTTATTTGTCTGAGTCTCATTGTCTGTCCTGTCCAGTGTCACTGTCCACCCCATCCATGTCCAGCAGCACCTTGTGCTGTATGCTCAGCCTGTACTGTGATTGGGCTGGAGGAAGGGGGGGCAGAGAGCCGTGCTTCACATCTCCTGTATGTGTGTGAGGGCTTAGAGAACTGTGTCCTGCTGCAGCTGTGCTTAACAGATCTCTTATCTCTGTCTGTCTCTATCTGCCCCCCTCTCTCTCTCTCTCTCTCTCTCTCTCTCTCTCTCTCTATCTATCTATCTATCTATCTATCTATCTATCTATCTATCTATCTATCTATCTATCTATTTCTGTACCTCTGTATATATCTATCTCTGTATCTATCTATCTATCTATCTATCTATCTATCTATCTATCTATCTATCTATCTATCTATCTATCTATCTCTGTATCTATCTATCTATCTATCTATCTATCTATCTATCTATCTATCTATCTCTGTATCTATCTATCTATCTATCTATCTCTGTATCTATCTATCTATCTATCTATCTATCTATCTATCTATCTATCTATCTATCTATCTATCTGTATCTATCTATCTATCTATCTATCTATCTATCTATCTATCTATCTATCTATCTATCTATCTATCTATCTATCTATCTATCTATCTCTGTATCTATCTATCCCTGTATCTCTGTATCTATCTATCTATCTATCTATCTATCTATCTATCTATCTATCTATCTATCTATCTATCTATCTATCTATCTATCTATCTATCTCTGTATCTATCTATCTATCTATCTATCTATCTATCTATCTATCTATCTATCTGTATCTATCTATCTGTATCTATCTATCTATCTATCTATCTACCTATCTATCTATCTATCTATCTATCTATCTATCTATCTATCTATCTATCTATCTATCTATCTATCTCTGTATCTATCTATCCCTGTATCTCTGTATCTATCTATCTATCTATCTATCTATCTATCTATCTATCTATCTATCTATCTATCTATCTATCTATCTATCTATCTATCTATCTATCTACCTCTGTATCTATCTATCTATCTATCTATCTATCTATCTATCTATCTATCTATCTATCTATCTATCTATCTATCTATCTATCTATGTCTCTCTCTCACTCTCTCTCTGTCTGTCTATCTGTCTGTCTATCCAATTATCTATCTATCTCTTTGTCTGCAGGTCCCATTGTCTGCGAGTGACGTTGCCGGAGGGGGGGGGGGGGTTGGCTTGGGTTTTGTTTGCGCCCCCCCCCCCCCAAAATGGAGCACCAGCCACCACTGGAGAGGAGTGTTATCCATTGTGTATTCTCTGAAAAAATTAATTCTGCCAGGGTATGTAAACTTATGAGCACAACTGTATATTATTAGTCTTGTTACCATTAAGATGTTTTCCTGGATCGGATTGCACTTTTAATGAGGGATGCCAACTGGATTGGATTGGACTACAGTCTATGGCGGTTGTGTATATAAGAAGGCAATGTGTCCGGACATGTGACCCCTGATTATCTAAGACGCATGCTGACAAAACACAGTGGGTGGGACTTCTGGGACACGTCACTTCCGTCATCTTGGAATGTAGGTGGAATGCAAACTGGCATTTTCACATTGTTTTTAATGCTGGAACTACTTTATCCTGGTGTAAGTGTAATTTTATTCTGTTCATAATAAATCATTTACATACTACACCATAAGAGGCCGCTCTCCTCTCCACCGTTTTATGCAAGTATTATTTTGAGTGTATAAAAGCACAGGAGTGCTGTATTGCTGGTGTGGTTCTGGATGACCCCTCTACAATTAGGTCTTTGGCCAGATTCGAGTGAATAGAATAAGAGTGTTGTGAACCCAGAATTTTCGATTTTTGCTCTTCTTGACTTCCTGTAATAGGGGTCAAGAGGTTCTGGTGAGTGAGCTGTACACACACAGGGTTTGGTGGAGAGGAAGCACAATCAATCATTCACGTTGGTGCTAAAGTATTATTATGTCTGGATTTATGTTTTTGACAAAATTCACATTGGACTTTTTTGTTTTCTAATGGACATTATTCACTGTTTTTGTTTATGTCACATGTTTTGCTGTAATCACTTGCCGTCTATGCTCGAGAATAAAGCAAGTTTTTCAGCAAATTTTTTGGTCCTGAAAATGCCCCCCTCGGCTTACACTCAAATCACCCTTTTGCGCCTGATCTCTCGGACTTTGGGGACCCGGTACTGGCCGGCTGAAGGGCCCCTGAACTTGGTACACATATAGCCCCACTCTATCTCTACAAATGTGCAAAGTTTGTTGTTCCATAGACTCCCATGTTAAATGTTAATTTCTCCGGTAACTTTGGGGACCCGGTAAACTTGGCAAACATGTAGCCTTAGTTCTCCTCTACAAATGTGCAAAGTTTGCTGTCTGGGGGACCTACAGCCAGGGAGCACGGATTTTTCAAAGCCAGGCACCCCTTCTATATACTCTCATGTTAAACGTAAGTCTAGTCATGGACACAGTGAGGCATGGGCACAGTGAGGCATGGACACAGTGAGGCATGGGCACAGTGAGGCATGCACATGGACACAGTGAGGCAAAGCGAGGCATAGTGAGGCATGCAGATGTACACCCTAGGCTTATACTTGAGTCAATAAGTTTTGCCATTTTTTTGTGGTAAAATTAGGTGCCTCGGCTTATGTTTAGGTCAGCTTATACTCGAGTATATACGGTATATGTATCGTGGCACAAATTGATTCATCTCTCTTGTAATGTAGCGGTACCCCCAAAGGGGCTGCTGAGAATTGATGGGATGGCACATTTACCTCATGGCTCCTTCCGAATGTCTAGGGGTGAATGGTACATACAGCAGCAGTAAAGGAATGTCCGCGAAGAAAATGTCTTTTTATGTGCTCTTTATTACCCAGCCGGGTAAAAACAGTGAACAGGTGATGAAAGGACAGATGGAGGTTGAAAGGAGAACAGCAGATTCAGGCGTATTATTAGGAGTATAAAGGAAAATAAATTTGCGCATACCCAGTAAATGTCTAACAAGTGACAGCTGCGACTCAAAAATGTTATACAACATAAAAACAATAATAAAGAGAGAGTTGGAATCGCGCTAATCATGAATGTGTGTCCAATAAAGGGCACAGTGCGTGCTGTGAATATTATAAACAAATTAGGTGTATAACATGTGAACACATAAAATGATTAATTATAATAAATATCACGCCAGTGTGGATACAGATATGAATCCACCAACAAAAAATCAATATTACGTGACAACATAAGACCAAAAACGCCACACTGTAAGTGTAGTTTCTGTGAAAAACGCTAGATCAATAGGCCACACAAGTAGTGAAATAGATAAATTGAATCCAATTGGACTCCACCTGATGGACGTGGGAAAGCAAATGTAAAGTCTATGATGCGTTGAAAATAGTCAATATGGTGAAAAATCTCAGATGAATAAAATAAAATTAAAAATAAAGTTATAACGTCTCCACCTTTAGAACATGTATGTAAACAGAAGAGGAGGAGAAGGATTCAAGCTGGTATAGACGTGTCGATCTCCTGGGTGTCGATCACAAATGAACTTGCACCGATTTGAACCTGCAGAGTCTCAGCGCCATAAAAACAAAAACAAAAAAAACTCGCATAGTATAAAACCTTATGGGTAACTGAGGTAACATCACCCGTGTGGGACAGTCTTGCGACCGGGGGAGGGAATAGTGCGAACCCACCACCTCTTCACACACTGACCCTTACCAGATATGGACCCCACAGGGTAGATATAGGCACTCAGAGAAATGGGATCGTAATTCAGCAGCCATAGGACATCAACCGATGACAGTGTTGGAGATTACATGCAACAACATAAACCGCACATAGTGTAAAATCCAAATGTATTTAATATATAAAAAGATAAAGGTTGCACTTACAAGAATCGAAATCAATAGGGCATTTAAAAATAGCAAAGTGCCGGCCGGCTGGATGGTACGCGTGCGTCCTTCCGTCTGGATGTGGTGACGTGGGAACGTCTCCTCCCACGTCACCACATCCAGACGGAAGGACGCACGCGTACCATCCAGCCGGCCGGCACTTTGCTATTTTTAAATGCCCTATTGATTTTGATTCTTGTAAGTGCAACCTTTATCTTTTTATATATTAAATACATTTGGATTTTACACTATGTGCGGTTTATGTTGTTGCATGTAATCTCCAACACTGTCATCGGTTGATGTCCTATGGCTGCTGAATTACGATCCCATTTCTCTGAGTGCCTATATCTACCCTGTGGGGTCCATATCTGGTAAGGGTCAGTGTGTGAAGAGGTGGTGGGTTCGCACTATTCCCTCCCCCGGTCGCAAGACTGTCCCACACGGGTGATGTTACCTCAGTTACCCATAAGGTTTTATACTATGCAAGTTTTTTTTGTTTTTGTTTTTATGGCGCTGAGACTCTGCAGGTTCAAATCGGTGCAAGTTCATTTGTGATCGACACCCAGGAGATCGACATGTCTATACCAGCTTGAATCCTTCTCCTCCTCTTCTGTTTACATACATGTTCTAAAGGTGGAGACGTTATAACTTTATTTTTAATTTTATTTTATTCATCTGAGATTTTTCACCATATTGACTATTTTCAACGCATCATAGACTTTACATTTGCTTTCCCATGTCCATCAGGTGGAGTCCAATTGGATTCAATTTATCTATTTCACTACTTGTGTGGCCTATTGATCTAGCGTTTTTCACAGAAACTACACTTACAGTGTGGCGTTTTTGGTCTTATGTTGTCACGTAATATTGATTTTTTGTTGGTGGATTCATATCTGTATCCACACTGGCGTGATATTTATTATAATTAATCATTTTATGTGTTCACATGTTATACACCTAATTTGTTTATAATATTCACAGCACTCACTGTGCCCTTTATTGGACACACATTCATGATTAGCGCGATTCCAACTCTCTCTTTAGTATTATTAGGAGTAGTGTTGCTCACGAATATTCGCATTGCGAATATTCGCTACGAATATTGCATATTCGAGTATTCGCGAATAACTCGAATATCGCGGCGAATATTCGCTATTTTTCAAATTTCGCAATAAATTTTGCATTCGCGAAATTCGCAATAGCGAAATTTCGCAATAGCGTAATTTCCCATTTTTTTTTTTTTTATAAAATATAGCAAATATTCGTAAATATCGAATATTCGTGATATTTTATCAAAAAAAAATAGCGAAATTTCGCAATCATTTTCGCTTTCGCATATGCAAAATTTCGCTATTTTTTTTTTATAAAATATAGCGAATATTCGTAAATATCGAATATTCGTGATATTTTATAAACAAAAAAAATAAAAAAATCGCGAAATTTCGCATTGGTGAAAATTCGCAATTTTTTTTTTATATATAAAATATCACGAATATTCGATATTAACGAATATTCGCGAATATTCTTCGAAATATTCGCGAAATATCGCGAAATCGAATATGGCGTATTCCGCTCATCACTAATTAGGAGCAGTCCTGCTCCTATGCGTAACACTCTCCACACCACTAATTCTTGAGTGGGATTAGCGTACCCGGATAGGCTTCTCTCACTGACCTAGCAGCCGGAGTATCACTCGAACCTTTTCAGGACAAAGTCTCTGCCACAGACCCTCCCAAATGAACGTCAGGGAGACGCCTTTGCCACAGGCCCTCTCTGATTGCAGATACGGAGGTAACCCTCCTCAGTAGAGTTACGCCTGGATCTTTTTCTTAACGTCGCCCAGGTACCGACTGAAAGAGGAGTCAATCCTTCGGTGTCCGGTTACCTTGATCCCCGGTGGTTCGTCGGAATCCTATTGGACCGCCAGCCTCTCATTGATGCTCCTCAGATGGACTCCCCTCTGAACAGCTACACTTGCTTGGGATCTTCAAAAGTGGGAACCCAGTCGACTACTGAGTCACCGTCCTGCTTGAATGTTCCGGACCAACACGGGCCCGAAACCAGGAACACTGCGTAGCACGCACGCCCTGGCCAGGTAGGCCATAACGCTAGGGCGCAGTGATGTGGCCACCCTAAAGGTGGGTGCCACACTGGAAGAAGAACCCCGCCAACATGGCATCTGATCCATAAGTACCCTCTCCCAGCATGCCCAGCGAAGCCCAAGCCTCCTGATTGGCCACTGGGAGAGAACACCCAAACTTCAATTCCACTGCTGCCACCTACCGCACCGGGGTGGGAAAACATCCCAGTACAACAGAATAAGCCCACAGCACAGCCAAGCTGAAACAGAAACCCTAATTAAATGATTGCAATTGGAATCAGAGTCACTTACACTCTGATTATACGCTAAATTTCAATAGCACAGGTACTTGGAAGTAACCCGGCGCTACAGTGATATTTAATTTTTATAGATGTTTTATTGTGATAGCAAGGTAACATTGCTTTATGATAAATTGGGAGTGAGGTTATCAACCACATCCTGTTGCTATTCTTGGACTAAACATAGCCTTATGACAAGCAGCTCTCAACACAAAGTACCAAAATACACCAATTTGAATCTTTAGCACCCATTTTTTAGTTACATTTTAATTTGTAGCATCATTTGTTACAGTCTTTGTCCTTCTTGTGCAGGTGTAGGACTTTTTAGCCCTATTGTTTAATTACATTTCCTACAACGCAGCTTCCAATGCCTTCTTTTACCATGATATGCTTAGTAGCCCTAAAAATGCCCAGAATCTTTTTTTTTTGCACTCCATTGGAATTTCAAACAAAATTTGCCAAACCCATGGCAAGTTGAACCAGAGCAGAATCACCAAACACTTATTGCCAGATAGAAAAGAATGTGCATCTCTCAGTGAAAGGAGAACTGGACACATGGGATGTGGCTGACGGAGAGAGAGAGTGCCTTCAGTGAGAATTAATAATACTGCGTGTGTTGGAAGCACTTCAAGGAGAAGTAACTACAATAGTTTAGAATAATGATGCCCAAATATTAATAGCCCTGCATTTTGCAAAGGGTTTGTGGTCAGTTCAAATGTTGTTTCTAATTATGTCTGGAAATGTTGTGCTTCTTCTGCTATCTTGCTTTCTCAATGACAACAGCGTATGCACATTAGGGAGACCACGTGTCCCGGATTGCCCGGGACAGTCCTGCATTTTGCAGGTCTGTCCCGGGCACAAAATTATTCCAGGACAATACAGTGTCCCGGAATGAAACTGACACAGCCACCCCCCGGCCAATCTAATGCCCCCAAAAAAGGCCGCCACATCACCGCTTTACTCACTGACAGTACTTGGAGAAATCATAACTCCCGCCTCTTGTGTCCAATCACTGTGCTGTGATTCGTTACAGCACAAGCTGATTTTTGGAAGGGAGGGTATCCCTGAATGGTCGTTTGGAAATGTGGTCACCCTAATGCACATGAGGTTTACAAAGCAGGGATTATAATAAAAGATATAGGGATCTATTAACCTTGTGGTTCCTGTTAGATGACATGCAGGTCTATTTATTTATTTAAGCTGACCATAGACGGTTCCAATCTCACCTGCTTCAGCAGGAACTGGCTGAGTTTTATGGCCGGCATAAAAAAAGTAAATTTTATCACTACTGCTGTCTTTGTGGGTTATCACATCTAGTTAAGAATGGGTCACCACTGGAAAGGGCAGGAGAAACCAAAAAATTGCAGCAAATCCTTCGGGAGTCTGTGCTACCTATACAACCCCTTTAATTTTGTAATGGACAAATGCATCTCATAATAACTCTATTTTAAACTTTAACAACTCTGACGTGGCGTTAGAAGCACACCAGCTGAGCAAAAAGAAATGGGAATGATGATAAGAGTTGAGGTATTACTCTCATCCCAACTTTAGGTATAGATGGTGCTAAGGTGTGGGCAGAACAGCATCTATTGAGTGATTTCAGTCTTATACCTTGTACACACGACCAGTTTTCACAAAGAAAAAACTGCCATTTTTTATATGGGTCATGAAAACGACCAATATAAAAATATGTATGCTCCCTAGCAGTTTTCTCAACGAAAAAACTGCCTGCAAATTTTTTTAAACCAGCTCTCTTTTTTCGCGGCGTGATCAACGTCAGTCTTTTTCTCGTCGCGAGAAACGCTTGTGTGTATGCTTTTCCGAGGGGAAAAAATGTGCATGCTCAGAATCAAGTATGCAGCCCAAAGGGTGGCGCCATTTAAAACGAACTTCCCCTTTATAGTCCCGTCGTACGCGTGGTACGTCACCGCGCTTTGGTTGGACATTTTTTTTATGAACGTGTGTATGCAAGTCAGGCTGGAGAGGAATCACGTCAGGAAAAAATTATTTTTTTCTCCTTCCGAGAAAAATGGTCGTGTGTATGAGGCATTAGTGTTGGAGCACACAATGCAGTTCTGTTATAAAAAATAAAGTAATTCAATATTAATAACAGTTATCTTGGTTGTGTTTGTCATGTAGGCCTGCAAATCATCTTTCATATAAACATTATGACATACGATGACGGCAAAGTTATAGCTGAATCATTCTGCCAAACATTTGCATACTGATTTAAATTGGCTGAAATAAATTGGGATTTTTTTTTAGAATAACTGCCTGACTCTTTCATAATGGATCTGAACTGACGTCAGTGGAAACAGACTGGTGATTAATATTTGCTAAGATGAAAGACATTTTCCTAAACACTCCATCAATAGTAATGTCTGCAAGAAGCAGACACTAAATATATCCATAGTCATGATTATAATGCTACCTAATGTTGTGCACAGCTTTTACTTTGCATCCATCTATAGATGGTATAGGCTGTGCTATATGTACCCATGACATTAACAGTTCAGCTACCCCACTCTTGCTGCTGGATAGCCAAATGAAACAGTACAGTCCCTGAAATAATTAATTCTACTAGGATCTGGTTCCCCCATGTTTCTCTAATGCCGCATACAAACGATCAGGCTTTTGCCCGTCCACATCACATCGGAATTCCATTGGAAAAAAATAGAACATGTTCTATATCTAAACTCCAATGGAATTCATCGGAATTTCTGATGAAAAAACTCAGATGGGGCTACACACGATCGGAAATTCCGATCATGTGTACAGTGCATTATTCTCTTTTGGTTTGTGTGCCATGGCAGGAGGCAGGATCTGGATATGGCAGAGACATTGATTGGCTGCCTTTGCCTCACCCAGACCCAGCCCAAAGACCAAACGGTCCACCCAGTCTGACATATTTACAATTTTTGTTCTCTTTTTGTGATTAACCTGTTATTTACAGAGCCAATTTACACCACAACGTGGTGTGGGAAAAAGCACATTTCTGTATACGCTAACCACACTGCAAAAGAACATGCTGCCCTTGTTGACGCACACTGATGCCATTACTTGCCATGGGCACCTCAAATGCATATAGAAAACATTGCAAGCTTGTGACCATCAAACCTCATTATACCACAGTAGTATAGTATCATGCAGTTCGGTGGCTGCACTTTTTGAGCATTCTTGTGCATTTGGCACCACAGGAAAAAGCCAAAATGTACTCCTTCCAGAGTGAGCCATCCTTTCAATTTGTGTCTAAACATTGATCTTTGTATGTGTCAAGCAAGGCAAATTCACTTACTGTTGATTAATTTACTACCTCTTTTGAAAGTCTATTCCACGTATCAACTACTCTTTCAGTGAAATAATACCTTCTAAAGTTAGTTTAGAACTAGTTTGCGTTCATGTTCTAGAAACACAGGGACTTGGAATCATCAACAAGCAGTATCTAGAGCAGGGGTCACCAACCTGCGTCCCGAGGGCCAGATGTGGCCCTTTGCTAGCCCTTGGGGCAGTATTGCTCACAACGAAATGAGGCGCTATTCCTCCCAATGACACCAACAATGGGGCACTATTTATTCCACTAATAGCAATGATGGAGCACTATTCCTCCTCCTACTGCCCACCAGCACTGGGGCCATGTTTATTCTCACTGATGCTCAGCCCTGGGAAATTTTCTACCCCCACTGTTCAGAATCCGGCCCCCTTAAGTCTGAAAGACAGTAAACTGGCCCTTTGCTTGAAAAGTATGGAGACCCCTGATCTAGAGGGTTACAGATCCTGGTAAAGGGCAAGCTGGCACATTGAACTATTTCCTTAAAGCAGAACCTTTAGTCCTGCGATGTGCCCTCCCAGAGCTCCCCGCCGGCCATTGACATCTTCGGGCCGCTATTGGTCACTGGCAGCATGTGCGAGCATTAAGTTAACAAGGTACTGCTGAATTTGTACATTAAGCTGCACACATGCAGCTCACTATACAGGGGTTGAAGGGCAGGTGGGTAACTTTAAAGGGACATAGAATGTCTCTTCTGCATTAAAAATCAGTCCTGGTCACCATTTTTACATTGATAAAATACCACCAAAAGAAAGCTCTATTTATGGAAAAAAAAAGGACATAAATTTTGTTTGGGTACAGCATCGCCCGACTGCGCAATTGTCAGTTGAAGTGACACAGTTCTGTATCACAAAAAATGGTCTGGTCATTGAGCAGCCAAATTTTCCGGGGCTGAAGTGGTTAATTTTTGCCTTCAGTTCCACTTTAAATCTTATTAGGCTTGAAAAAGCCCATTAAGTCCTTACTGAGGATTTTTCAAATAATGTGTCATTTTTTTAAATAACTCACTTGATGTGCTTTCCCTTTTTAATGCTCCTAGCTGTCTATATGCACTCCGCTGTGATTTTCTTAAGTTCAGTCTGTGTTATTAATTTGTAGCGCAAAGTGTTGAAGTCTGAGAATTCTTTGTAAGTAAAGCCCCCCTGTGAGCCTTATGTACAAGGAAAGGTCGCTAATTGAAAGCAGAAACATCTACGTTCCAAGAATTAGCTTATGTGGAAATTGCGCACACAATTCTCTGAGGGGTCGGGAAAGCAGACGTTGAAAATGTCCTGCCTAGAACAAAGTCTGCCATTAAAAATAATATTTCAGAAAAGCTCTGGATGTGGAATGTGCATATATGAAAAGAGTTGTGGTTTGTATTGAAGTCAAACTCTGTCCAAAACATGTTTGACGGGGTTAACCCCAATTTTCCCTTAGTCTTGCACAGTTGTACAGGCTTCTCTGCTGTACTGAAATAGCTTACTCTGGTTTCACTGCACCCTATGAGCTTCTTGTAGTAGTAACTTGGTAACTGCTGAAAGTCAGATTGAGCCTGGCTAATTTTCTGGACTTCCAGGACGTGGACTTACCACGTCATCCAGCCCAGCGATCCCTAACCTCCCTGAAAAACTGTCCGCTGGGAAGTAAACCCCTCCACAGATCGGGGGGAGGGCGGGAGTTGGCAGTGTTTTGACGGGCATCTTTGTGGTGGTTGCAGCATGTTGCTCGGGGGGGTGCAGCTTGTCACCTTGGGGGGGGGGAGAGTTTGTAGCTTGTCAACTGGAAGAGTGGGGGGGTGTTGTGGTTGCAGTTGTGGTGTGTGGTGTAGTTGGGGTGTTGTGGACTGTTGTTGTTCTCACTACTACATAGAGATCCTGCCCTGGCCTGGCTCTCGTCCCTCCCCTTTTCACAGAGAGGAAAATAAGCAGTGGTGCTAGAAGAATTCAGTCCAGCAAGCACTCTCTTTTGTATGGAGGTTGGCAGTGCAGGTTGCGTGGCCTGGCTCCCAGCAGGCCACGGACCAGCGCCAGTCCACGGCCCGGGGTTTGGGGACCCCAATCGAATCTTTTAATGCCCAGCATGGCTTTCCCCAGCTCTCCCCCTAGAATCATTGGATTCCAGGCCATTTAATCATGGAGTTTCAGCACCACATGTGAGTGTTACCCAGGGCAGTCTGCATGCAAATATAGTCTGCCTAGGAATGCCCACACCTCAAGACTCACATCCACTCATCCACTGTCTACAGAAATACCTCCCCTCTTTGTAATTGTGATGAGGAGAGGGGAGGTGTTTGTAGTCAAATTTAGATGAGCAGCCTAGGGTGACTACCCTGCTTCCCTATAGATATAGTTCAGTGAGCAAGCATTGTCAACGTATGGCATTAAAGGGGTTGTAAATGTTTGTTTTTTATTTTCTAAATACGGTAGGTTCCTTTACGGTAGTGCATTGTTGGTTCACTTACCTTTTCCTTCCATTTCCCTTCTAAATATTTTTTTCTTCATCTGAATTTCTCACTTCATCTTTCTCCTCAGTAAACTTGCCACCATCATCCGATTCGTGTTTAGTCAGCCAGAACAGATTACTGAGGAGTAACAGGAAGTGAGAAATGTAGACAAAAAAAAACAAAGAAAAAAAACATTTAGAAGGGAAATTGAAGGAAAAGGTAAGTAAACCAACAATGCACTAGCTTAAAGGAACCTATTTGGAAAATAAAAAACAAACCTTTACAATCTCTTTAAGTATGCTACTGGTAAGATTACCAGATAAAGATAAAGAAAATGCCTTAAAAAATGAAAACTATTGCTGCCATCACACCTAAGGTCTGGTAAGCCAAAGTGTATTATATTACAAATTTTGGGTTTAGATACACTTTAAAATTTGGATAGCGTACTTAAGGGTAAGGACCTATGCCAACTGTTACCACTGTCCACATTTGGGAGACTGCCCATTTCCTGCCTTTTTTCCTGCTAATGTTAGACACAATGGGCCGGATTCAGAAAGGTTTACGCCGACGTATTTCGAAATATGCCGACGTAAGTACAAATATGCGCCGTCGCATCTTCGCGCCAATTCACAAAGCAAGATACGCCGAAAAACATGGCTTCAGTCGTCCGACGTAACTTGCCTACGCCGGCGTATCGTTGGCGCATATATATGCAGGACGCATTCGGCGTTCCCATTAAAAATATGTAAACGAGAGAGATACGCCGATTCACGAACGTAGATGCGCCAGTTACGCGGTTTGCGTAAGGGTTACGTCCGGCGTAAAGTTATTGCACCATATAGGTGGCGCATCCCATGCAAAGGTATGGATGTCAGAAAGGCTGTCGTTTTTATGTTGATTACGTAAGTCGTACGTGAATGGGGCTGTGCGTAAGTGACGTTCAACGTCTCTTAGGCATTCTATCTGACGTGATTCAGAGCATGTGCACTGGGATACGTCCACGGACGGCACATGCGCCGTTCGTTCGGCACCTCATTTACATGGGGTCATAATTCATTTTACTACAACACGCCCACTGCCTGGCTACTTTGAATTACGCAGGCTTACGCCGGCCCATTTACGCTACGCCGCCGCAACTTAAGGAGCAAGTGCTTTGTGAATACTGCACTTGCCTCTCTAAGTTGCGGCGGCGTAGCGTAAGGAAAATAGGCTACGCCGCTCTAAAGATACGCCGCTGTACTGTGGTAGATGTGAAATAAAATGAATAAAATTAATATTTTTGTGTTATGAATAAGAGCTACTCAGATGTTGCCTTTCCTTCATTATATCGTTTGTTTCCTTTTTATTGCTTGATCTTTGGAGTTATTATGTATTTATGGGAATGATCAATACTGCTTATTATCCTTACATGAAGATATCAGATATTGTTTTTAAAGTAATGAATTCAGCATTGAAAATATGAAATTAAGTTTCAGAAGTTACCATTTAAATTGGAGTGCGAAAGGACTATTAACAAGAACAGATGTGTTCAAAAAGCTCCTTGTCTTTCCACCCCATCCCCCACTCACTCCTAAATTCCTCATTCCAAAAGAACAGATATGAACTCAGTTGTAAGATGAAACCGCCCCTCCTCCTCACTTGGATACTTTGAAAGGAAATTTGAATTCTGTAACAAGAACATGGAACAGAAAAAGACCCTTATATGGACTGACCAATCAATTGTGTGCATGTACTTGTGATGTAGTGATGTTTATAAAGCTGTGGTGGCAATAAAGTTCCAGCCTCTTTGCTGGTCGTAAGCTGAAAGGTGAGGATGTGAATCTCTGTGTCTGATTTTGCATGCTTTCATGTCATTTGGAATCAGACCGGTAGAAATGGCTAACCCTGAGAAATTGTGTCAGGAAATCTATTAATCTATTAAGTAGTCTTTAGTAAGTCTTCATCAGTACCTGAATCTAGCCCAACAGGTAGTAGAAGAAAAGCTTCCTCGTTCTTCACAGTGGCAATGTCACTGATCGTCTGTTCCCTGATATAAGGAAAGGCGATCAGTGATGTCACACATCCAGCCCCGCCCCCCTACAGTTAGAAACACATATGATGTCACACATAACCCCTACAGCGCCCCCTAGTGGTTAACTCATAGGGCCAGATTCAGGAAAGGTTACGCTGGCGGATCGAGTGATCCGCCAGCCTAACTGTGGCTTTGAGCCGGCGTTTCTGTTTTCTGTAACCAGAAAACAAGAAACGCCGGGTTGAAGTTCCGATGCGAGCAGCGTAACTGAGTTTCGCCATCGCATCGTTACTTCAACTTAAAAATGGCGCCGGGGGCGTTCCCGCCGATTTACGCTCAAAAAATATGTTAATGAGCGGAAATCGGCAATTCACGATCGAAATCCGGCGCGACGCAATGACGATACGACGTTTCCGGACGGGATACGCGGCGCATAGATATACCTACATGGGGCTGGAGTATCCTATGTTAGGTATAGGCGTCGTCATCGCGTCAAAAAAAAAAAAAAAAACGTCGCTTGCGTAAAACGGTCATGAATGGGAATGTGACGTCATTGACGTTCATTCACAGATTTTGGAGCATGCGCACGGGGATGTTTTGACACTCGACGCATGCGCAGTACGTTGGCGGCGGGATCGCACGTAGTTAGCATACTACACGCCCCGTACCCGCGACATTTGAATTCCGCCGGCTCATTTGTGATGCGCTGCCGCAACTTTAGGAGCAAGTGCTTCGTGAATGACAGCACTTGCTCCTAAAATTTCGGCAGCGCAACGCAAATCAGAAGCGTTACTCCAGAGCAAAGATGCTCTGGAATACGTGAATCTGGCCCATAAACTGCAATTGTCATTTTCACAGTAAACAATGCATTTTTATCTCATTTTTTGCTGTGAAAATGACAATGGTCCCAAAAATGTGTCAAAATTGCCTGATGTGTCCGCCATGCCGCAGTCACGAAAAAAATCGCTGATCGCCGCCATTAGTAGTACAAAAACAAATATGAATAAAAATGCTTAACACGATCCCCTATTTTGTAAATGCTATACATTTTGCGCAAACCAATCGTTAAACGCTTATTGCGATTTTTTTTACCAAAAATATGTAGAATAATACATATCCGTCTAAACTTAAAAAAAATGTATATTTTTTTGTGGTATTTATTATATCAAAAAGTTAAAAATATTTTTAATTTTTTTTTAAATTGTCGCTCTATTTTTGTTTATAGCGTAAAAAATTCAAGAGGTGATCAAATACTACCAAAAGAAAGCTTTATTTGTGGGAAAAAAAGGGTGCCAATTTTGTTTGGGAGCCACATCGATCAACCGCGCAATTGTCAGTTAAAGCGACACAGTGCCAAATCGCAAAAACTGGCCAGGTCCTTTACCTGCATAATGGTCCGGGTCTTAAGTAGTTAATCAAGCCAAATGTACTTTAAGGAACACCTCCAAGGGTATCTAACTCTATCTAAAGGGTATATGGCATGTGAATGATTTATTTCTTTGACATCCACAAATTAAAAAATTAAATAATCTTTTATGTGGATAATTATATAATAATGCAGGTGCTGTGCAGCATACAATGCCTTCTACGACAGATGAACTCTATCACGAACATCAGAAATATTACAAATCATGTCAGCGGGTCACCGTGTTCCTCGGCTGCTATTTCCTTGATACTTTTACCTTGTTTGCCAGTTTTGTAAATTAATATGATTTCTACACTAGAACTGCTATTCACACTTTTTCCTTCATCCTCAATTTAAAGTAAGGTGACCAGATTTTTAAAATGAAATCCGGGACATATTTTTTTTTTACTAGTAATAGCGGCAATCAGCGACTCTTGCCCATTGCAGCCCACCTCACAGTCTGTAAAGTTTTACTCTCCGAGCCCGGCGACTGCTGTGTGGGCAGCAGAGGAAGATCACTCCACCAGGGAAGGCTCCAGATAGGCAGACGGCTGGCCGGGACTTGAGCCAAGGCAGAAGAACATGCAAGCGGACCAGAATGGGCATGCACCCGAAACTGAAGAAATATTCACTCCGACCAGCACATGATCATCAGAACGGGGCACAGATAATGAAAAAAATACACCCTCTTCCCCCTGAACTAAAGAGAGGGGGTATGTAATTCAGATTTATTTATTTTTTATTCTGCACTGACTGTCTTTGAATTTTCCCCAGCTCCTGTTCAAATCCAATCCGGGGACAAAACCGGGGACAGACTAATCCGGGGACTGTCCCTGGAAATCGGGGATGTCTGGTCCTCTAATTTAAAGGGAAGAAACAGAGGGGAAGGGGAGAAATTGGGATTTACTTGTCGGTGCAGTACTTATTCAGGTGAGAAAGAAATTGTTATTGGACCACAAGTATAAACCACTTTAAAATTTATCCAGATAGTTATTAGATAAAGACCACAAAATATAATTGGTGGTCACAAATTAATTAGAAAAATTAATAAGATGAGATGGATTGCAGTGTCCCGACATGTTTTGCTTATAAAGCTTCTTCAGGGGTGTATGTAGAAACCAAATTTGAATATTTAAAACATACATTAAATGAAAGCACAATAAGTGTGAAATCAAATACATCTGCAAGGATAATATATTGGATAAGAAATAAATTAAGAAGTCTCTTTAAAACACACGAGACACCTATTGGACAAATGGCTCAATGTTGATATTGGGAATGCTGACCATATAATCATCAAATGCTGAACAAATTCAAAAAAGGAAAATGGCCAGAGATCCAATTGTTGCAGGAAAGATTAAAGAGAATGGGTCAGATTATAAAAAGCTAAATTATATTCGAATGCCAAATAAATAAAATTAAAAAATAAATGAAAAAAAAACGAATATCTTAGCGTGGTACACATGTAGCCGCTCATCCAGCCTCTTCTACACTCAGCTGGTGTGCACCCTGAGTGCAGATATAGGCAGTGTCCTCCCAACGGACCCGGCATCTGACGTCACAATTCCCAGACGGCCAAGCGGCACTAAGGAAAGGTCGGCCTAATCAATGACGCACGTTGACAGGGGCGAAAACAAACAAGCCCCGTCCCTGCTCTGAGCAATCAACCAGCCGATGGTATATAATGCAAACACTGCAGGGAGGGAATAGATGGTGAAAGGGCAGGGAAGGTGAGAGTTGTAATGAAAAGGACATAATGAAAGGCAGAGCATTGGGTAATGCCAGAATGGGGAGGCCAATATAGGATATACAGAGGTCTCCCTGGGCGCCCATGCGGGAGGCTCAGGCAAACCTATGGGGGTTATTAAACCAGCACAATGGGGGAGACGATTGAGGTCAGAGCATGGGGGTTACAAGCATGAAAAAAGGGGTGTAAAAAGACCACCTGAGTAACGAACCGAATATAGTCGGGAACTAAAAGAGCAAAAAAAAAATAAAAAATATTAAACGTAATCAATACAAAAAAGAAAACCATTACATAGATATAGAGGCACCTAAGATCATTTTCGAAAAATGATACATCTGTATATAACCAGACAGCCAATGGTACTGGAGAATTGTCAAATTAGCATGGTAGATGTAGAGGGGGAGGTTTAAAAACAAATAGGGGAAGGAAAAAAGGAGAAGGGTAGATGGAAATATATGGGCTAGAAGGGACAAAATGAGCAATAGGTTCAAAACATAAAAAGTTAAAGAATACATGAAGAGAAAAAGAAAGATGACATAAATAAATCATAAAAATGGTTTAAAGCTAAGGTTCTCATTAAATCCTGGATATTGTGTGGCTTTGAGGTCATAGATCCAGCGTGCCTTGAGTTGGACCAGTGTCTCGTCAACACTGCCACCTCTCGAATCCAACGGGACATGCTCCAAGGCCAAGAATTTTATGACATGAGAATCAAAGTCATGATAAATTCCAACATGTCTACTGTTTGCAGTAACTATCTTTCTTATCAGGATGGGCTTAATGTGATCCCTAATCCTTATATAGAAAGGTTGTTTTGTTTTACCAATGTAAAAACCACCGCAATCGCATTGAGCAAGATAAATAACCCCCACTGTTTGACAGGTAATTCAAGTTTTTGTTGAATGCCATTTACCATTCGACAACTTACATTTTTCATGGTTACCAACATAATCACAAATATCACAGTTACCACATGGGGAGGTACCCCCACTTTTTGCCGATTTGGATGTTTCCTCTACATTAAAGTGACTATGCACTAGACCGTCTCTCAGTGACGGTACACGCTAAGGCCGCGTACACACGATCAGACCAGTCCGATGAAACTGGCCTCAAGGCCAGTTTCATCGGACCAAATCGATCGTGTGTACGGCCCATCGGACCGTTGTCCATCGGACCAAACTTTTAAAACTTGCTTTAAAATCTGTCCTGACGCCTGACCATCGGACCAAAATGATGGCTAGTACACAAAAGCATCGGGCCAAAAACCCGCGCTTGCTCAGAATCAAGTCGAGGCATGCTTGGAAGCATTGAACTTCGTTTTTTCAGCACATCGTTGTGTTCTACGTCACCGCGTTCTGGCCCGATGGGATTTTGGACTGATAGTGTACTCACATTTTTCTCCCCCAGCATCAGCCTCCACTGTCAGATCCGCTCTGACCTCGAGCCGCCCCTGGAGCCGCCCCTGGATCCCTTGGTTCTCTCTCCCTCTGGAGCCCCCACCTGCCAGCAACCAGACAGGCAGATGGTGACAGACACTGCACTATCCCTCCATTCCTCCAGCAATCCACCGCTTGGCTTCCCCCTGCTTCATCTGACCCCCCTGGCTTCCCTCCGTTCACCCTTCTCCAGCAGGTAAGCCTTTCACTGAGGCTGCAGGCGGCCGTCCTTTTTAGGACAGCAGCTGCTGCCACTTAAAGCCCCTGCTATCCCCCTATCCACATCTCCCCTCCTATACCCCCACACTACCCATCCGCCACCTTCCCTGCAATCCTTGGCAATTTTCAGCCATTTCTGGCATTTCTGGCTTCCAGGCCGGCGTTCTTCGATACATCCGCGCCAGCCTGGAAGCAATCGCGGCAGCCGCAATTTAGGAAAGGCCGCGGCTTCACCCGCGGCCTAGTGGCGCGCCGCTTCTCACCCCCTCCAACCGCCACCAAAGTCCGAAAACGGACTTGAACCCCACCCCATACCCCCAGGAAAATTACCTCACACCCCGGTCTATTAATCCTGGCCCCAAACAGTAGCACCGATCCACCCAATCTGGAAGCTTTACCAGTCTGGATCCTGCTACCGATCGGCAAGCCATTTTACTACACCCAGCCCCAAATCTCAACACCATTACAACTTGATCCAGGGTTCGCCTGATCGCCTGTCAAGGGGTCAGGAAGGAATTTTTTTTCCCTGTCATTGCAGATTGGCGTAGCACGGTCAGGGTTTTTTTGCCTTCCTCTGGACCAAGTCAGGATTAAGGATTCAATCAATCCTTGACAATCCCTCACCCCCCCTCCCGGTGTTTGGCGACCATGGTCAATCTGCAATACACAGCAGAGGCCATGTGGGGTTTGAGGCGATTTGCCTCAATACTACCTGCCTGCACCAAAAAAGCCCTCCAAACTGAGAGCCTATTGAGGATCGATCGACGATCAATTATCAAAGGTCTCTGCCGCTTGCCCCAACCTAAGCACATATCATGTGCTTTGATCAACACCAGATCGGCTGTAAAACACTGAGTAGAAATCCATGATTTCATTCTACAGCACGATTTAGACTGCCTCTTTATCACAGAGAGCTGGCTTACAGCCGATTGTAACACCATTCTAGGAGAATTGGTGCCAGAAAACTACCGTATTATAACGGAAAACAGAATAGATCACAAAACCAGTCCTTCAAAATCCTCTTCCATTCATGGAAACCCTTACTCTACAACTGCAAGCAAACTCCCAGGAGACAGTCCGGATTCTACTCTGCTATAGGCCACCCGGCCCAAAATCGCAGTTTCTCCCTTCATTGACGGACTTTATCTCCACTTATACCCTGAACAGCAAACACCTTTTGCTGCTCGGGGATTTCAACCTCTGGGCCAACTCCTCGCAAG
Organism: Rana kukunoris; assembly: GCA_029574335.1. Taxonomy (NCBI): domain Eukaryota; kingdom Metazoa; phylum Chordata; class Amphibia; order Anura; family Ranidae; genus Rana; species Rana kukunoris. Next base: position 375,524,813 of record CM056051.1, read on the forward strand.
ACCCCGTTGCCAATGCCTGCATTGACCACCTGGAAGGATTAGGGCTTCAGCAATTAGTATGTGGGCCCACACATGTGTCAGGTCACACACTCGATCTTATTTTCAGACACGATCTGGAATTAAAAATCTTGGAAAATGAACCATTGCCATGGACAGATACCATGCAATTAAATTCATTATTCCTCAATTCCCCCCCTTAATAAAAACATCAAATCCAGTGACAACACACTGGACTAGATGTCAGAAGAAGCTCCACTCGGAACTCTTCAAAGTCACATTAAGGGAAAAAATAAAATCAATTCAGCCACATCAAAAGGCTGAGGAAACTCTGAAGGGCATAAACACAGCACTATTACAGTCAGCCGACTTAATAGCACCGAAACGCAAAACCCACATCCGGAAAAATAACGCAGGCTGGTTCAACAACCAGCTGGCGTTACGGAAGCAAGAGCGCAGGAGGGCAGAAGCCGCCTGGAAGAGAAGTTCATCAGATGAGAACCTCTCCATCTACAAGGAAATAACCAGAAAATACCACAAGGAAATCTTGGATGCCAAGAAAAATTATTTTTCTGAGGCCATCAACAATGCCCTTAACCGCCCCCGCGAGCTCTTTAAGCTGGTCACTCAGACCATGAATCCAGGATGTCTTGAAGCCCCCAATTCGGACTCACAAGAATTCTGCGATGAGTTATCGGATTACTTCATTAATAAAATTGAAGGAATCCGGCAAAGCATTGAGCAGAACAACTCCCCCCGTAGCCCCCCCAGTAATTATTCACATAGCACCGGCAGTAACTCGCCACAACCAGGTAAGTTCACGCTGGAACCCGTCTCTACCTATGACATTAAAAATATCATTGGTACTCTGCGTAACAGCACTGCGCCTAATGATAGCATTCCCACCAAACTGCTGAAGGAATGCGCCGACATCCTGGCACCTCCTATCACGCAGCTTATTAACCAATCCTTTAGGGAGGGCACAGTGCCTGCCCAGTTGAAGGAAGGTATAATTCGACCTATCTTGAAGAAACCCACCCTGGACCCCAAGGATCCACTTCACCGCCGTCCCATAACAGGCCTAAACTCTCTTTCGAAGGTCATGGAGAAAGTAGTGGTACAACAGCTGCAACAGCATCTAGATACCCACAAGCTACTTGATCCATATCACCAGACACGGGACAGAAACCGCATTGATCAAGATATGGGACGACGCTCTCGAGGCCGCAGACGAAGGAGAATTGTGTCTTCTGGTTTTGCTGGACCTAAGCGCAGCCTTCGACACAGTAGACCACAAGCTTTTATTGACTCGGCTAGCTGAAGTAGCCAAAGTCGCAGAAGGCGATCTATCCTGGTTTTCCTCTTTCTTGGAAAACCGATCGCAAATAGTGAAGCTAGGACTTTTCACTTCGGAAAAACGGAAAGTATCATGCGGAGTCCCTCAAGGATCCCCCCTGTCGCCGGTGTTATTCAACATCTATCTGCGTCCTCTTTTTGAAATCATCAGCAGTCAAAAACTGCTCTATCACTCATATGCAGATGACACACAACTGTATTTCCGCATTTGCAATAAAAAGGATCACCACCTCAATCTACAGAATTGCCTCTCTTTGATAGATGACTGGATGACCAAGAGTTATCTTAAACTCAACGGAGCGAAAACAGAACTTCTCCTGTTTCACGCTAAGCGTAGGAACCAACCAGCAACAACTTGGACCCCCCCACCCATTCTGGGTAAATTCATCACCCCTAGCGCCAAAGTCAAAAGTCTTGGGGTCATCTTCGACTCCTACATGACAATGGACGCACAAATAGGGTCAGTAGTCAGCGGATCTCACCATCTGCTGCGCCTGCTACGCAGACTTACTCCTTTCATTCCTAAAGAAGACGTAGCAGTCGTGGTAGGAACAATTGTTAACTCCAGACTGGACTATGCAAATCCCCTTTACCTTGGACTCCTGAAGTACCAAATCGCTCGTCTGCAAGTCGTGCAAAACACGGCTGCGAGACTTGTGACAGGGAAAAAACCCTGGGAATCCATCTCACCTTCGTTGAGATCCCTTCACTGGCTGCCAGTGAAAGACAGAATTGCTTTTAAAGCACTCTGTCTAACGCATAGATGTATCTATGGGAAAGCTCCCATATATCTGTGCGAAAAAATAAAAGTCCATAACCCCAATCGCATCTTGCGATCCACCAACCAAAATTTACTCCAGATACCGAAAGCCAATTACAAGTCCAAAGGAGATAGAAGATTCGCGGTCCAAGGTCCTAGACTATGGAACGCTTTACCAACCAATATTCGGTTGGAGGAGAATTACCTAGCATTCAGGAGAAAGGTCAAGACTCATCTCTTTTGATATCAAAGGAGACAGGAACAACAAGAGCCCAGAGGCGATTCAATTCGCATGTGCAGCGCTATATAAGTTTTCATTCATTCATTCATTCAGACCACTTCAGCGGTGACCCGATGAAAATGGTCCGTCGGACCATTCTCGTCGGGTTGGTCCGATCGTGTGTACGCGGCCTTAAAGGTAATCTCAGGATACTCCATTAATTTAAAGGGTATTTCATTCTTCATAAAAATGTTTGGCTAAGTTATTTTTTTTTAGCAAGAACAAAAGAATTATTAACAGCATAAATAGTATTTCCAGAGCAAGCATAAATACTTCCGATAGATGCTGTATGTAAATGTAACTAACCACGCTGAAGACAGATCTGTGATGTGAGTGGGTGTGAAACCACTTACTTAGGAAAATATTAGTGTGCTACTACCTGTGGTAGGACACACCGACCACCACCATCCGTCTTCATATCAGCTTCTCCTGTAGTGAGCCTGTGACAGTAAGCCATCTACCAAGAATCCTCACGATACAAACCCCCCTCCTCTCTTGGCTCACAAGCAGACAAAAGTGGTTTATTGGGGAGCATTGGAACCTGGATCCTAGTTCCTGCTACTGCTCATACAGTTTCCTATGGATGGCTTTCGTTTGTCTATGGATACTGGAATTTGCTGACATGCTCTGTGACCTATTCTAGGTCGAAGTGTTAAGGTGAGGGGCCATCCATTACACGGTGGAGGATTTGTTTGGTGTTATTTTCTCACTCGCACCTCTTTTTGTGGATTCTTGGGATTTGCAACTAGGAAGAGTTATTCCGTCTTCCCATAAGGACATTAATTTTCACATACTTGTGCTCATGGACACTTTGACTTGTGTTTCTTTATCATTATCACCACTTCACCATTAATGTTATATATTTATTTTTTATTTCATATGTTTAGGCCGAAATCCCCGCGGACAGAGAACGCGGTGACGTGGCGGTGATGTTGTCGCCGCGACGTGCGAAAACAAAGAAGTAAAATGCTTCCACGCATGCGTCGAATCCATTCGACGCATGCGGGGGATTTCGGTCCGCTGGTAAGGCGTACTAACCAGCGGACATGTCCGACGGACAGGTTTCCAGCGGACAGGTTTTAAAGCATGTTTTAAAACTTTTGTCCGCTGGAAACCTGTCCGCTAGGCCGTACACACAATCAGATATGTCCGCTGAAACTGGTCTGCGGACCAGTTTCAGCAGACATGTTCGATCGTGTGTACGTGGCCACGGAGTTCTGTGATTACAAAAACACAGATCTCTGTGTACCGTGATCTGGCTGTTTCTTCTCCCTGTAAAGCAGAGAGAAACAAGCAGTAAAAGCAGGACACATTGTCATTGTTAGGCACACAGTTAACCCCTTGATTGCCCCTTGATATTAACACCTTCCCAGCCAGTCTCATTCGTACAGTGTCATTAGTACAGTATTATAACTGTATCAGTGTCACTAGTAGCGTCAGTTAGTGACCAGTGAATAGGTGAATAGGTAGGAATTGAACGACGAAAATTCGCCACTGAGGCATGATGGGGCATGATGGGGAACATAGAAATATTTGGGAAAGCCATGTGCTAGCTCCCTTGTCTCAAATTAAGGCCTGAGGAGCGGCTGTTGGACTATTCTTGCTGCTATGCCCAGGAGCCTCACTGGGGCCTAGCCTTCCTTTTCAGGGCACATGCCTACACATCTGGGATAAGAAATTCACTATCTGGGAAAGCTGCATCTCTTAAAGTTGTGACACTAGTTAATTTTCCGTTCATAGGGATCCTGGCTGTGGCTGTGGCAGAGCCCTACCTGTAACTACAGAAACACCCCTTGGACTTCACCTTTTAGACCCTTTCAGACGGGCAGGCACCGCTAGCAGATCCCCCTGGTGCCTGCTCAGGGGGGAATTAGGAGAAGAACGCTGATTATCATCTTCGTCTATGTGACTGTACTTTAATTATTTCAGCGTCACTAGTGAGCGGCCCTTTCAGAGGTCCCGCTACAACTACACCTCCCATGATCCTTTGTATCTACCCAGCCAGTCCTTTTGGATGTCGCTATAGCCTCCTAATCTCCTGCCCTATGATTGGATCCAATCTGCACTGCCAGGAGGGGGGCAGGAGCGAGCGGGCGAGCGAGCAGACAACACACAACCATGGCACAGCCAGCAGGGAGAAAAAAAACTGTCTGCATTCCTCTCCTTTGGGGCATTTTGTCACAGCAACACAGCGGCAGTAAGGATAGGAGCTGGCTCTAATTCTCAAAGCCTGGCACTCCTTACAAGCAGCTCCACTCCGGTGGGGGAGGCAGCTGGTACTTTACAAGCCGATGGAGTCTGGCTAAATATTTATAACTCCACGTATTAAGCAGGGTAGAAAATAAATAGGGTTTATGCAATGATACAAAAGTGTTTTTTTCTTCTTCTTGTTGGGAGGCAATTCTAGATTTGTAGGCTGATTTGTCTCTGTTGATAATGAAATAATAAAGTGCTTTTTGGACATTGTATCTAATGAAAACAACTGACGAAGACAGATTGTTATTTGGTACAGTATTATAAAAACTGAGAGTCTGGGGTTCATATATTTAAAGAAAAATTCCACTTTTGCTAACAAAAATGGATACAACATTTATCACACTGAGTTTTAGTAATTTAAAGTTATCAACACTTACAGTACTTTTTAATTTCAGCCTGCATCCACTGTAATTTTTACAAACTGTCAAATGTTCAAATGTAGCTTCCTTACAGTGTGGCTACAATGAGAACAATAGACATAAATAAATATGTTCTCTCTTGGCCCTCTATAGTAATTTAGTGTAAAAAAAAAATGACCTCCCAATGCAAAGATTGTTGTGTGCTGCCCGGCAAGTCAGCAATTCCACAGAAGTGTCAGCTCTTATGCCGCGTACACACTAGTGTTGAGCAGAATATGCCATATTCGATTTCGCGATATATCTCGAATATATAGTCGAATATTCGAGATATATTCGCTAAATACGAATATTCGTGATATTTTTTGGAAATGAAATTATTGCGAATTTTCGCTATTGCGAATGCGAATGCGAATGCGAATTGCGATTGCGAATGCGAAATTTTGAGAAATGCGGAATTGAGCACTCTTATTGGCTCAGAATATTCGTGATATTTTACAATACAAAATAATTGCGAATATTCGAGAAATGCGGAAGGAGCACTCTGATTGGCTCAGAATATTCGTGATATATTACAATACACAATAATTGCGAATATTCGAGAAATGCGGAAGGAGCACTCTGATTGGCTCAGAATATTTGTGATATATTACAATATAAAATAATTGCGAATATTCGAGAAATGCGGAATGGAGCACTCTGATTGGCTCAGAATATTCGTGATATATTACAATATAAAATAATTGCGAATATTCGAGAAATGCGGAATGGAGCACTCTGATTGGCTCAGAATATTCGTGATATATTACAATATAAAATAATTGCGAATATTCGAGAAATGCGGAATGGGGCACTCTGATTGGCTCAGAATATTCGTGATATATTACAATATAAAATAATTGCGAATATTCGAGAAATGCGGAATGGAGCACTCTGATTGGCTCAGAATATTCGTGATATATTACAATACAAAATAATTGCGAAATTTCGAGAAATGCGGAATGGAGCACTCTGATTGGCTCAGAATATTCGTGATATATTACAATATAAAATAATCGCGCGATATCGCTATTGCCGAATAATTGCATTGCGATTTTTCGGCAATATAAAATGAGCGCTGCAGCTACTCGGCCCAAGGTCTCTAATCATACCAGCAATGCTTTTAGACGTCGATGGGGATCTCTAGGATGTGATCTGTTCTAAAAAAAAAATTGAAAACATTCGAATATTCGAAATAGCGAATATTCGCCGCGATATTCGTGTTATTCGCGAATACTCGAATATGCAATATTCGTAGCGAATATTCGCAATGCGAATATTCGTGAGCAACACTAGTACACACGACCGTTATTCATGTCATGCAAAAAAACTGCGTTTTTCTTTACGTGATTTGTCGTGGTTCCTCTCAAGCCTGCCTTGCAAATACACGTTTGTGAAAAAAAATGCTCGAGCAAAGCGCGGTGACGTACAACACATACAACGGCACTATAAAGGGGAAGTTCCATTCGAATGGCGCCACCCTTTGGTTTTTTTTTTTTTTGCTAATTTCCCCATCTCATAACTTGCTTCTGAGCATGCACATTTCCCCCCTCGTTAAAGCACACACACGACCGTTTAAAGAATGATGTGAAAAACAACGAGAAAAAATAGAGCATACACACAATCGTTTTTCACAACCAATTTTAAAAATTGCATTTTTCTCATCATGAAAAACGGTTGTGTGTACGCGGCATAAGTCCTCTTCAACTGTGAGCATTGATCTTGTTGCCCTACACGCTGTAATTGATTCCCATCAACCTGGGGATACAGGGTGCATTCAGCAAGCCGAAGAAGACGCAGAACCCCTGGAAACCTGATTATTATTTGTATTATTCTGTAATACAGGATTTCTTTAGCACCACCAGTATTTGCAGCGCCTTACAACAAAATGGGGAACTGATCATTGATTTGCTAGGCAATGTACAAAGGCTTCTGTGTTGGAAGGTGTATATTTTTTTAGATTAGCAAGGACAAGGAGGGAACATATATATATTTTTTTGGACTGTCTTGTGCTTATTTCCAGCAAAGCTTTTAAAGGTAACCCGGAAAATGTGAAAGATTATAACCTCAAACTTGCTTAAAGGAACACTAAAGGTACAATTAATTGCTGTAAGTTAGCGCACTTATATATCACTTATTTCGTTTTTGCTTTTGACCTCCAAAATACAGTAATCCAGGTTTGAAAATGCCATTTCCTGTCTCTCTTCTTCTTGCTTTCCACCAGCATCTGAGCCGTTTTGTATGGTGGAAAGCAGAATGTGCTCACCCCCTCCCTATGACTACAGCCCTGCGTGAAGATGCTCTTTTATCCCTCACAGGCATGGAGGCTAAGCCTAATGGGAATTGTAGTTCCCATTAGGCCGTGATGTAGCAAGAATGAATGCGCACCGCAAACCAGGAGGTCAGTGAGAATAACGATTCAGGAGTGATGGAGGTGAATAAAACAGCTCGATTTCAACAGGTATCAAACTAGTTATAATGCAAAACATTACTTTTTACTTTATCAGCTACTGTCAGACTTTAATTTAAGAGGAAAATATTTTTGTCTTTACAACCCCTTTAATTTGCCTGGATATATTAAAGGCACTAAGACATGTTAAACCAGCCCTCAAAATTTCCACTCGCCTACTAGCATTTGGCGAGTGGATTTAAGCTGGGGGCGAGTGATGACAGGGCTGCATGACCAATCTCCCTCCAATCTGTGCCTACACTTAGAGTCCCGATGAGATTGTCGAAGAGGAAAGGTGCATGCTCAGGAAAAGTAGTCTGGTGAGCCGCGCACAGGCAGAGCAGTACATAGGTGATCTCCTTACAATTCTCATTAAGCCATGGGACCTAACAGTATGACCTCTCTGAGCCTGCCCCCCTCCCCCAACCAAAGTAATCTGGAGAGCAGAAAGTAATGAGTGAGGTGGATGATTGCGAAAATTACCACTCCAGTGCAGCGCTCACTAAAAGTTGCCCTGACATGAGAGTGGCAGCCTTCCAGTTTGTGCAGTTTTCTTCTCATTGTGCTCTATGTAAGTGTCCAACAGTTCAGCCTAAGCACTGTGAACAGACTGGTCTCAATGTGTGCTGTGCAGTGTCAGTGTGCGCTGTGCTATGGTGTCAATGGCTATGCAGTTGTGTGGATCTCAGCGCTGGATTGTACTCCCTCCTACTGTGCTGCAGCTCCTCTCCTCACTGCCAGCCTGAATAAAAGGGGGAAGTGGGGACATGTAAGCGTAGAGCCGCACACACAGGCTCCTGATGATGAGATGAATATGAGAGGGAGAGAGAGAGAGAGAGAGAGAGGGGATGGATGGGAGTTGCAGAGGAGACCGCAAGAGAATGGGGAAGAGACCTAGTTCTAGTGCCCTGACCCTCTGGTCCGCCCCCAGTGCCCTGTCCCTCTGGTCTGCCCCCAGTGCCCTGTCCCATTTTGTTAAAGTTGTTGTTGGTAATATTTAATTTTGTAACTTGATTCTGCTTAAAAAAAATTAACAGTGTCATTCCATGAGATAATCTACGAGGGCGTGTTTACGGGTGCAATTAGGCGCAGGGCAGTTTATGAATTAGGGTCGGCAACTGGTGGTGAGTAACTCTTGAGGCCTGGCTAGTAGCTCAGGACTTGAAATTTTGAGCCCTGTGTTAAACTACACATAGGGGTTGATTTACTAAAGGAAAATACACTTTGCACTACAAATGCACTGCAAGTGTACTTGGAAGTGCAGTCGCTTTTGATCTAAGGGGAAGATCTGAAATGAGGGGAAGCTCTGCTGCTTTTATCATCAATTCATGTGCAAAAACAGTGTAGCGCTGGACAGCATATACCACATAAGTATCTAAAGTACCAGGTGTAAACAGTGATAATCTATAAATAATAACAATCAATATGTGAATACACAAACGCTATAAGTGCATAGGTTATTATAACACTGTGCCAATCAATATGGTACTGAGCATAAAGTACTTATAAATATCAACAGATAAATAAACAGTGTAAAAATAAAGTGACCAATTCAGCATATGAAGTGCAAAACAAATAGAGTCCACAGCTGGGAGTCATTAGCCCCTTCCAATGCAGGTGATGAAAAGATGCAAACAATGAAAGTCCAATTAGGAGATCCACAGGTGAGAAAGGAGGGAGATTTCAGACATCAGTGGCCCAACACCAGTAGAAATAAAGGCTTACCAGAAAGCCTGTGACTATCCCTTTCAGGAGTAGTCTAAACAGGCATAGCAGGAAATTCTGATCCTTTGGGGTCTCAGGAACGAATCCGCGTCTCTCCACAGATTAGATGGTAGAATCCACAGCTCCTCATGGGGTTAACCACTGCTTCCAAATGGAACTTGCATAGATGTATGTGAGCATGTGTTTATCAAACACCATGTGGGAAAAAAAGAAAGGGACAATCCCATAGTGTAGGCGTAAAAAATAAGAGGGTTTATTTAAAAATAAAAAAAATTAAAACAGCTTAAAATACTCTCATTCATAGAGAGTAATACAAAAGTCCTTGCAAGGATAAAAAGCTCCGTATGAATATCAGACCGCCTAAGGCCGTTAGCGCATTCGCAATGTGAGTGTGTCTGCCCGATGATCGTTTCGTCGTAATGACATCATCAGGGGCCCCTGACGAAATGATTGCGAAATTCTCATAAACGGAGATCATTTCCTGTATTACTAAACTAATATGCACTAAACACTAACTCTACACTAACTCTACTTAAAAGAAAGGAGAATAAGGGGGCAAAAGAAGGGCGGAGAAGATAATCGCGCAATAGGAATATTGCGCGATTATCTTCTCCGCCCTTCTTTTGCATCAGAGCCATTCAGAATAACTCGAATATTCGGCAAAAGGAATATCGCGCAATATTCCTTTTGCCGAATATTCAAGTTATTCTGATTGGCTCTGATGCAAAAGAAGGGCGGAGAAGATAATCGCGCAATATTCCTTTTGCCGAATATTCAAGTTATTCTGATTGGCTCTGATGCAAAAGAAGGGCGCATCAGAGCCAATCAGAATAACTCGAATTCCTTTAAATGACATACTGCACTCAGAGTGGTGCCGCTTCTTTCTCTCTCTCTCACCCATATTCACAGAGTTGCTTAGGCTCTCTACAGCTGGTTGTCCACACTGATACAGAACAGAACCCCTAAACCCTAGTCTGGTCTCAGCAGTGAATGAACTTTGCCTACTGGAATACCTGGACCTTGGAACTATTTCCATATCGCACTAGCTGTGTTTTTAGCGCTCCATCTTTTTTAATTTGTATCTTTCATAATCCTGTTTGTTTATCACACTATGTCCTGGTACAGAGGCGTAACTAGAATCTTCAGGGCCCCGGTGCAAGAAACCATGAAGGGCCCCCCCTCCTCCATGGGCATTGCTAGGTCTATAAAAGATCTCGGGCTGGAGCCCATAGCAGTGTAGCAAGCAAGTAAAGAAAGTCCTATGCTTGGGCGTGTATACACATGTATACAATATATGTGTGTGTATGTATATATTGTCACATAACTGAGTGCAGATCCTCCTTACATCAGGGTTCACAGAGAGCCCTCCCATACATCAGATATCACAGAGAGCCCAGCCCCCATACATCAGTCCCCAGAGAGCCAACCCCTCCATACAGGGTCCCCAGAGAGCCCAACATACATCAGGGTCCCCAGAGAGCCCCCCCATACATCAGGGTCCCCAGAGAGCCCCCCCATACTTCATGGTTCACAGAGAGCACCCCCCATACATAAGGGTACACAGAGAGCCCCCCCATACATAAGGGTTCACAGAGAGCCCACCCCATACAGAGTCCCCAGAGAGCCCCCCCCCCATACATCAGAGTACCCAGAGTCAGAGAGCTGTCACCTGTTAGTCAGTGTCCACTTGGGAGGGGAGAATGGCTTGGTGAGGGTGAGAGAGAGAAGGAGTGGGAGGGGGAGAGAGAGAGAGAAAGAGAGAGGTGGTAGAGAGAAAGGTGGTAGAGAGAGAGAGAGAGAGAGGTGGTAGAGAGAGAGAGAGGTGGTAGAGAGAAAGGTGGTACTGTAGAGAGAGAGAGAGAGAGAGAGAGAGAGAGAGGGGGGGGTGGTAGAGTGAGAGATAAAGGTGGTAGAGAGAGAGAGGTGGTAGAGAGAGAGAGAGAGGTGGTAGAGAGAAAGAGAAAGGTGGTAGAGAGAGAGAGAGAGAGAGAGAGAGAGAGAGAGAAAGATAAAGGAGGTAGAGAGAGAGAGGTGGTAGAGAGAGAGAGAGGTGGTAGAGAGAAAGAGAAAGGTGGTAGAGAGAGAGAGAGAGAGAGAGAGAGAGAAAGATAAAGGAGGTAGAGAGAGAGAGAGGTGGTAGAGAGAGAGAGGTGGTAGAGAGAAAGAGAAAGGTGGTAGAGAGAGAGAGGTGGTAGAGAGAAAGTGAAAGGTGGTAGAGAGAGAGCGAGAGAGAGAGAGAGAAATATAAAGGTGGTAGAGAGAGAGAGAGGTGGTAGAGAGAGAGAGAGAGGTGGTAGAGAGAGAGAGGTGGTAGAGAGAGAGAGAGAGGTGGTAGAGAGAGAGAGAGGTGGTAGAGAGAGAGAGAGAGAGAGAGAGGTGGTAGAGAGAGAGAGGTGGTAGAGAGAGAGAGGTAGAGAGAGAGAGAGCGAGGTGGTAGAGAGAGAGCGAGGTGGTAGAGAGAGCGAGGTGGTAGAGAGAGAGGTGGTAGAGAGAGAGGTGGTAGAGAGAGGTGGTAGAGAGAGAGGTGGTAGAGAGAGCGGTGGTAGAGAGAGCGAGAGAGAGAGAGAGAGGTGGTAGAGAGAGAGGGAGATAGGGGTTGTAGAGAAAGAGAGAGAGAGAGGGGTGGTAGAGAAAGAGAGGGAAATAGTGGCTGTAGAGAAAGAGAGAGAGAGAGAGAGTGGTGGTAGAGAAAGAGAGAGAGAGAGAGAAAGGGGTGGTAGAGAAAGAGAGAGAGAAAGGGGTGGTAGAGAAAGAGAGAGAGGGGTGGTAGAGAAAGAGAGAGAGAGGGGTGGTAGAGAAAGAGAGAGAGGTGGTAGAGAGAGAGAGAGGGGTGGTAGAGAGAGAGAGAGGGGTGGTAGAGAGAGAGGAGTGGTAGAGAGAGAGAGAGGAGTGGTAGAGAGAGAGAGGAGTGGTAGAGAGAGAGAGAGCGAGCGCGAGGTGGTAGAGAGAGAGTGAGAGGTGGTAGAGAGAGCAAGAGAGAGAGAGGGGTGGTAGAGAGATAGAGAGAGAGGGGTGGTAGAGAAAGAGAGAGAGAGAGAGGGGTGGTAGAGAAAGAGAGAGAGAGAGAGGGGTGGTAGAGAAAGAGAGAGAGAGAGGGGTGGTAGAGAAAGAGAGAGAGAGGGGTGGTAGAGAAAGAGAGAGAGAGAGAGGGGGGGTGGTAGAGAAAGAGAGAGAGAGAGAGGGGTGGTAGAGAAAGAGAGAGAGAGAGGGTGGTAGAGAAAGAGAGAGGGGTGGTAGAGAAAGAGAGCGAGGTGGTAGAGAGAGAGCGAGGTGGTAGAGAGAGCAAGAGAGAGAGAGGGGTGGTAGAGAGAGAGAGAGAGAGGGGGGTGGTAGAGAAAGAGAGAGAGAGAGGGGTGGTAGAGAAAGAGAGAGAGGGGTGGTAGAGAAAGAGAGAGAGGGGTGGTAGAGAAAAAGAGAGAGGGGTGGTAGAGAGAGAGAGAGAGGGGTGGTAGAGAGAGAGAGAGAGAGGTGGTAGAGAGAGAGAGAGGGTAGAGAGAGCGAGGGTAGAGAGAGCAAGAGGTGGTAGAGAGAGAGGGAGATAGTGGTTGTAGAGAAAGAGAGAGAGAGAGGGGCGGTAGAGAAAGAGAGAGAGAGAGAGGGGTGGTAGAGAAAGAGAGAGAGGGGTGGTAGAGAAAGAGAGAGAGAGGGGTGGTAGAGAAAGAGAGAGAGAGGGGTGGTAGAGAAAGAGAGAGAGAGAGAGGGGTGGTAGAGAAAGAGAGAGAGGGGTGGTAGAGAAAGAGAGAGCGAGAGAGAGAGAGAGAGAGGTGGTAGAGAAAGAGAGAGAACGGTGGTAGAGAAAGAGAGAGAGAGAGGGGTGGTAGAGAGAGCGAGAGAGGGGTGGTAGAGAGAGAGAGAGAGCGCGAGGTGGTAGAGAGAGAGAGTGAGGTGGTAGAGAGAGAGAGCGAGGTGGTAGAGAGAGAGAGCGAGGTGGTAGAGAGAGCAAGAGAGAGAGAGGGCTGGTAGAGAGAGAGAGAGAGAGAGAGAGAGAGTGGTAGAGAAAGAGAGGGAGATAGTGGTTGTAGAGAAAGAGAGGGGGGTGGTAGAGAAAGAGAGAGAGAGGAGGGTGGTAGAGAAAGAGAGAGAGGAGTGGTAGAGAAAGAGAGAGAGAGAGGTGGTAGAGAAAGAGAGAGAGAAAGAGGGGGGTGGTAGAGAGAGAGAGGAGAGGTGGTAGAGAAAGAGAGAGAGGGAGGGGTGGTAGAGAAAGAGAGAGCGAGAGAGAGAGAGGGGTGGTAGAGAAAGAGAGAGAAAGGTGGTAGAGAAAGAGAGAGAGAGAGAGAGGGGTGGTAGAGAGAGAGGGAGAGCGAGGTGGTAGAAAGAGAGAGCGAGGTGGTAGAGAGAGAGAGAGAGAGAGAGGGCTGGTAGAGAGAGAGAGAGAGAGCGGGGGGTGGTAGAGAAAGAGAGAGAAAGGTGGTAGAGAAAGAGAGAGAGAGAGGGGTGGTAGAGAGAGAGAGCGAGGTGGTAGAGAGAGAGAACGAGGTGGTAGAGAGAGCAAGAGAGAGAGAGAGGGCTGGTAGAGAGAGAGAGAGAGAGAGAGAGGGTGGTAGAGAAAGGGAGGGAGATAGTGGTTGTAGAGAAAGAGAGAGAGAGATGGGTGGTAGAGAAAGAGAGAGAGAGAGAGAGAGAGAGAGGGGGGGTGGTAGAGAAAGAGAGAGAGAGAGAGAGGGGTGGTAGAGAAAGAGAGAGAGAGAGGGGTGGTAGAGAAAGAGAGAGAGAGGGGTGGTAGAGAGAGAGGGGTGGTGAAGAAAGAGAGAGAGGTGGTAGAGAGAGAGAGGGGTGGTAGAGAGAGAGAGAGGGGAGTAGAGAGAGAGAGAGAGGTGGTAGAGAGAGAGAGAGGTGGTAGAGAGAGAGAGGGGTGGTAGAGAGAGAGGGGTGGTAGAGAAAGAGAGGGGTGGTAGAGAAAGAGAGAGCGAGAGAGAGAGTAGAGAGAGAGAGAAAGAGAGAGAAAGATGGTAGAGAAAGAGAGAGAGAGAGAGAGAGGGGTGGTAGAGAGAGAGAGAGAGGGGTGGTAGAGAGAGAGAGCGAGGTGGTAGAGAGAGAGAGAAGAGAGAGAGAGAGGGTGGTAGAGAGAGAGAGAGAGAGAGTGGTAGAGAAAGAGGGAGAGTGGTTGTAGAGAAAGAGAGAGAGAGAGGTGGTAGAGAGAGAGAGAGGTGGTAGAGAAAGAGAGAGAGAGTGGTAGAGAAAGAGAGAGAGAGAGGGGGTGGTAGAGAAAGAGAGAGAGAGGTGGTAGAGAAAGAGAGAGAGAGAGGGGTGGTAGAGAAAGAGAGAGAGAGAGGGTGGTAGAGAGAGAGAGAGGTGGTAGAGAAAGAGAGAGAGAGGGGTGGTAGAGAGAGAGTGGTAGAGAGAGAGAGAGGTGGTAGAGAGAGAGAGAGAGAGAGAGAGTAGAGAGAGAGAGAGAGGTGGTAGAGAGAGAGAGAGGTGGTAGAGAGAGAGAGGGTGGTAGAGAGAGAGAGGGGTGGTAGAGAGAGAGAGGGGTGGTAGAGAAAGAGAGAGCGAGAGAGAGTAGAGAAAGAGAGAGCGAGAGAGAGAAAGGTGGTAGAGAAAGAGAGAGAGAGAGAGGGGTGGTAGAGAGAGAGAGAGAGGGGTGGTAGAGAGAGAGAGCGAGGTGGTAGAGAGAGAGAGCAAGGTGGTAGAGAGAGAGAGAGAGAGGTGGTAGAGAGAGAGAGAGAGAGAGGGGGGTGGTAGAGAAAGGGAGGGAGATAGTGGTTGTAGAGAAAGAGAGAGAGAGAGAGGGGTGGTAGAGAAAGAGAGAGAGAGGGGTGGTAGAGAAAGAGAGAGAGAGGGGTGGTAGAGAAAGAGAGAGAGAGAGGGGTGGTAGAGAAAGAGAGAGAGAGAGGGGTGGTAGAGAGAGAAGAGAGAGAGAGAGAGAGAGAGAGGGTGGTAGAGAAAGAGAGAGAGAGAGGGGTGGTAGAGAAAGAGAGAGAGAGGGGTGGTAGAGAAAGAGAGAGAGAGAGAGGGGTGGTAGAGAAAGAGAGAGAGGTGGTAGAGAGAGAGAGAGGGGTGGTAGAGAAAGAGAGAGGGGTGGTAGAGAAAGAGAGAGAGAGGGGTGGTAGAGAAAGAGAGAGAGAGAGGTGGTAGAGAAAGAGAGAGAGAGAGAGGTGGTAGAGAAAGAGAGAGAGAGAGGGGTGGTAGAGAAAGAGAGAGAGAGAGGGGTGGTAGAGAAAGAGAGAGAGAGAGAGGAGAGAGGGTGGTAGAGAAAGAGAGAGAGAGGGGTGGTAGAGAAAGAGAGAGAGAGAGGGGTGGTAGAGAAAGAGAGAGAGAGAGGGGTGGTAGAGAAAGAGAGAGAGAGAGAGGGGTGGTAGAGAAAGAGAGAGAGAGAGAGAGGTGGTAGAGAAAGAGAGAGAGAGAGAGAGAGAGAGGGGTGGTAGAGAAAGAGAGAGAGAGGGGTGGTAGAGAAAGAGAGAGAGAGAGGGGTGGTAGAGAAAGAGAGAGAGAGAGAGGTGGTAGAGAGAGAGAGAGAGAGGGGTGGTAGAGAGAGAGAGAGAGGGTGGTAGAGAAAGAGAGAGAGAGAGGGGTGGTAGAGAAAGAGAGAGAGAGGGGGTGGTAGAGAAAGAGAGAGAGAGAGGGGTGGTAGAGAAAGAGAGAGCGAGAGAGAGAGAGGGGTGGTAGAGAAAGAGAGAGAGGTGGTAGAGAAAGAGAGAGAGAGAGAGCAAGCGCGAGGTGGTAGAGAGAGAGAGAGAGGGGTGGTAGAGAGAGAGAGGTGGGAGAGAGAGGGGTGGTAGAGAGAGAGGGGGGGGTAGAGAGAAAGAGAGAGGGGTGGTAGAGAAAGAGAGAGAGGGGTGGTAGAGAAAGAGAGAGAGAGGTGGTAGAGAGAGAGAGCGCGCAAGGTGGTAGAGAGAGAGGTGGTAGAGAGAGAGAGAGAGAGGGGGGGGTGGTAGAGAGAGAGAGAGGTGGTAGAGAGAGAGAGAAGGGGTGGATGGGAGAGGGAGAGAGAGAGGGAGGGTGAGTGAGAGAGAGAGGGGGAGGGAGGGAGGGAGAGAGGGAGGTAGAGAGAGAGAGAGGGGGGTGGTAGAGAGAAAGAGAGAGAGGGGTGGTAGAGAAAGAGAGAGAGAGAGGTGGTAGAGAAAGAGAGAGAGAGGTGGTAGAGAGAGAGAGAGAGAGAGCGCGAGGTGGTAGAGAGAGAGGTGGTAGAGAGAGAGAGAGAGAGGTGTGGTAGAGAGAGAGAGGTGGTAGAGAGAGAGAGAGAGAGAGAGAGAAGGGGTGGATGGGAGAGAGAGAGAGGGAGGGGGAGAGAGAGAGAGAGCGAGGGGGGAGAGAGGAAGGGGGGAGTGGGGAGGGAGAGAGGGAGGGAGAGAGAGAGGGAGAGAGGGAGGGAGGGAGAGAGGGGGAGGGAGGGAGAGAGGGGGAGGGAGGGAGAGGGAGAGAGGGAGGGAGGGAGGGAGAGGGAGAGAGGGAGGGGGAGGGAGAGAGAGAGGGAGGGGGAGAGAGAGAGAGAGGAGGGGTGGATGAGAGAGAGGGGGTGGGAGGGAGAGAGAGAGGCTGGCCTGCAGTCCTTCCTGTACCCCCTGTCCGAGCCCCTGTCTGTGGGTAGGTGTGTGTGATGCACCTACCTCCAGCCCATCCTTGTCCTCTGTCCTCGGTCAGCCTATGTTTGTTCTTGATGACAGGCACAGCTGGAGCAGACGTTGGGGAAAGGTGTGCAGGCTCTGGGACTGGGAGGATGTCACTGCTGCTCAGGTCAGGTCTTCTCTCTCACTCTCTCGCGCTGTTCCTTCCAGCCAGCCTCTTGCTGCTCCCCAAGTCACCACTCTCTGTTCTGTTGTTGTTTTCAGCTGCTGCTGCTCTTCCTCTCAGATGTTGTGAACCTGTGCCTCTCTGGTATGTCAAGAGGCAGCCTCGGAGCTCAGCTGTGTTGGACCCCTGGAGGCAGAGCAGTAGCGCGGAGGTCGGAGGAGGAAGTGAAATCCTCCCGCGCTTTCAGCTCTGAACACGGAGAGGGGGGGGGGCACTGCAGCCGTGATGTCACTGGTTGCTACACGCCAAGCGGCTCTAGCAACCAGTGGACAGAAGATGGAGGTGGTTCTGCAGCCGGAGCCAACGCTACCGCGGCTCAGACTCCTCCACTGAAATCCACATGACATTACTTACTGTATTAAACCGCAATGAAGGCACCCGGCAATTAGGGCCCCCCCACAGCGGCAGAACGGCAGGGCCCAGTCGCGACGGCGACTGCAGCGACACTGAAAGTTCCGCCACTGTCCTGGTATTACACTTTAGTGACACTATTTACTGATCATTTAGATTTCCTTTGAAATTCTTTTTTTACACTTTTCACATTTTGTCACAATGAATTCACATACATTGATACAATTTGCCATCTCCTCCTCTCATGTATGAACATTCTTGATGATTGGATGCATTCACTTTTGCACTTTCTTCGGTTGTAGTGATTACAACTCGGGTAACCACATACATCCACATCCTTACCCATGCTTGCATGCATGTCATTAATATGTATGAATTTGTTTTAAATACACATACACACTTATATATTTCATTGCCTCTTGTCATTGGACAAACTGACAGAAAGATTCAGTGTTTCATTTTATTCCATACTGTTTCATTTACATTAACATTCATATTTATATTTATGTTTATCTATTTATTCACTGTTGTATATTTCACTTATACAGTTGACCTCTTGTCTTCTGACATAGTTACCACTACGGTTCAAATTGTATCATTCTCATGGTTTTATTATTATTTTTTTCACTGCCCTATGTTTTACCATATTATGTTATTTAATTAACAATAATTTTTTCACATGTATGTGTACTATGCTTATAATTTGTGATCATTTGTGCATTTTGATTTTGGGTTCTATTTTTGTCTTCTTGGTGTGCACAGGTGTAATGTGACTCTCTCATTGGCATACGGGGTTGTCCTAATTCCATAGGTTCCTCCTGGCCAATTAACATGCTTTCCTTTATGTTCTATATATTTGCAACAGTTTGAATGTCTTGTTAGCCATGAATAAGCACTGAACCAGTGCGAAACGCGTCGGCTGTTCCTTGTTCTGTACTGCTGTGACCCAATTTGTATATGCTGATCATTTAATTAAAGACCACCTTATCAGGCTTTGGAGTGTGGCTATCCATTCATCTACTTCCTCTGTTTGTTTATTGCTTGTTAGGCCGCATACACACGATGAGACATGTCCGCTCAAACATATCCGACGGACCGTTTGCAGCGGACATGTCCCATCGGATTTCAGTCCGATGGTGTCACCTTATCAGGCTTTGGAGTGCGGCTATCCATTCATCTACTTCCTCTGTTTGTTTATTGCTTGTTAGGCCGCATACACACGATGAGACATGTCCGCTCAAACATATCCGACGGACCGTTTGCAGCGGACATGTCCCATCGGATTTCGGTCCGATGGTGTGTACACACCATCGGACAAAAATCCCCTCGGGCTGAGGACGCGGTGACATTAACGCCACTACGTCACCACTCCAGGAAGTAAAATAATTTCTGTCTGCTGGTTAGTGTACTAGCCAGCGGACATATCCGACGGACATGCCTCCGGCGGACAAGTTTTAAAGCATGCTTTGAAATTTGTCCGCTGGGAAAACATGTCCGCTAGCCCGTACACACAATCGGAGATGTCTGCTGAAACGGTCCTTCGGACCAGTTTCAGCAGATAAATTTGATTGTGTGTATGCGGCCTAAGTTGCTATTGCTATAAGCTGACTGTTCTGTTTCAAACAAGACCTTATGCATTGACCTACCTCCTTTAGACCTTGGCCCATATGGACAGTATGGACACTTGCTGAATATGTGCACTCCACAGACAGCTGAACTCTCCAAAAAGTCACAGCAGTTTAATCTAACGTTGTTTTACTTTATAAAATGAAAAACATGGATGTTCACTGGTCAAATCAAAGTGTAAATGGTCTTTTACACCTTATGCCCACTTTTAAGTCTAAAAACAAACAGAGTGAACAAGAAGAATATGGATGGATCTAGCTAAGGACTAAACTACAACATGCGGGTAAACTGAATTGTACCACTTAGGAATACAGTAATAACCAGTTGTAATTACACTGGTTGCCACTAGGTGTCAGCTCAAAGATATTTATACATTACATAATGGATCCAATGTAAAGCGAAGGATATACCATAAGTGTTTCAGAACACTGGCAATCCTGAATATATCTTTAAAGGAACACATCTGCCCATTAAAGTGTATACAATCAATACATGTATACAATCAATTTATTTTTTTCCTATTTTGAAAGCAATGGTTACATTTTTTGCTCCACTAGGAAGATTTTCCTTTACTTTCTGTGTTAAAGACCCAGCCGTAAGAGGAAACCTGTCCTAAATGAGGGATCAGGAACAAGCGTCCCCTTCCAAGAATTTCTTGTTTTCTGTTCTAGTAAGAAGTCAACATTTTTGATTTTACCTCAATGTCTATCACTTTGGGAGTTACAGTATAACAAGAGCATATACAGAGGGCGATTCTGCCCATTGGTGACGAAGACAGCAATTAAAACAATGTTATCTGAAACTAATAAGGACGTTTGGGGATTTTTTTTTACTTTAAATACACTTTATTTAAAGTGCAGCCCCATTGATCTTAATGGGCAAGTTGAGGGTGCTGCCTCTCAAACTCTGTGGCCTGAGTTAAAAATCTTGGGGCCATGAAGCAAAGCCTTGTGGTGGCAGCATGTATACAGCCCTGTCAGATTGTAATGTTAACATTTGATTGGGCGGCTGAAGGCCATCTCTTTTTGCTGCCTTTGGCCGCCCATGTGAAAGAGCTCTTTAGGTTCCATGTTCAAGGCATGTGAGAGGATTCAAAATACAAATTATTGTAGTGTGCGGCCAGCCTTCGCAGTAGCTTTGAAGTAACGAAAATGTTCCACTTCTTTTATCTTATGTGTATCCCGTTTCTTAGTCATGATGATACCATGGCAGAGGCAAGCACTGACAAAGGGATTCACCAGTATTCTTACAGATAGACTGGCAGAAATATATACTTTTTTAGGAGAATCAAATCTTTGAATTACTTTATCTATTTCCAGCTTAGCCTTTTGAAGACCCATGGACATGCTTATCGTTTTCCAGAAATGCATTCCAAACCCTCCTGTTTTTCAACATAATGCATAATCCTATGCATTAAGGGGAAAAAACATCTGACAATTGCTGCCCCCCCCCCCCCGTTTTACTTAACTGAGCCCTGAAATTGATGCGCTTTGCCAGGGGTTCTCGGCTCTTGATTGGATAGATTGATAGCAGTGCAGCCATTGCAGCTCCCACTCAATCAAATACAATGACGCGGGGGCAGGGCCGAGTCCTGAATTCGGTGGCTATGGACGAAAAGTAACCCCCTTGGGAGAGCGCTTCCCAGAGGGGGGTATCTGATGTGGGAGGAGCTGAGAGAGCCTCCGGGGACCCCAGAAAACAGCGTTTGGAGCCACTCTGTGCAAAACGAGCTGCACAGTGGAGGTAAGTATGACATGTTATTTAAAAAAAAAAAAACGAACCTTTAGGCCTCGTACACACGAGGCAATCTATTTGTTCAAATCGGTCGGACCGACCGATTTGAACAAATCTGTCTGATAGGACTTTGGTTTGCTCGCGTGTACACACGAGCAAACCAAAATCCCCGCCAGCAGACGGCGCGCTGACGTGTCGGTGACGTGGCGGTGACGGTGACGCCTCCACGTCACCGCACCAGGAAGTAAAACACTTCCGCGCATGCGCCGAATCCATTCGGCGGCGGTGCGGGACGACATGTCTGTTGGTAAGTGTACTAACCAGCAGACATGTCGGGCGGACGGATTCCCACCCGATAGATTTCAAAGCATGCTTTGAAATCTGTCGGGTGGCCAAATCCGTCGGCTCGGCCGTACACACGATCGAATCTGTCTGCTGGGACGGTCTAGCAGACCGTTTCCAGCAGACAGATTTGATCGTGTGTACGAGGCCTCAGTGTCTCTTTAATTCCAGCAGCCATCTGCACCACCAGTAATGCATGGAAAAATGTCCACAGCTTTGTTCATAGTCCAACTTGGATAATTTTTTTCTTTATGGAGCCCCAGTTTTGGTAGCAATTCCCACCTCCCCTCCAGCATTGCCTCAGAAGTAATTTCATTCTGCCACTGGATATCTGAGTTAAATGATTCGGAAAACCAAAGTCATACTATTACAGGATGTCATAGACAAGGCCCTGGAGGCAGATTTAGACCTTGGAAGGGGGGCCGGGGCACTTTAGGTTCGGGTAGCCACTTATACACAGAGTTGGTTTACAGTCTCAATGAGAGTCACACATTTTTTAAATGCAGTCACAGGGCTCCATGTCTGGTTTGCTTGAACTGCCAAAATACATTTTTGAAAAACAATACAACATACCAGAGTTTTGCAGATGATGGTCGGCAAAATCTTACTTCCCAAGATACATTTAATAAATAAAGTAATTTATATAATAAATTTTATATTATTTTATTCTTATTTTCAATTTTTATTATTTTATATATATATATTTTATATTGTTTTATATCATTTTTGTAAAGAGGGGTCCCTTTTGTCAGGGGGTGCCCAGGGCAATGGCTCTTTTTGCCCCATAAATCCAGCCCTGCCCTAAGGAAGTGTAACCACAAAGCCCTTAGCACACAGTAATGCAGAGCTTCGGCCTGATATGTTTCGTCACACTTGGCGTTTTCAAAAAAGTCACGTGTGACGAAACATGTCAAGGCGAAGCTACGCACTGTCCTCACCAAGCTCTACGTGACCCGGAAGCACGGGCATTCATCGTTTTTTGTATTTTATTGCCGGCAAATACTTTTTACAATTATTATGTACATTTTGTAACCTTTTTAAATAAACCACATAGTGTTTGAAGATAACGCACTATTGGAGCCCCCCTTTCTTTTCCTCCACACGTTCTGTTCCTGCTGAAAGAGTGTCCTAGCTCTCCATTAGAGGGATGGTTTCTCTCTAAATGGCATGGTTAACCAGCGTGGTGTGCAAGGAAGACAACAGGAGTCGACAGGGACCTGCATATCGGACAGAACAAGGACCCAGAGGGTGATATCTGCAGGCGCTAACGACCTCGCCACTAGCAGAAGGTCCATCACATCTGGTAAGATCCTAATTTTTATTCCGGTGTGCACCTCAAAATGTGACCTACTCTTCATCCCTTCGGTGGTGGTGGAATCATCTTTCAACCTTATTTTGAAAGTTTTCTTTCACTTTAAAATTGGACTTATTGTTCATCTTATGTGGACTTTTTTCACACAGTTTTACACATTTATTCTGCTTAAGTGAATATCTTTGCAATTGCATATACGGTTGGTTACGTTTTTATGTAACTATCCACATAGTGCACAATATTCTTATTTAGATATTCATTGTTCACAAATAGCGCGACTATATCTCTTTTTTACATTATTTACCTTGCATGGATATCGCATGTTTTTTTGTGTCGCAGATTTTTCTCCATAGGAGTTACGGTATTTTTATTTTTTTCACTTTTAGCGCGGTATAAACACCCTTGTTTATATGGGCCATTAGATACGTTTTTTTTAATGAGGCTCTTCTGTGCTGGATACTGAATGATTGGAGAGATTTTGGCTCCTTCTGGCCTAAAGCATAATAACCTGTCTTAATAGGCAATCAAATGCTCACTTTTCCATGTAAATACAGTGCTGTATGAGGACTTTGGTAATAAAAGACCAACGCCTTGTTGTTTTCAACCATTATAAGACAACACTAATTCAGAGAATTTTCCCCTTTAGAAACAAAACTGTCTGAGTTTTACCTTCACCATAACTGAATGAGCCCATTAACTAATCATGATTATAAATAAATATTCAATTACATTACCACACGATTTTAATATTTTTGTCTTAGTTTACTATTGCACATTTTTCTTACATATGAAAATGTATGTAAATATAATAGCTTTTGGTGGTTTCATGGTGTTTATGAAATAAAACAGCACTGTGGATACTCAAACATTCACGGCCATATGTAAAATACAAAAAGAGGCCCACAGTACACTGCACAGATCAGATCGATTGTCTTTCGGCATCCTTTTTCATTGAATGCTCTTTGTCCACATTATGACGCTGAAATCCACGGTGGTAATAATTACAGTTCTCCTCCATGTTGCTATTGCCTGTTTTGGATGGGATGAGTCCGTACTCTGTAGATAATGACGGCTGCAGCCGGGAAGAGAAGCAATGATGTCATCACCAAGATGGTGGCTAGAATAAGGAGTATGATGACCCAAATTTCCAGTATGTGTTTAGGGATCTCTACTGGGGATGGAGTCATGAGATCTGTCATTTTGGCTTATGATGTAAAATCCACTCCCTGGAATAAGTAAAAACAGAAAACAACAATGAAAAAAGACGAACCATTAAGTGCTACGTAATTCAGATTAAAGCTGAACTCTGGGATAAGCAGGTATGGCCCAAATACAAGTGGCAAGTATATTCTTACTCAAAACTTGGTTTGCTATGTATTTCTTCCAGATATGTGCAGTTACCCAGCATTAAACCTTGCTTCTGTGCCAGAGCTTCTTACAAAAAAGACCAATCTCTTTTTGTGCAGGGTGACTAGTCTAGTATCCGCCCCCTCCTATAGTTTTCTCCAAGCAGCATGTTTCCAACAAAATTAAATGACACATATAAGAGGTATTGTAAATTTGCTGGATGGCAATGCAGATAATAATACATTTTTTTATTTTTATAGTAAAACCTTGGATTGCGAGCATAATTGGTTCCAGAAACATGCTTGTAATCCAATGCACGCTTATATCAAAGCAAATGTTTCCATAAGAAATAATGGAAACTCAGATGATTCGTTCCACAACCATTTTATTCATAAGTCTTTTAGTCTATAGTCAAGCACCCTTTTACCAGAATAAAGCTTGTTAGACCCTTATGCTTAACAGCTGAGCTGAAGGTAAATTTTTTCTGGTGAGTAAGGACACGAAAGGGGTATGTGCCACACTTCACCTTATAGTGTTTTTTGAGCACTTCAGCACTTTTTTGATTAATATTTGAGCACGGAGCACCTTTTAACCACTTAAGCCCCGGATAATTTTGTTGCCAAATGACCGGGCCACTTTTTGCGATTCGGCACTGCGTCGCTTTAACTGACAATTGCGCGGTCCTGCGACATGGCTCCCAAACAAAATTGACGTCCCTTTTTTCCCGCAAATAGAGCTTTATTTTGGTGGTATTTGATCACCTCTGCGGTTTTTATTTTTTGCGTTATAAACAAAAATAGAGCGACAATTTTGAAAACAAAATCAACATTTTTTACTTTTTGCTATAATAAATATCCCCCAAAAATGTATATATTTTTTTTTCTCAGTTTAGGCCAATACGTATTCTTCTATATATTTTTGGTAAAGAAAATCGCAATAAGCGTTTATTAATTGGTTTGCGCAAAAGTTATAGCGTCTACAAAATAGGCATTTTTATTAATATTTTTTTTTACTAGTAATAGCGGCGATCAGCGATTTTTATTGTGACTGCAACATTATGGCGGACACATCAGACACATTTTTGGGACCATTGTAATTTTTACAGCGATCAGTGCTATAAAAATGCATCAATTACTGTGAAAATGACACTGGCAGTGAAGGGGTTAACCACTAGGTGGCGCTGTAGGGGTTAAGTGTGGGGGGGTGGGCTGTGTGTGAGAAGACAGTCATCACCACTTCCGATTACTGGAAGCGGTGATCACTGTCATTGTCACCAGGCAGAGCGGGGAGATGCTTGTTTATATTAGCATCTCCCCGCTCTCTCTGTGAGACGATTACGGGTATCCATGGAGCAATCAAGTCCGCGGGACCCGCGATCGGGTTAACGGAGCTTGCGGCACACGTGCACAATGGCGCTTCCTTAAAGAGGACGTATATATACGTCCTTCTGCCCAGGAGTGCCATTGTGTCGACGTATATATGTGCGCCGCGGTCAGGAAGCGGTTAAAGAAGAAGGTTCACCGTGGAATGAACATTCTTGGGACACTTTAACAATTTATTTCTGGTTTTTTTACTGACAATTTATTTCTATGTGTAGTCCAATATGACTCATACGTTTGCAGCAGTTTAATCTACTGTATATGTAATTTGGTATATACTGTAATGCGCTGTGGTTTATAATGTAAGGAGCCGAGCAGGTGTATAACACTTTATAGGGGTTGTAAAGGAAAGTCAGGACTCTCTCTACTTTACAGATAGAGAAAGGAGCTGTGTGTTAATGGGCGTCCTGAAACTCCTGCTCGCCCCCTCCCCCCTCAAGAGGCATACTCCACACCAGAAAGAAAGCCATGCATTACTGTGTGGAGTTACAGACAGAAGAACAGGAAGTGAGGATTTCTCAAAAGAAATTAAGAAAATTTAAAAGCAAAATCAAAGGATAAGGTAAGTGAAGGAGGACTGTACTAAGGTAAAGGAAGCTATTTAGGGGAAAAAAATGTTTTCCTTTACAACCCTTTTAAGCAGCAGCAACAGAGGTAGAGGTTCACATGTTATAATTCCTAGCGTGTGTTTCTTTGATATTTGAACTTTTTGTCATGATTTGTTTCCAGAGAAAGATCTAGTGAAAGCTCCCATGTTACATAGTTACATAATAGGTAAGGTTGAATAAAGACAATAGTCCATCCAGTTCAACCTGTGTAGATGCACATGTGTCAGTATCTATAATTATTTGCCATATCCCTGTTGTGTTGTTGTTCTTTAACCACTTAAGGACCGCCTACTGCACATTTACGTCGGCAGAATGGCACGGCTGGGCACATCAACGTATATATACGTTGGTTTTAGTACCCAGCCGTGGGTCGCGGGCGCGCGCCCGCGGGCGCGCGCCCGCGACCCGGTCCGAAGCTCCGGGACCGCGGGATTCGCGGACCCGATCGCCGCTGCAGTGCGGCGATCCGTCCCTGGAGCGGAAGAACGGGGAGAGCCGTGTGTACACACGGCTTCCCCGTGCTTCTCTGTGGCCGGAGCATCGATCGCGTCATCCCTGTAATAGGGGGACGCGATCGATGACGTCACACCTACAGCCACACCCCCCTACAGTTGTAAACAACACATTAGGGCACACATTCCCTACAGCGCCACCTGTGGTTAACTCCCAAACTGCAACTGTCATTTCCACAGTAAACAATGCAATTTAAATGCATTTTTTGCTGTGAAAATGACAATTGTCCCAAAAATGTGTCAAAATTGTCCGAAGTGTCCGCCATATTGTCGCAGTCACGAAAAAAATCGCTGATCGCCGCTATTAGTAGTAAAAAAAAAATAATTAATAAAAATGCAATAAAACTATCCCTTATTTTGTAAACGCTATAAATTTTGCGAAAACCAACCGATAAACGCTTATTGCGATTTTTTTTACCAAAAATATGTAGAAGAATACGTATCGGCCTAAACTGAGGAAAAAAAATGTTTTTTTATATATTTTTGGGGGATATTTATTATAGCAAAAAGTAAAAAATATTGCATTTTTTTTTAAATTGTCGCTCTATTTTTGTTTATAGCGCAAAAAATAAAAACCGCAGAGGTGATCAAATACCACCAAAAGAAAGCTCTATTTGTGGGAAAAAAAGGACGCAAATTTTGTTTGGGAGCCACGTCGCACGACCGCGCAATTGTCTGTTAAAGCGACGCAGTGCCGAATCGCAAAAACCCCTTGGGTCATTTGCCAGCGTATTGGTCCGGGTCTTAAGTGGTTAGGATGCACATCCAAGAATCTTTTAAAAATATCCATACTCCGCGCTAACACCCCCAATTGTGGAAGAGAGTGACACATCCTTATCCCACATCGAGTGAAAAAAAACCTGTGCATCTTATGCCGCGTACACACGGTGGTTTTTTTGCGATGAAAAAAAAAAACGACGTTTTCTGTGAAGTAAAAAACTACGTTTTTGAAACGTCACTTTTCAAAGACAATTTTGCATACAAACCATCGTTTTTTCACAAAAAGCGAGGTTACGTTCACCACTCTTTTCCATTGAAGCTCGCTTCATAACTAGCTTCTGGGCATGCGCGGGTTGAAAAACGTCGTTTTGAACAACGTTTTTGCTACACACGGTGACTTTTTTAAAACAAAAAACGACGTTTTAAAAAACGACACAAAAAATTCAAACATGTTGGAATTTTTTTTGGTCGTTTTTTTGAAGACAAAAAACGACGTTTTGCCCACACACGATCAATTATTATCTACTTTAAATGTGTACTGAAAAAATACAATTATTTAAAAAGACTATCTATTAAAAAAAAAAAAAAAAAGATTCTTATAGATAAACTCTGCAGCTTGAAAAGTGAAATGCGGAAAAGGGAAAGGAGACTCTCGGGAATGCCCCAGAAACATCTGCTGAGGGCACAAGTTCTTGACATGCTAGTAGACATTTCAGCCTGATGGGATTGGGAAAGTCTGATATGAGCACGTAGTTAACCAATGGAATTGTGAGTGGTTTTACCGTTCCATGTTTAATGCCAGTGTGTACAGGTTTTCAGTCTATATCCAAATATTGTGCTCAAGTACAGAGTAGAGATTTCTACTGTATGAAAGAACTTATACCTTTTAACCACTTAACCCCCAGACCATATTGCTGCCCAATGACCGGAGCACTTTTTGTGATTCGGCAGTGCGTCGCTTTAACTGACAATTGCGCGGTCGTGCGACATGCCTCCCAAACAAAATTGCCATCCTTTTTTCCCACAAATAGAGCTTTCTTTTGGTGGTATTTGATCATCTCTGCGGTTTGAATTTTTTGCGCTATAAACAAAAATAGAGCGACAATTTTGAAAAAAATTCTATATTTTTTACTTTTTGCTATAATAAATATCCCCCAAAAATATATAAAAAAACATTTTTTTCCCTCAGTTTAGGCCAATACGTATTCTTCTACATATTTTTCGAAAAAAAAAATCATAATAAGCGTTTATTGATTGGTTTGCGCAAAAGTTATAGCGTTTACAAAATAGGAGGTAGTTTTATGGCATTTTTATTCATATTTTTTTTTTACTAGTAATGGCGGCGATCAGCATTTTTTTTCAGTACTGCGACATTATGGCGGGCACTTCGGACACTTTTGACACATTTTTGGGACCATTGGCATTTTTATAGCGATCAATGCTATAAAAATGCATTGGATTACTATAAAAATGCCATTGGCAGTGAAGAGGTTAACACTAGGGGGCGGGAAAGGGGTTAAGTGTGTTCCTGGGTGTGTTTTAACTGTATGGGGGGGTGGACTCACTAGGGGAAATCACTGATCTTCTGTTCATACATTGTATGAACAGAAGATCAGCGTTTCCCCCGCTGACAGGACCGGGAGCTTTGTGTTTACACACATAGCTCCCGATCCCCGCTCTGTAACGAGCGATCGCGTGTGCCCGGCGGCGATCGTACCCGCCGGGCACGCGCACGCCCCCTAGTGGCCGCTTTAATGCGGACATATAGCTACAGGCTCTCGCCCAGCAGAGCCAACTTCCCACAGTAAAATGACGGTGGGCGGTCGGCAACAGGTTAACTATGGTTACATTTTTACATCTTGCAAATGCAACAGGCAATTAGAAACCACTGTGAAGAGACACTTTAGGCTTGTGCAGGAAGAAGCTGCCCAGATGGAAGGGAACGAATTCCCTTCTGTTTTTCAGATTGGAGGTAGGCAAGCGTAAATGGACATCTGTCGCTTTATAGAGGAACATTGAGGGTCCCATTTGTTTTGGCTGATCTTCTGAAAAGGGCCTAAGACTGCTTTCACACTGATGTGCTGCGGTTTACCCACACCATGGGTATAGTGTAGGCACCTGTGTCTATCCTGCAGGTTAGCTGAACTTTGCCATAGACTTTGCCTGTGGCAAAAGCCAGCACTGTAGAGGAAGCATCGGCTTATAGGGCTCTGCTCCGCATCGGCTTTCTTCCTCTATCACCAGCTACATTTACAACACTGATGCTGTGGTATGGCGGGTCGGCAACCTGCGATTTGGGCTTGCCAACCCGCCATTTCAGAGCAGGAGGTAGTGGGCCACATCAGAGGGCACAGCGGGCCACATGTGGCCCCTGGGCCACCGGTTGGCCATCCCTGCTTTAGGTGGTTTGATGAGGAATTATCACTTTTGGGTGGATTGACCCTGTTAACATCTTATGCTACAGCCAAAACATTATTTATAATAATATATAATATAATTAGCTATACAATAAAATAATAGTACAAAAAGGATATAAAACAAAACTGAAAAGAAAAAAAGAAAAACAATAGACACTTACATTCAACATTTGTCCATTGAATTTGTTACTATCAAATACGCAACAAAGACTTATACCTTTTTTTTTTTTCAGAAGTAAGCTTTGGTCCCATTTCTGATCATAAATCAAGCAGTAAAACTGTATTTAGACTCATAAAAGAAAATCAACAATTTAGCCAAGCTGTGCAAACATCCCCAGGATAAGACATTCTACAGATTACTTGCAACTGCCCATCAGCAGCTGTCAGAAAATCCAAATTTCTGATTATAAACA
This sequence comes from Rana kukunoris, assembly GCA_029574335.1. Taxonomy (NCBI): domain Eukaryota; kingdom Metazoa; phylum Chordata; class Amphibia; order Anura; family Ranidae; genus Rana; species Rana kukunoris. Next base: position 375,554,523 of record CM056051.1, read on the forward strand.
GAACTATCTGCATGTGAAACAATATCGTCTATGGAGAGGTGTCTTAATAGAAAGCAGCTGGATAGAAAGCAAATTGAGGTTTTCATTTTTTACCTGCGCTGAAAATGATTGCACTATTATAAGTATTATTGATTTGAGAGGAGACAGAGAACACATGCTTCCTTTCACATCAAAAGAAAAGCCACAAATTGTGATAAATTACCAATCCTACTTGTAATCCTGTCATCTAACCCTTCCCGTACTTGTAACGCTAATCTTCCCAATAACCCTAGCAGTCACCCTCAAACTAACCTGGCAACTAAACCCTTATGCTAACCCTTCCAATAACACTATGGCCTCGTACACACGATCAAATCTGTCCGCTGGAAACGGTCTGCTGGACCGTTTCAGCAGACAGATTCGAACGTGTGTACGGCCGAGCCGACGGATTTGGCCACCCGACAGATTTCAAAGCATGCTTTGAAATCTATCGGGTAGGAATCCGTCCGCCCGACATGTCTGCTGGTTAGTACATTTACCAGCAGACATGTCGTCCCGCACCGCCGCCGAATGGATTCGGCGCATGCGCAGAAGTGTTTTACTTCCTGGTGCGGTGACGTGGCGGCGTCAACGTCACCGCCACGTCACCGACACGTTAGCGCGCCGTCTGCTGGTGGGGATTTTGGTTTGCTCGTGTGTACACGCGAGCAAACCAAAATCCCAGCAGACAGATTTGTTCAAATCTGTCGGACAAACAGATTTGAACAAATCTGTCTGCTCGTGTGTACGAGGCCTTATATTAACCTTCTAACTACCAGTAACCCTAGCACTAACCTGGCAAAACCCTACCTGATACCCTAACACTAACCCTCAAACACATTTTTGAAAAAAACCCACTAAGGCCTCGTTTAGACTTGTGGTTGGAGGGTGGCACAAATGCGTGATTGAGCTGCGTTTTTGCTGCCTGTCAAAAGCTCGGCAAAGGTCCCGCAAATTTGCTGTACGTGGTTGCAGCAAATTTGTTGGCAAAAAATGGTGTGAAAACAGGCGGTGAGGAGGCGTCGTATTACTTCCTCACCACCTGTCAATAGCCTCTGGAGCGAGATCTGAGCATGGATCAGACTTCAGAGGCAACGGAGATTTAGACACACATCTAAAACTACCTTAAAACATACCCTCCCTGTGAACCTAACATAACTTGCCCAGTAACCCTAACACTTTCCCCCTGGCTAATGTGGGTTAATCTAATACTGACCGAGTGCCCCCCCATAACCAAACACCAACCCTTCAGCTCTTCAGCTAACTGTCCAAGTAAACGTAACACTTAATTCTCCCTGTTAGGCCTTGTACACACGATGGGATGTATCCGATGGAAACGGTCCGACGGACCCTTTCCATCGGATATGTCCGCCGGACTGTTTGATCCGATGGCTGTACACACCATCGGATCAAATTCCTCGCCGGCGGACAGCGCGGCGACGGCGTTGACGCCGACACGTCACCGCCACGTCACCGCACCAGGAAGTAAACACTTCCGCGCGCATGCGTCGGATCCATTCACAGGATACGACGCATGTGCGGGCAGATATGTCCGCTGGTTTGCCGTACTAACCAGCGGACATATCTGACGGGCAGCTATCCGGCGGAAAAATTTCAAAGCAATTTCAAAGGCCTAACTCTAATTTTCCAATTATCCCTCTCTGTAATCCTAGGGCTCATTCACACTGTGTGAGGAGACCTGCCTTTTTCTGCACCTAATCAACGGAGGTCTCCTCAAGGGCACCTAGAAATTAATCTCAATCACATAACAGCGTGGAAACGTGAGGAAAAAGGCAGTATGCCTACATTTTTTCTGCACTGTACCTGAGCTCCCCTGAAGCCTCTGTAATACTAATTGTCTCCGACTAAGTCTGAAAACCTAACATTAGCCCTCCGACTAAATTGTAAAATTAAACCTCCCTGTTACTCTAACCCTAACTCTCTTCTTGGCCTTCCTTTGACCCAGAGGCGTAGCATGAATCCTGTTGGCCCCGATGCAAAAGTTGACTTTGGGCCTCCTCACTGCTACTCGTCATTTCCACTGCATGCTTGTCCCATCACCCTGTGTAGGTGAAACAGGTAACTCCGAGGGCCTGGGACAGGCCTGGATGGGCCCCTGGCTCTGAGTTTACTGAATTACCTACGCAGGGTGACGCAGCAAGTGCTTTGCCCCAGCAACACAGTGTAAAACAGGAGTAGACAACCTTTGAGAGATGGAGATCTACCTGAACAACATGAAAGAGATCAAAGATCACCGGGTTCTGCGCCCTTTTTTCTAAAGAAATTAACTAGTAAGGCCTAACTTAACCACTTAGCCACCAGCCACCATCATATAACGGCAGCAAGGTGGTTGCTTAATTCTGAGTGGATGTTATATAACGTCCCTCGGGAGAATCGTTAATGCGCGCCGCCTCGGGTGCACGCACAGAAACTTCCGTGCGCACCGGGTCTACGAGACCCGGCGCAACACAGATCGCGGTAGCAGGCCAATGACAGCGGCCTCTTCCCACGTGATCGTGCCGTCCAATGACAGCACGATCACAATGTAAACAAAGCAGGTCAGGGAAAGTTCATCTCCTCTCCTCACACAGTATTAGCGGGAGAGAAGAGGAGAGAACTGTGAGTGTTACCTGACATTATCCTTGCCCAGAAGTGCCCAATAGTGCCACATCTGTGCCACATCTGTGCCCATAGTGCCACATCTGTGCCCAATAGTGCCACATCTGTGCCCAATAGAGCCACATCTGTGCCCATAGTGCCACATCTGTGCCCAATAGAGCCACATCTGTGCCCATAGTGCCACATCTGTGCCACCTGTGCCATCCCAGTGTCACCAGAGCTGCACCAGTGTCACCAGAGCTGCACCAGTGTCACCAGTGCCACAACAGTGCTGTACCAGTGCCACAACAGTGCCACCTGTGCCCATCAGTCCTTATCTGCGCCACTGCAGTGCCGCCTGTGCCCACCAGTGCCACCTGTGCCCACCAGTGCTGCCTGTTCCGCTTGTGTGCTAATAAGTGCACACCAGAGCCCCACCAGAGCCACCTGTGCCCACCAGTGCCGCCTGTGCAACCAGAGCCACACCCGTGCCACTACAGTGCACATAAGTGCCGCCTGTGCCCACCTGTGTCCACCTGTGTCCACCAGTGCCACCACAGTGCTCTGCAGTGCAGCCTCACCAGCCACCAGTATTGCAAAAAAAATCTTTACTGGTGAGGAGGCCTACCAGCGTCTTATCATGAGCGATGAGAGCAGCGGGGAGTCTCTGTCTGATTCGGATTCGGCCTATGAACCCGTTACATACAGTGGGTCTGATTCAGAATCTGAAGAGGAACGTGTGAAAAGAAGGGGTGCTGGCGTGGAGAAGCAGCCTACTCCCAGAAGCGCAGGGCCATCAACCTCAAGTGCTGTGCCATCCACCTCAAGCGCTGTGCCCTCCACCTCAAGCCATGTGCCCTCCACCTCAAGCCATGTGCCCTCCACCTCAAGCCATGTGCCGTCCACCTCAAGCCATGTGCCGTCCACCTCAAGCGCAGTGCCACTCCAACAAAGGCCAGGCACCAGTAGGGTGTCATCTCAGCCCCAAAGGGATAGGGGCCATGCCAGCCTTCCCTATGGCCTTTAAAAACCCCTGTGGCTTCCCCCTAATTCCGGAGCAGCAAATATCCCCCCTTTCACTGCCTAGCCAGGTGTCCAGGTGAACACCGATAATTTTTCCATGCTCAATTTTTTAAATTTACTTTTCACCGAAGACTTGCTATCCTTCATTGTGGCCCAGTGCAATCTCTACGCACAGCAGTACATAAAAAGCAACCCTGGTTCCAGTTATACCCGTCCCTTTGAGTGGAGAGAACTAACCGTTGAGGAATTCAAAATTTTCTTAGGCCTAACTTTTACTATGTGACTTAAAAAAAAAAAAACAATTGTACTCCTACTGGTCCACCAAACCCATTTACCACATGCCACTCTTCTCCTCCCTTATGCCAAGATCCCGATATCTAATAATTATGCGGTTCCTCCACTTTAACGACAACGCCCAATGCCCTCCCCGAAATGACCCTGCTTTTGACAAACTATATAAAATTCGGCCACTCCCCAGTTATATACCCCTGAACAGAACATATCCGTGGATGAGTCCCTTGTCAAATTCTCCGGCAGGCTGGGCATCAAACAGTTCATCCCCAGCAAAAGGGCCCGATATGGGGTCAAAATTTACAAACTATACGACAGAGCCACAGGGTACATCTACTCCTTCATGGTGTACGAAGGGAAGGACTCCCAACTGCATCCCTCTGAATGCCCAGAGTATATCGGAGTCAGCGGAAAAGTGGTCTGGGAGCTGATCTATCCACTCGTTGGAAAGGGATACCACCTTTATGTGGATAATTTTTACACTAGCTTGCCCCTGTTTAGAAATCTTTACCTTAGAAATACCCCAGCATGTGGCACAATAAGAGCCAATAGAAAAGGCTTCCCACAAAAACTGGTGAATGAAAAGCTCAGACGAGGGAAGTCGGCATCATTGAGGAACCAGGAGATATTGGCTGTCAGGTGGAGGGACAAACGGAACGTCCACATGCTCACATTAATCCACGACGACACCTACGTGGAAGTCCCCAAAAGAAATGTCTCAATCCAAAAACCAGCATGCATCTATGACTATAATTTGTTTATGGGGGGAGTGGACTTCAACGACCAGATGATTGAACCCTACCTTCCCACAAGAAAATCCCGCCACTGGTACAAGAAAGTGTCCATTTATTTTTTCAGTTTGGCCTTCTATAACTCTTATGTTATCTACAAAAAATCATCAGAGAACCCCGTATCCTATTTGTACTATAAAGAAGAAGTCATCATCGCTCTTTTGTACCCTGAAAACCCACCAGAAAATATTCGCTCTGATTCTGTGAGCAGACTCCACGAGCGTCAATTTCCGGAGAAAGCCGTCGCCCGTGAAACACGCTACAGACGCCAGAAAAAATACAGAGTGTGCTCCAGAGGAGGAATTCGAAGAGACACCGTGTATTATTGTCCCGATTGACCTTCCCAACCAGGCCTCTGTATAGGTGCATGTTTCCGCCGTTACCATACGTTTCTACATTATTAGGGAAGTATGGTAAACGCAATTCTCATTTCCTGTAATTTCCCTCCACACCCCTTATGTCACTGCACTGAACTATACATACCTCTGCCTTCTCCGGAACCAACCATGGCCTGTTATACGACCACTCTTTTGCCTAACCCTAAACATACCTCTGCCTTCTATGAAACTGACCCTGGCTTGTTTTACGACCACGCTTCTGCCTAACGCTAAACTGTACCTACCTCTGCCTGCTCCGGAACTGACCCTGGCCTGTTATACGACCACGCTTCTGCCTAACGCCAAACTGTACCTACCTCTGCCTGCTCTGGAACTGACCCTGGACTGTTTGACCAGGTTTTTTGCCTGCCCCTTGGATTGATCTTTTACCCTGCTATACTAGTGAGAACACAGGGGTCTCACATATGTGAGGGGCTCCAGAATTATTTTTCTGGATGATAAAAATATTTTTTTCGTTTTCTCATTCCCAGATTAGGGTCTGGTTGCCCGGAGGCTTCAAAGAGATTTGGGTGGGAGAAGCCTCTACCCCTGTCCCCATTCTTTCCTGGCCCGCTACTTGGACCATGTTCCTGCTTACTACCAGGACGAATATTTTGGCACTGCTGGCAATGTTTCTACTTGCACTGGCCCTGGACTGTATATGGACAGTATCCCTGCCTGTACCGACTATGGACAATATTCCTGCCTGCTGCCTGGACAATTCCAATTACTGTCGCTGACCAGTGATCACTTCTCTGCCTGCTGCCTGGATCAGGGCTCTCCTTCTGTGGACAATTGCACTACTAAAACCACAGGTAATCTCTTTTTTTTTACCCATTACTCAGCAGAATGTATTTTAGGGTGTAATTCTTGGTATGTACATGCTGTGTTAGAAATATGAAGGGCCTTCAAAAATGTGATAGATTGTAAGGAAATTGGATGTGTAATTTATGTCCCTAGAACACCTGATGTTGCTTCTTGAATGTTGGGTCTCTATGTGGCCAGGCTGTGTAAAAGTCTCACACATGTGGTATTGCCATACTCAGGAGGAGCAGCAGAATATATTTTGGGGTGTAATTTTTGCTATGTACATGCTATGTGTTGGAAATAACCAATAAATGTACAACTTTCTGAGTAAAAAAATGCGTTTTCATTTTTTCCACATTTTCCAAAAACATCTGGAAAAAAATGAACCGTTCAAAAGACTCATTATGCCTCATAGATTATACGTTGGGGTGTTAGCTTTCCAAAATGGGGTCACTTTGTGGGCGTTTCCATTGTCCTGGTGCTCCAGGGCCTTCAAAAGTGTAATAGGTGGTTGAGAGATTAGATGTGTAATTTATGCTTCTAGAATGCTAGAAGTTGCTACTTCAGTGTTGGGCCTCTGTATGTGGCCAGGTTGTGTAAAAGTCTCACACATGTGGCATCGCCATACTCAGGAGGATGAGCAGAACATATTTTGGGGTGTCATTTGTGGAATATACATGCCATGTGAGAGAAATAACCTGTTATAATGACAATATGGTGTGAAAAAAAAATCTTAATTTCTTTATCGTACATCACGGGACACAGAGCGCATAGCCATTACACTTGGGTTATATGGGTACCTTCAGGTGTGGACACTGGTGTAATCAATTTCACAGGAAGTTTCCTCCCTATATAACCCCCTCCCACTGGGAGTGCTTCAGTTTTTTCGCCAGTGTCTTAGGTGTTGGTCACGTCTAGCTGTCCCTCGGAGGTCTCGGGACCCAGGATAGCTAGCCGGATCCGTTCGAAGTGCTTCAAAGCCAAGGTGTACGGTACCCGGGCCCTGCTGGAGTGGGGTTTTGCCTATAATGCCTCTCCTTGGAGGGCTGGATTCTGGGCTCCAGTGCCTTAGTCCCTTCCAAGAACTAAACGCTACTGATGCCAGGATGCTATATAGGTCCAGGGGTGTGGGTTCCTTAACACAGGACCCCGGTCCCTGAAGGTCCAAGACAATACCCACGGAGATGGGGGAAGGCTGGGCCTCTTGCATTTTGCAATACCCTGCGGCGTGGAGCAGGTAAGAGGGAACCTGCGGGACTTGGTTCGACAGTAGGTATCCCCCTGGGGGTTCTGGGTTGGCTAATGGTATGCTTGTGCATCAGCCACTATCTCCACTATGTCTTTTGAGGCAGGATGGGATGTACTAATGTTTACCCAGATAACATGTAGATATATATATGCATTTAAAGATATGTATTTTGCTACTCCCCCCAGATTTGCCTGTTAGCATGATACTGCAGCCCCACGTGTATAGAGAGGAAGTGCTGACAAAACTCCTGTTTCCTAGGAAGCCTAGGGGGACAGCTTCCTCTATGTGTGCACTACAAAGATTAGTGGCTTACCGGGTGTCTGTGTTACTAGCGCTGGTCCAGGCTTCTCCTCTGCTCTCTGCTTCCTCCATGTTGGTTTCAGAGTGGGGGGGGCGGGGGCGCGCGCGCGTGCGCGCCGCCTTTTACAGCGTCAGCGTACGTGGGGGGGGGGGGGCGGGCCAGCAGCGTCAGGTCTCAGATAAAGCAAAAAAGCATTTCCTGGCTGGTCATTCCCTCCTGAGAGCAGTGGAGAGTGAGGACATAGAGCGCGCAGCTGAGCCAGTTCTGGCTAACAGTGACACCCAGTGGTGGTTTGTGGATCTTCAGGTCTGGACTTAAGTCCACACTGACCAGAAAAAAAAAAAAAAAGATTTTTTTCTTAAAGGGACTCAGCCTTAGATCTGGCAGTATCTGAGTCGGTGCAACCTTGGACTCCAGCTAACGGGCATTGGTGTGGCAATACTCACAGGACTTTCCTCGGTATTGCCGCCTTCTCAGGCGTATGAAAATTTAGATTTTTTTTTACCATAGCCTGTCCTTATTAATGTTTCACTTCTAGCTACAACAGTTGGGTGTTGGCTGTAGGGGTGTCTCAAGGTTGTGCAATGGCTCCCAAGGGATCAGGACCAGCTAAGGCTGCAAAAGGTGCCAAAAAAGTAAAGGGGTCTCCAACGGGGTCAGAGGATTTGGGCCAGGCTCCAGTGGTCCCACCCTCACCAGATAGACCACCGAACAGCATCGTGCAGGAGCCATTGAGGGTGCTAGGGGCAGAGGCGGCCCCCAATCAACCCATTCCCGTTTATGTTACGGAAGAAATGCTAGAATCCACCCTGGGTGGGCTAGAGAAAAGGTTAACTGCTTTAATTGCCCGCTCTTTGCCGGGTGGCAAACGGGCTAGATCCCCGTCACCTAGAACGGTGTGTTCGGATGCAGAGGTCCTCTCTTCGGAGGAATTGGACCCACAGGGGGATCAAGCCGACCTGAGTCCTGACGGGTCAGACATTGAAGATTCCACTATAGATGACATTTTTTCGGCTTCTCAAGCAGAGAGTCTGTGGATCCAGTCTCTGACGGATATGGTTCGCACTGCTTTTAAACTTCCAGTGTCAGAACAATTAGCCCCCGTGGTATCCTCTTTAGGTTCCTTGAAGGCACCATTGAGTGGTGCGTCTTTCCCGGTTCACCCCCTTCTGGAGAGCGTGATTTTTCAGGATTGGGCTCGACCTGATAGGATTTTTATCCCTCCTAAAAGGTTCACCATTCTCTATCCTATGGAAGAAGAATTTGCAAAGAAATGGGCACTCCCTACCGTGGACGCAGCCATTTCCTGCGTAAATAAATCCCTGACCTGTCCAGTGGAAAATGTCCAGGTGTTTAAAGATCTAGTCGACAAAAAATTGGAGACCCTACTGAAGGCTTCTTTTACCACAGTAGGTGCCGTGGTTCAGCCAGCAGTGGCAGCCATTGGCGTTTGTCAGGCTTTAAAGGATCAGACTAAACAGATATTAAGGGACATACCGGCTCAGCAAGCTCGTGAATTGGCTGACCTCCCAAGAGCTCTCTGCTTTGCAGTAGATGCTATTAAGGACTCCGTTCAACAGGCGTCCCGTTTATCTCTGCTGTTGGTTCATATGCGTCGCCTTTTCAGCAGAGGCACCCTGCAAAAAGCTTTTAGCAGGATTTCCCTTTCATGGTGGGAGACTATTCGGTGAAGACCTAGATAAATATATCCAGACCATATCAAGTGGTAAAAGTTCTTTCTTGCCTGTCAAGAAAAGATCGCGTGGGCCCGCATTTAAGCGTCAGGCCTTCGCAGGCTCGGCCCCTTCAACTTCCCGTCAGTATCGACGGCCTCCCGGGCGTTCAGCATTTAATAGCCGCCCACAAGGACAAGCCACGACAGGCAAGAGGCCATGGTCTCGCAAGCCGGTTAAACCAGTCCTCAAGTCAGATTCATGAAGGGGCGCCCCCACTCTCTTGGGTGGGGGGAAGGCTTCGGTTTTTCTCCGAAGTGTGGAAGGCCAGAATTCCCGACTCTTGAGTAAGATCCGTGGTAACCACGGGCTACAAGCTAGAGTTTCGGGAAGTCCCCCCTCCTCATTTTCAGGGGTCAAGTCTTCCAAGCGACCCATTAAAGAGGGCCTCTCTTGTAAAAGCATTGGATCGTCTCTTGCTCCAAGGGGTAATTGTAGAAGTACCAACCCAGGAATGGGGTCTGGGATTCTACTCCAACCTTTTCATAATACCAAAGCCCAATGGCGACGTCAGGCCTATCTTGGACCTCAAACGCCTAAATCGCTTTCTAAACATTCAGACCTTTCGTATGGAGTCCATACGTTCGGTGGCAGCCAGCCTACATCAAGACGACTTGCTAGCATCTATAGACATAAAAGATGCGTATCTGCACGTACCGATCTACCCGGCACATCACAGGTTTCTTCGTTTTATGATAGATCACCGCCATTACCAGTTCGTAGCCCTCCCTTTCGGGTTGGCAACAGCTCCGCGGGTATTCACAAAGGTGTTAGCCCCGGTGCTAGCCGTCCTAAGGACAGAAGGCATTTTAGTCTTGGCATACTTGGACGATCTTCTGGTTATCGACAGCTCAGCTTCCAACCTCAATCAGGCAGTAGGTCGCACAGTTCAGCATCTAGAGGAATTCGGGTGGATTGTAAACCTAGAAAAATCGGTATTGAAACCCACAAAGCAGTTGGAATATCTAGGCCTTCGGCTAGATACAGACTGCCAGAGGATAACTTTACCTCAAGCAAAGATCAGATCAATAGCTCAAGCAGTTCAAGTGATCTTAGGCAAGAAGAGGCCGACTATTCGCCTTTGTATGCGACTGCTGGGGAAGATGGTGGCCGCCTTTGAGGCTGTGCCCTACGCCCAGATCCATACCAGATATCTTCAGGCAGCCATTCTCTCTGCTTGGAACAAGTCCATTCAGGCGTTAGATCGTCCGTTAGTGCTCTCCCCGAAGGTCCGGCGCAGCCTGTCTTGGTGGCTGGTCTCTCAAAATTTGTCAAAAGGGAAATCCTTTTGCCCCATCACGTGGAAGATAGTATCCACGGATGCCAGCCTGTCAGGTTGGGGGGGCAGTTCTAGAAGAACAGACCCAGCAAGGGCAGTGGTCGGAGGCAGAAAAACTGCTTCCCATCAATATCTTGGAGATCAGAGCTGCTCGGCTGGCCCTGATCGCCTGGACTCTCCCTCTTCAGGGTCTGCCAGTAAGGATACAGTCCGACAACGCCACTGCGGTGGCATACATAAACCACCAGGGGGGCACGAAGAGCCCAGCAGCCCAAAGAGAAGTAAACCTGATTTTCTCATGGGCCGAAGCCCATGTACCCTGCATCTCGGCGGTGTTCATCCCAGGGATAGACAATTCTCAAGCAGATTTTTTGAGTCGTCAACAGTTGCTCCCGGGGGAATGGTCTCTTCACCCCCAGGTATTCCAAGAGATTTGCCAAAGATTCGGAGTCCCAGATGTGGACATTATGGCAACGAGATCCAACAAAAAGTTGGACAAATTCATATCCCGAGCCAGGGATCCCTCGGCCTACGGGACCGATGCCTTGGTTTGTCCTTGGCACCAGTTTTCTCTTCTGTATGCGTTCCCTCCACTGCAGATGATTCCCCGCCTTCTACGGAGGATCCGGGTGGAGCGCAGGCCTGTGATCCTGGTGGCCCCAGCCTGGCCCAGGAGGGCTTGGTACGCACTCATCGTGAAGATGTCAGTCGGGGCGCCGTGGCCGCTCCCCCTGCGCCCAGATCTGCTGTCTCAGGGCCCAATCTGCCATCCTGCTTCACAGCAGCTAAATTTGACGGCTTGGCGGCTGAATCCCTAATTCTTAAGGGCAGAGGCCTCTCAGATCAGGTCATATCTACGTTAATTCAGGCTAGGAAACCGGTCTCCAGAAATATTTATTACAGAGTCTGGAGAACCTATGTGGAGTGGTGCGAGTCTCAAAAATGGCATCCTCGAAAGTTTTTTTATTGACAGGATCTTGCGATTCCTCCAGGTTGGCGTTGACAAAGGGTTGGCTCTTAGTACTCTAAAGGGGCAGGTGTCGGCTTTATCAATATGGTTTCAAAGACCCTTGGCCACCCATTCGCTTATGAAAACCTTCTTGCAGGGGGTCTTGCATGTGAATCCCCCTATTAGAGCTCCCTCTGCCCCTGGAATTTAAATCTGGTCTTGTCAGCTTTACAAAGGCAGCCGTTTGAACCTCTGACAGAAATCCCTCTTGTGCTACTAACCCGAAAGTTGGTTTTCTTGGTGGCTATGGCTTCAGCCAGAAGGGTTTCCGAGCTGGCAGCCTTGTCATGCAGGGAGCCATACCTTATTCTGCATAAGGACAGAGTGGTTCTGCGGCCTCAACCTTCTTTCCTTCCTAAGGTCATATCCAGTTTTCACTTGAATCAGGACCTAGTCCTACCATCCTTCTTTCCTACTCCCCAGTCCAGAGAGGAAAGACGGCTTCATACTTTGGACGTGGTTCGAGCCATGAGGGTCTATCTCAAGGCTACAGAGAAGATTCGGAAAACAGATGTGCTTTTTGTTCTTCCGGATGGCCCCAAGAAGGGTCAGCCGGCTGCCAAGTCTTCCTTGGCTAGGTGGATTAAGCAGCTGATTTTTCAGGCATATGGTCTGAAGCGCGTTCCACCTCCCTTATCAGTTAAAACCCATTCTACGAGGGCCATGAGTGCCTCCTGGGCGGCACACCATCAGATCTCTATGGCACAGGTTTGCAAGGCGGCAACCTGGTCTTCCGTACATACGTTTACTAAATTTTATAAGTTGGACGTTGCAAAGGGTACGGACGCAGCTTTTGGGCAGGCGGTCCTACGGGCAGCAGTATAGAATCCTCTGGCCCGGTTCACGCCCCCTTGTTTTTCTGTTGGTGGAGCCATGTTTTCTCCTGACAATGTTTTTATTTGGCTATTCTTGGCCTTACGGTCTCCCTCCCTTCATAGAGCATTGCTTTAGGACATCCCAAGTGTAATGGCTATGCGCTCTGTGTCCCGTGATGTACGATAAAGAAAAAAGGATTTTTAATAAACAGCTTACCTGTAAAATCCTTTTCTTGAAGTACATCACGGGACACAGAGCTCCCACCCCTCTTTTGGGGAACATTGTGTAACCTCGGGAGAATTGCTTGCTACAAAACTGAAGCACTCCCAGTGGGAGGGGGTTATATAGGGAGGAAACTTCCTGTGAAATTGATTACACCAGTGTCCACACCTGAAGGTACCCATATAACCCAAGTGTAATGGCTATGCGCTCTGTGTCCCGTGATGTAAGAAAAGGATTTTACAGGTAAGCTGTTTATTAAAAATCCTTTTTTTGCAAAGAATTGTGGGAAAAAATGACAACTTCAAAAAACTAACTATGCCTCTTACTAACCACCTTGGAATGTCTACTTTCCAAAAAGAGGTCATTTGAGGGGTATTTGTACTTTACTGGCATCTTAGGGTCTCAAGAAATGAGGCTGTCAGTACATCAGGTATGATCAAATTGATCAATTTTCAGTAATTGGTACCATAGCTTGTAGACCCTATAACTTCCACCCAGACTAAATATCCAATTTTTTTTATTATTACCAAAGATATGTAGCAGTATACATTTTAGGCCAAATTTATGAAGAAAAATTACTTTTTTGCTAAATGTTATAATAGAAATGAAGAAAAATCTATTTTTTTACAAAATTTTCGTTCTTTTTTCATTTAGGGTCCTTTCACACGGAGCGGACCGTTTTTCGATCCGCTTCATCTGTGTCCGTCGGCTCAGCAGGGATCCCTGCTGAATTGTCGGCGGACAGGGTGGTCCCCGCACACTGTGCAGGAACCGCCCTGTTTCTCCTCCGCTCTCCCCTATGGGGAATCGGATGAATTGGGACCGTGTGTCCGTATTAATCGGATTCGATCCTTCAGACGGAAGAAAAATAGGGTTTCTTACGTCCTAAAAACCGGATCTTTGCAGGGGCGGGTCATTACGGACGTTAGCGTAAACGGACTTGTAATAAACAGACGAACGGTCCGCCCGTGTGAAAGGACCCTTATAGCGAAAAAAATAAAAACCGCAGAGGTGATCAAATACCACCAAAAGAAAGTTCTGTATTGTTATTCAAAACGTGAGAGCACCACCGAAAGCTGAAAATTGGTCTGGTTATTAAGGGTGTTTAAGTGCCCAGTGGTCAAGTGGTTAATAGTAAACTTATACTGCCTTTCTATTGTAAAAAAAAATAAAAAAAAACTTATACTACCCTGGGAGGATGGTAAGACCAACAATATGCATAAAAGCATCAATGCCACTGAAGCAGAATCATAAGATCGTAAGGCAGATAATTCAGGCAGTAGTTATCTGTCAGTGTATGGGACGTATCCAGTCAAGGAACAATTGAACAAGGAATGCAGCTTTCCAAACTTCTTAGGGAAAAGGAACACTTGGAAAGGATAAAAAGAAACAAGAAGCTCAATCCATAGCGCAGTAAAACCTTTATTACAGAAGAAAAGTAACAACCATTGTACTCACGAGTAAGGATGAGCTGAAAACCCCCGCGTTCGGTTCGCACCAGAACCTTCGAACGGACCGAACGCTCGCACAAGCATTTAGAACCCCATTGACGTCAATGGGACTCGAACGTTCGAATTCAAAAGTGCTCATTTTAAAGCCCCATATGCAAGTTATTGTCGGAAAACGTCTTTTAGAACCCGGGTCTTGCCCCAGGTAACATGTATAAAGGAAAAAGTTTTAAAAAGCATCATTAAAATCACTGCTCCAGAAAAAACGACCATTTAAAAAAATTCTCAAAGACGTTTTCACAGGCATACTATAGACACCCAGCAGGTACAATATTTAACCACTTTACAACCGCCCTATAGACAAAGTACGTCTACAGGGCGGTTGCTCAACTCTAAGAGTCATTGGACGGAGCGATCACGTGGTAAACCGCCGCGATCACGTGGTAAACCGCCGCTGTCAGCGGCGATTTACCGTGATCCGTGATGTGCCGGGTCCTCTGGACCCTGCGGTCACGGACACTCCCGTGTGCGCGTCTCAAGGGAAAGGCCTCCCAGAATCGCGCTCCCGCACACCCCCTGAGGCGCGCACACGGGAGCGTCCGTGACCTCCGGGTCCGGAGGACCCGGCACATCACGGATCACGGTAAATCGCCGCTGATAGCGGCGGTTTACCACGTGATCGCTCTGTCCAATGATGGAGCGATCACTTATAAACAAACCGGCGTCATTTGATGACGCCGGTTCCTCCCTCCTCTCTCTGTACCGATCGGTACAGTGTGAGAGGAGAGGGAGGGGATGTCAAATGTAGTCACAGATCCACCCATCCATCCCTCCCTGCTCAGCCAGCCCTGCTGCAATACTCTGCAATACTCTGCTGGGCAATACTCTGCTGGGCAATACTCTGCAATACTCTGCTGGGCAATACTCTGCAATACTCTGCTGGGCAATACTCTGCAATACTCTGCTGGGCAATACTCTGCAATACTGGGCAATACTCTGCAATACTCTGCTGGGCAATACTCTGCAATACTCTGCTGGGCAATACTCTGCAATATTGGGCAATACTGGGCAATACTGGGCAATACTCTGCAATACTGGGCAATACTCTGCAATACTGGGCAATACTCTGCTGGGCAATACTCTGCTGGGCAATACTCTGCAAAACTCTGGGCATACAGTGCCCCTGTCCCTGTGAGCTTGTATGCAGAAGCGAACGCATACGCAAGTCACGCCTACATATTAAAACGATGTTCAAACCACACATGTGAGGTATCTCTGCGAACGTTACAGCGAGAGCAATAATTTTGGACCTAGACCTTCTCTGTAACTAAAAACATGTAACCAGTAAAAATATTTAAAGCGTCGCCTATGGGAATTTTTAAGTACCGAAGTTTGGCGCCATTTCACAAGCGTGAGCAATTTTGAAGGGTGACATGTTAGGTATCTATTTACTCGGCGTAACTTTATTTTTCATGTTATGCAAAAACATTGGGCTAACTTTAATGTTTTTTTTTAAAAGCACAAAACTGTTTTATTTTAAAAAAAAGCGTTTGAAAAATTGCTGTGCAAATACCATGCGCGATGAAAAGTTGCAATGACCGCCATTGTATTCTCTAGTGTCTTTGCTAAAAAGCATATATAATGTTTTGGGGTTCTATGTAATTTTCTAGCAAATAAATGATGATTTTTACATGTAGGAGAGAAATGTCAGAATTGGCCTGGGTGCTCCCTGCATGTTGGGCCTCTGTATGTGGCCACACTGTGTAAAAGTTTCACACATGGGGTATTGCCATACTCGGGAGGAATAGCAGAATGTGTTTTGGCGTGTAATTTGTGGTATGCATTTGCTATGTGTGAGAAATAACCTGCTTATTTGAAAATTTGGTGAAAAAAAAATTAAATAAAAAAAATCTTGATTTTGCAAAGAATTGTGGGAAAAAATAACAACTTAAAAAAACTCACCAGGCCTCTTTCTAAATACCTTGGAATGTCTTCTTTCCAAAAAAGGGTAATTTGGGGGGTATTTGTACTTTTCTGGCATGTTAGGGTCTCAAGAAATGAGAGATGCTGTCAGTACATCAGGTGTGATGAAATCAATTTTCAGTAATTGGTACCATAGCCTGTAGACCCTATAAATTTCACCCAGACTAAATAATATCCAACATTTTTTTTTTTACCAAAGATATGTAGCAGTATACATTTTAGGCCAAATTTATGAAGAAAATTTTATTTTTTGCAAAATTTTATAATAGAAATAAAGAAAAAATATTATTTTTTACAATATTTTTGTTCTTTTTTCATTTATAGCAAAAAAATAAATAAAAACCGCAGAGGTGATTAAATACCACCAAAAGAAAGCTCTATTTGTGGGGAAAAAAAGACAAAAATTTCATTTGGTTACCGTGTTGTATGACTGAGTAATTGTCATTCAAACGGTGAGAGCACCGAAAGCTAAAAATTGGTCTGGTTATTAAGGGTGTTTAAGTGCCCAGTGGTCAATTGGTTAAAGGAATTTTTCATTTTTTTATTTTTTTTATTTAAGCATCATGATGCTTAAATAATTTATTTATTTTTAATTCCTTTAAATATTGTACCTGCTGGGTGTCTATAATATGCCTGTGTAGCTTTATGGTGCACACTGCAGAGGACACAGGCAATACACCACGTGAGAATACTGCAGCTAGCACAATCAACTTCCTGCCAGTAAATTAGGAAGTAATGATCTAGCTAAACTATACAGTGTATAAATATATGTACAACACCTGGGATGCATATATATCCTATACACACTGTAAATTTAACTGACTAGCCTGCCTGCTCTATCTAGCTAGAAAAAAAAAGACACTCTCTCTCTGTGACTGATATCTAACCAGCGCCGCAACACACTACACGAGGCTGCCCTGCAGACGGCCTTTTATAGTGTGGGGTGTGTACTAAAGCCCTGAGCCATAATTGGCCAAAGCCACCCCGGCTCTCTGTACTGACGGCGCTGTGATTGGCCAAGCATGCGGGTCATAGTGCATGCTTGGCCAATCATCAGCGCGCAATGCCGCAGTGAATTATGGGCCGTGGCGCGTCATTCGAATTTGGCGTGAACGATTTGTTTTGTTCGTATTTCGACGAACGATCGAACATACGATGTTCGAGTCGAACATACGTTCGACTCGAACACGAAGCTCATCCCTGCACGGCACGCCACTGGGATGGAGGGCACACAGGGGGCCCAGGCAGCAAGAGGAGCAGAGAAAGGATGGGCAGTGGTGGCATTTACTAGTCCTGATCATTTTCCTGCAGCTGCTGAATGACGGCGGGAGGGGGAGGAGAAGTGGGTCTAGCAAATGCCACCGCTGCCCATCTTGTCCCTGTTCTTCTTGCTGTTCGGGCCCCCTGGAGCATGACCCCAACATTACAGAGGTTGAAAACCCAGAGGAAAAAAGACAAAGGCATAATGTGCTAGTATACATATCATACTAGCACATTATGAAATTCTTAACTTAGAACAAAGCTCTCCAGCAGCACCTGCACACCACTGAGACAGCTGGCATCTTCCCTGCTGTTTCTTTTGGGTTTCTGGATTCTTGTGCTGTTAGTGGCCGGAGCCACGATGTTGACACTCGAGCATGCACGCGGTAGCCGCCGTTTACGGCACGGGCTCTGAAGGTCCGGCACAGTAAGCCAGACCTTTAGAACAAAAGCCAGCAGAAGAACATCTTAAAGGACTGCCACTCTTTTAATAATTAATCTCTCTCTCTCGATCATCCCCCTCTCCCCCTCCCTCTTCCCCCAACAATCCCCTTCTCTCTCTCACACCCACCCCTCTCTCTCTCTCAGGCTGCGTACACACGATCAAATCTGTCTGCTGGAAACGGTCTGCCAGATTTGATCGTGTGTACGGGCAAACAGACGGATTTGGCCAGCCGACAGATTTGATAGCATGCTTTCAAATCTGTCTGCTGGAAACCCGTCGGACAGATATGTCTGCTGGTAGTACGCTAACCAGCAGACATATCTGCTCGCACATGCGTCGAATGGATTTGTAATTTACTTCCTGGTGCGGTGACGTGGCGGCGTCAACGTCACCGCCACGTCACCGCCACGTCAGCGCGCTGTCTGCCGGCGGGGATTTTGGTTTGATCATGTGTACACGATCAAACCAATACATCCCAGCAGACAGATCTGTTCAAATCGGTCTGTCCGACCGATTTGAACAGATATATTTGCTCGTGTGTACAAGGCCTCACTCTGAAATCCCCCTCTCTCTCTCACCCCTACTTTCTCTCTCTCCCCCTCTCTTGCATGCAGGCAGGCAGGGGGATCCGAGTGAACACTGACTGACAGGTGACAGCAAGTGAGTGTCACCGAATCCATCCCCACCCAGCACTGCCACTGATTCCATCAACCCCCCAAACACTGCTGCCACTGATCCCACCCTCACCTCTGGACTCTTATCATCCACAGGTAGCCAGTATATGCTGGGATCAGAGAGATCCCAGCATATACTAGTCTCTTACTGAAAATGACTACAAAAAGCATTCAGTAAAGCCCTGTACACATGACCGGGATTACCGGCTGTATAAAGTCCGCCGGGAATCCCGACGGGAAAACCAAGAACCTGCTGGGTAACTTTCCCCGTGTACACAAGAGAGGTTATCCCTGGCGGGAAAATAGAGAGCAGGTTCTCCATTTTCCCGTCGGGATTCCCAGCAGTTTTCCTGTCAGGAAAACTGTGAGGCCGCGTACACACGACCGAGAAACTCATCAGGCAAAACGCATCGTTCTCCCCGTCGAGTTCCTAGTTCGGCAGTCAAAAAGCTGCTCGACAAGTTTTTCGACGGGTTTCTCGGCGAAAAGTGTACACACGACCGGTTTTCTCGGCAGAATATGTCTCCCATTGAGGTTCTTGCTGGATTCTGCCGAGAAAATCGGTCGTGTGTACGCTGCCTCAGGAAGCATACACTGCCAGTTTTCCTGGCCAAAAGCTCTCTTGGCAGTTTTCCTGGCGGGAAAACCGGTCGTGTGTACGAGGCTAAAGAGCAAATAAGTGGCTGCACTAAACTTCTGATCTCCGTGTAATCTGTCAGCAATCACACTTCTAACACTCCCTGGCAGGCTATGGGTGAGAAAGTGGCAGGTGGGGTCGAAGGGAGGCAGGGAAGAGGGAGAGCAGGAGGAGGGCCGAGTTGCTGCACCATGGGCCTTTGTGTTGTACTTGCCCCCTGGGCCAAAAGTTGCCAGTCAGCCCCTGCTGGTCGCGGCTGTATGTCAACACCTGTGACTTCAGGGAGTGAAAATATTCGGAATTCTTGCGGCGTATGCCTGAATGCACGCACGAGCCCTGGATATTGTTTGAGTATGACGTTTTTCTAATAAATTTGACTGACAAAGTTTGCAACGAACTTTCACATTGCATATTTTGCTGTCAGTTTTGAGGAATGTTGTAAACACACCATGAAATCACTCTCACGCTATTTAAACAAACATTCACAATGTTACTATGAAAGGGAAGTAAATATGGTCTTCCTCTTTTCTCATAATGTGAATTTATACAATTAGGCAACCTTCTCAAAGATTGTTTTATTATCTCATCAACTTAAATACCTAATAGAAGAATAAAAGTAATATGTTTGCACCTACTCTGCTAAAGTGGACCGATATTCTTTCATTAAAGTGGCATTAAACCCAAAACCAAACATTAGATGTGGTGGCTGCATTAGTTTTATTTATTTTTATGATTTTCTCTCTTTGTTTTCACCTGGTGATCTGGCCAGTAGCACACCTCCTGTATTAGACCCCTTTCACACTGAGGAGTTTTTCAGGCGGTTTTGCGCTAAACATAGCGCCTAAATACCGCCTGAAAAACTCCTGCCCTGCAGTCTCAGTGTGAAAGCCGAGGCCTTTCACACTGAGGCGATGCACTGGCGGCATGTTTGCAGCGGTGAGAGGAGAGGTGTGTTTACTGGTCCTACACCGCTCCTTCCCATTAAAAACAATGGGACACCGCAGCTGTATCTGCAGAGGTGCATTGCCGGTGGTATTAACCATTTTTCGGCCACTAGCAAGGGGTTAAAACCGCACCGCTAGTGGCCGAATACCGCTGCAATTCTGACAGTATAGTGCCGCTATACCGTCACCGCACCTCCTGCCCCAGTGTGAAAGGGGCCTTAGAATGCCCCCACTCTCGATGAAGGAGAACAGGGGGCACCTTCTGACAGCAGCATTGTTAATCTGGGGGAGGGGAGCGTTACATGCAGTAGAAGATTAAGATATACTAAACAAATTAAAGCCAAACTACAGCTAACATTTTTTTAGGCCCAGTGCACTTTGTGCACTTTTACAGGCATTGGGCCAGATTCACAGAGCGATTACGCCAGCGTTACAGGAGATGCGCGGCGCAAGTCTAAATTTGCGCATGCGTTTCGAAGCGCCGCATCCCCAAAACGAGATACGCAAGAAATCTACTTTTTTTTGTCCGGCCTAATTTCGATAGACAGGCGCATTCGTCCGTGCAAAACTGCGCTAGACACACCATTGATTTGATATTCAAATATGCTAATGAGGGAGTTACGGGAATCCACAAAAGAACGTTGGTGCAGCGCAGGCTACGCGCTGTGCGCAACAGCTGCACGGCCTGTCTAAAATTAGACCATATAAAAAGTGGTATAAAATTAGACATAGGGCCAGATTCAGGTAGATGGGCGCATCTTTAATCTGGAGTAACGTTTCTCATTTACGTTACTCTGGCGAAATTTTAGGAGCAAGTGCTGTTATTCATGAAGCACTTGCTCCTAAAGTTGCGGCAGCCTATCGAAAATGAGCCAGCGTTATTCAAATTGGGCGGGTACGGGGCGTGTATTATTAAAACTAGGCGCGATCCCGCGGCGAACGTACTGCGCATGCGTCGACTGTCAATGCATCCCAGTGCGCATGCTCACAACTAAAAGTTAAAGTGAAGGTTTACATATTTATTAATTGTTACTTAGTATTGATTTATTGATTTTTTTTTTTTTTATGATTTTTATTTATTTGTGTATTTATTTTACAATTATTTATTCATTTATTATTATTCATATAATAATAATAATAATAAATAAAATAATAATAAATAATCCTAACCCCGGCTCCTAATCCTAACCCTAACCTGAAGTGAACTCGAACCACTTACCCTAACGAAAAATAACATTATAATAAATGATTAATATTAAAAAAAGAAGAAATAAAAGCTAATGGAAAAGCAAAAAAAGCTGAAATACCGAGCAACAAATGATGCAACAGATAATAGTTTTCCCTATTGGCTAATAAACAACGCCAAAGCCCACAAATGCTACATACAAAGAAGCTACGCTCAGGTGTGAATGCAGCCTTAAATATGGCATGTACATGCGGTATATAATTGTTATATGTGGAAGCAATGCTTTTTTAACCACTACTCCACCGCCCGCTGTCATATGATGGCGGGACAATGAGCCTATTGTTTTGGGGGGACATCATATGACGTCACGCCTTTCAGAGCCACTGGGGGGCGCGCGCCACCGCGTCACTGGGAACCTGATGCGTGTGCCCGGCGGCCGCGATGTCTGCCGGCCACCGCAATTGCCCAGTAACTGAGCAGGACTGTGGATCTGTGTGTGTACACACACAGATCCACATCCTGTCAGGGGGAGGAGATTGATGCTGTGTCCCTTGTAAATAGGGACACTGATCGGTCACCTCCCTAGTCAGTCCCCTCCCCCCGCAGTAAGAATCACTCCCTAGGGAACACATTAACCCCTTGATGGCCCCCTAGTTGTTAACCCCTTTCCTGCCAGTCATATTTACACAGTAATCAGTGCATATTTATAGCTCTGATTGCTGTATAAATCTGAATGGTTCCAAAAATGTGTCAAAAGTGTCTGATGTGTCCGCCATAATATAGCAGTCATGATAAAAATCGCAGATCGCCGCCATTACTAGTAAAAAAATAAATAAAAATAAAGATGCTATAAATCTATCCCCTATTTTGTAGCCGCTATAACTTTTGCGCAAACCAATCAATATACGCTTATTGCATGTTTTTTTTTTTACCAAAAATACATCGAAGAATACATATCAGCTAAAACTGAGGAAATTTTTTATTTTTTTAGATTTTTGGGGGATATTTATTATAGCGAAAAGTAAAAAATATTGCTTTTTTTCAAAATTGTCACTCTTCTTTTGCTTATAGCTCAAAAAATAAAAACTGCCGAGGTGATCACATACCACCAATAGAAAGCTCTATTTGTGGGGAACAAAGGACGTCAATTGTCATTCAAAATGTGACAGCGCTGAAAAGTAAAAATTGGTCTGGGCAGGAAGGGGGTGAAAATGCCCAGTATGGAAGTGGTTAAAACACAGTAACAAGATTACTTTCACTGATCTCTTTTTCATCTAAAAATGTTTTTGATCTAAAATAAACATAAAAAGAAAATACTACAGTCCACTCTGAATCTCTACAGTTGTCATTTATCAAGACAAGGAGTTCTTCCCCAACCCACAGCCAGGACTGAGACAATATAAAGCTGCACTGCAGTTTGGCTGTCAAGGTGTAGTTTATTGTTTGAGATACATATTACAGAACTCTGCAGTGAGCGGAAGATTCCTGATTCTTCTCTCCGGAGTGTATTCTCTATGTATTCCAATAGACAACAGCAATTTGGGAGTTGTTGAGCCTAATGCCGCGTACACACGATAATTTTTCGGGTTGTAAAAAAATAAGTTTTTCAGGCTCTAGAAAAAACGTTTTTTTCAACCCGATCATTAAAATGGCCTTGCCTACACATGATTGTGAAAAAAAAAATGCTCTAGCAAAGCGCGGTGATGTACAACACGTACAACGGCACTACAAAGGGGAAGTTCCATGCGGATGGGCCACCCTTTGGACCAGGGATAGACTGGCCATTGGGACTATAGGGAGTTTCCCGGTGGGCCGATGGCTCAGTGGGCCAGCTTCAGTGACAGCGGACCACCGCCCACCCCCCTCCAC
Organism: Rana kukunoris; assembly: GCA_029574335.1. Lineage (NCBI taxonomy): Eukaryota > Metazoa > Chordata > Amphibia > Anura > Ranidae > Rana > Rana kukunoris. The sequence goes on from CM056051.1 coordinate 375,577,483, forward strand.
TCCTCTGTCTCTCCCTTCCCGCAGCGCTCACCTGGGGGGAACAACGAAGCAGGGGGAGGACCAGAGGAGCAGGGGGGATGACAGAGGAGCATGGGGGAGGGGACAGACAGCTGACTCTACAGCTATGGCCTGGGAGTTTCTCAATTCTGCCTAAACTGAATCTTTGCCCCGGGTGAAATGTCTAGCCTCCCCACTTGTACTGCCTATAAGAGTACCAGTACCAGCCGTTCTACTCTAATAAAGTAGAACGGCTAGTGGCTAGTGAAGGGGGAGAGGGGGCTTGGGTGGCCAGGGGGGCTGTGGGAGTTGTCCTGCCGCCATGGGAGAGACCTGTCAAAGTGGGCCAGTCTGGATGAAGTCCAGGGCAAAATTTTTGTCCCAGTCCAACCCTGCTTTGGGCTGCTTTAGCTGATTTCATGTTAGTAAAAAACGATTCGCGCTTTTCTGTCTCTTACAGCGTGATGAATGTGCTTACTCTATTACGAACGCTAGTTTTACCAGAACGAGCGCTCCCGTCTCATAACTTGCTTCTGAGCATGCGCATTTTTTCACGTTGTTAAAGCCCACACACGACCATTTTTTACAACCCGAAAAACGACAACGTTAAAAACGTCTTTATAAAATAGAGCATGATCAAATTTTTTTTTGCCCGTATGTCAGAACCCGAAAAATGCTCTGAAGCCCACACACGATCGTTTTTAATGACATAAAAAAAAAACTTCATTTTTTACAACCCGAAAAATGATCGTGTTTACGTGGCATTAACAGTATGATGTTACTATTGAACTAGTGGATTTTGCAAAGTAATACACAGGGAAGTAACCCAACACTTTTAATTAACCCATGCTGGGAAAAATATTTGGGCTGTCATTGCCGAGTTGCTATTTATAAGTTGCAGGTTTCTGAGTAGTAATCCTGATCCTGCATAATGAGTCATTGATCCGGAACAAGCATGCAGGTAGTTTGGATTTTGCAGACATTGCTGGTAGTATGCCTGTTCCAGGCCTCATAAAATAGGCTGATTGATGTCCTGTAGCTTGTGCAATTCATGCTTAAAGTGTTACTAAACCCAGGACCCTGTATTCACTATATATGGCCTCTCACAGTACACAGAACATGGAAATTCAATAATTTTAGTAAATATAAACAGCTAAATACCTTTTCTCATCAGCAGTATATATTGTCTTGTGGTTTCTATCAGTTCCTGGTGAACCTTGTAGGAGATGTTTACACTGAGCTGTCCTATGAGGCAGCAAGGCTCCTGACCCTCTGTCTGGACAGTGCTAATTGGCCCTGTGCTGATCACATGTACTCTCCCAAGGAAAAAAAATCTCTAGCAACACTTACCAAACTGAGCATGTGCAGCCTGACTCCAAAGGCTCTGTCTTATCTGGACTTGTACAGGGAGAGGGATAAGCTGTGCATATAGGATCAAGCAGCCTTTTTACACAATGCAGAGGATTAACCCCTTAGGTTCCACAGTGAGTATAACAAGCATGCATTACTGCATATACAGACTGATTTTACTGGTGTGGGTTTGGTAACACTTTAAACTCTGAAAGAAGCTATGTGCATTATCCAAGGATTTGTGAACCTTGTAAGTGATCTAGCTATTCCTCCAAATACTTGACATCCAATGCAGATTGGCCAATGACATAACCCCAGGCTGCTGACTAGACATTAAGGGATGAACAGAACAGTGATGAGGTCATCTCTCTGCTCTTCCCTCCTGTCAGCACATCTGATTGGCTCCTGATGCTGGGCCTCCCTTTTCCTGCCTAAGTGCTGCTATACAAGGAATTACAAGAGGCTGATAGCTAGACATATCAGGTATTTCCACAAAAAAAATGCATTAAAAAGACTTTTAATTATTTTTCTTTAAATTGATTACATTACTACATTAGCCCTTTTATTGCTGGAGACATTTTTATTTTTAACTAATTTTATTTATTTATTACAGGCACGTATATAGCACTGTCAATTTACAGTGCTTTACATAGATACAGTATTGTGCTTTTACATCAGTCCCTGCCCTCAAAGAGCTTACATACAAATTAAATCACATTTATACACATACAATGGAACGGGGTCTTTCCGAGGTTTATCAAGGTCAGCCAAACTGTGCTCGAGCCTTTACGGCCATTTCCGAGGCTCTCCCGGCGCCCCCGCCTCTGGCCGCATGTGGTATTGCATTGCATTGAAGTCAATGCAGAACTAAATTATTTTCGTTTCCATTGACTTCAATGGGGAAACTCACTTTGATATGCAAGTACTTTGGATTACGAACATTCTCCTGGAACTAATTATGCTCATAATCCAAGGTTCCACTGTACTAGGGCCAATTTAGACAGGAGCCAATCAACCTACCATCATATTTTTGGAGTGTGAGAGGAAACTGGAGTACCCGGAGGAAACCCATGCAGGCATAGGGAGGGAGAACATGCAAACTGGTGTTATAGTTGGGATTTAAAACAACAACCCTAGTTCTCCCAGGCATGCTTCAGTGCACATTTAGGCCCGAAGGCCCCCCAAACATGATTATATATATATATATATATATATATATATATATATATATATTCTGAAAACGGAGAACCTATGGAAATAATAATGTCAGTTGCATTTTTTATGTCACTTGATATTTGCTCTACTGTTTTTAAAATCCATATTTTCAGTAACAAATACAAATTAACAGTGAATGATGGCAGTAGGATTATCGTTCTTACACTGGCACACATGGCATTACCTAATATGTGTACATGTGTGTGCACCCAACACATTTATTATATATTATATTATAACATATGTTTTTTTTTAAGGACCCTTTCACGCTTCTATGGAGCGTCGGATGGCAGCGGAGACATGTCCGCTGACATCCGGCCCGATCCGATCCACTAAAAACAGACGTATGGGGATACGTCCCCATCCGTCCATGGCGGATCGGATCAGGTAAGATCTGATGAAAACGGACATGCTGTCTATTTTCATCAGATCGCTCCATAGGAGACAGCGGCGCCCGACAAGCCTCTCCCCGCTCAGTGAGCAGAGAGGAGCTTGTCATCCGTCGGCTCAGCAGAGATCTGTGTACAGATCTACTGGTGAGCTGGCGGACTCCATAGTGACAGAGTCTGCCTAGTGTGAAAGGAGGCTAAAAGCTCACTGTTAGTCCAGGTTCACACTGGGTACGATTTGCTTCGATTTGAGATGCGATTTCACATGTGATTGTCGGCAATGAGACCGTCCTAATCGGTGCGACGCTGCATCACCGATTTCAAAAAGTAGTTCCTGTATTACTTTTTGCGATTTCGGACCGCGATTTACATTGACATCTGTGCAGAAACCTGCACAGATGTCTCTTAAATCGCGGCCGAAATCTGGACTGTCAGCGGGAGTGAAATCGTGCTAGTTCAGCTGAACTCGCACGGCTTCACTCCCGCAGCCCAGTGTGAACCAGGGCTAAAAGGTAAAGTAACTATAGCAGCCAGGAGCCTATTCATATGCCAGTGCTTACCACATAACTCTTACATTGGCAGCAGAAAAAGGGTTTAAGCCCAACTTTCTACAATTTATTTTTTATTTTTTATTCAAATGTTCTTTTGTAGATTGAAAAAAAAAAAAAAAACAGCTCAACCTGCAATACTCGTCTGAAAGAATAACTCCACTGTTGTTGAGAATTAAAGCGTTCCTCTCTGGGTGATTTATGTTCATTGCAGGGATTTTAAACAAACTTTTTTGCAGATTCCTAACTTGTGTTTTTCTTAAGAACCAGCTGTTTGTGTGGTTTTGTAATTATCAATCAGCTGCTGCACCTGCAGGGCTCTAATGGGGAAAATTGCGGAGTCTGTATCCCTTCAGAGGTTCTTTTACCTTTTTATGCCATTTTTATTGCAGGGGAGTTTAAAATCAAATTTGTATCTTGGTGCAGACTTCTGGGAAAAAAATAAGCCAATCAGACAAGCAGGAAATTACATACCTGGGGGGCGTACCCTTTCCGAGTCACCCCTTTTCTCCGCCCCTACCCACCTCCGAGCACCGTCCCTTGGTTCCATCCCCTACCCACCTCCCAAAATCTCTGAATAGTATCATTTGTAGTAATTTGGATGGAATTTGGTAAAAAGAGTAAAAAAGATCTTTTTTAGAAAAAGAGTAGAGTAGAAAAAGAGTAAAAAAGATCCTCTGTACCCAGTAGCAATGCCAGCAACAATAGATCCCCTTAACAACAATGGAGCTCCCACAACAAATCTTCCCCCCTAGACACAATAGACTCCCAGCAGCAACAACAGATCTCCCTGCAGCCAGCATCAATAGACTCTGTCAGCTAACAAACAACAATAGCCCCCTCCCCAGGCATGTAGCCGATGGCTCAGCGGCCCGGTTTTCGGTGACAGCCTGTCAAAGTAATGGCTGCACGGCCCATTAATTTGAGCACCGCTGTACTGCCTATAAAGATAAGTAGAACGGCTAATGACCAGTGAATGAAGGGGCTTGGGTGGCCATCAAGGTTGGCTGGCCGGCCAGCCGATATAGGATAGACCTGTCATCCACACTGCCCATCTATCACCATGAGGCTGTAGCAATGTTCCTGCATGTCGTTAGCCCTCCTGTTTTTGTGCGTGTTTGCAAAATAAATCTGGATAAAGTCCAGGGCCAATTTTTTTCCCAGCCCTGCCCCTTCCTCAACAGTAAATTTCTCCCAGCAACAGATGACCCCCCCAGCAATATAAAACCCACCCCCAGCAACAGTAGGTCCCCCACCAGCAACAATTGACCTCCTCAGCAACAATAGACCCCCCTGCAAAAATAGATCAGCTAGAATAAATCCCCCAATTAATAGACCCTGCAGCACACCCCAGCACCACTTGCCATTGCATACAGTCACATACATTCCAACTTTTTGAGATGGGAATGAGGGACACCTAGCAGCAAAAGTATGTAGGCATAGAACACACACCTTGCCACTCCCCCTTAAAAGGAGAATTGTACAAAAAATAAGGGACATTGCTCCAAATCAGGGACAGTCCCTCCCAATCAGGGACAGTTGGGAGCTATGCAGGCAGGACTGGAGGTGCCAGAACTGTGTTCCCCCGCTGTGCTTTACGAAATTAGAACATTTCGTTTTGCATGGCATATCTGCTTTAAAATGCTGCAAAGTTATTATGTCAAATGGAAAGTAGTCTTATCTTCACTACACTCATCAGTTTCCAATACAGAGAAACAAAGAACAAACAGGAGTGTTATAAACAGCCCTCCCCTCCATGGATGAACATAAACGACTGGGTTTCTGCTGCTCTCTGTTTGTCTAGCAATTAGAAAATGATCGATATAATTGCAGATAAACATGCGGCAAGCCATCCATATTTTTTTACAGGTGGAGGATGTGAGCAATTACCCCAAGCATGATTTAATCTTTGTCAGGAAGATAATTGCACCAGGGGGAAAATATATGGGTGGGACTGGCTTTTCCCCTTTTTTATTTTGACTGAATGAGAAAATTGCTCCCACTACAAGGTTAATAGTTTCCATTTTAAACTTTAAAGAGCTCTAACCAATTATAATTAAAACCATAAGATAATAAAATCAGAAAGTTCCAGGAATGGACAAATTCCATTAGTTATTATTGAGTGGGATGAATGATATTACGTTGTTTTGTCGACTTTTGTGCAAAGTTGTTGGCTCTCCAAATTCACACCTCCCTTTGTTTTAGTAGCATAAAGTCTGTTTGTTATTATATTTGCATGGACTTTATTTAACCACTTAAGGACCGCCGCATGTACATTTACGTCGGCACAATGGCACCGACAGGCACATCAACGTATATATACGTTGGTGCCTTGAGGTGGGTCGGGGGTCCAATCAGGACCCCCCCCGGTACATGCGGCGGTCCGCGCGGCTGTAGGAGCGATCCGGGATGAGGGGGCGGCTATTCGTTTTTGTCCGCCCCCTCCGGATCACTCCCAGCCAATGCGCGCCCGCCCGCCCTGTCACTTTCTCCTCCTGTGTAAACTCAGGAAGGAGGAAGCGATGTGATCTCTCCCTCGGCGTTTTTTTCAACCACCGCTGAGGAGAGATCACAACACAAGTAAGTCCTGCACTAACACTACACTGACACACACTACATATAGGCACATTTAACCCCCCCGATCGCCCCTCCCCCTGTCACAGTGTCACTGAATGCAGTAATCATACATGTATGATTACTGTATTTAGTGTCAGTGTGACAGTCAGTGTGACAGTCAGTTAGTGTTAGGTCCTGGGTAGCCCCCGTACCCCCCCTAATAACGTTTTAACCCCTTGATCACCGCCCTAGTTAACCCTTTCACTCCCTATTGCCAGCATCACTAAGCGATCATTTTTCTGATCGCTGTATTAGTGTCGCTGTATTAGTGTCGCTGTTCCCGCTAGGTAGCAAATTTTTTTTTTATTGCGATTTTTTGTGGCTTAATACATTTTGGCCTAAATGTTTGACTAAAATTTTGTTTATTGATTTTTCTTATAACAAAAAGTAAAAAATATTGATTTTTTTTCAAAAATGTCGCTCTATTTTTGTATATAGCGCAAAAAATAAAAATCGCAGAGGCGATCAAATACCACCAAAAGAAAGCTCTATTTGTGGGAAGAAAAGGACGCAAATTTTGTTTGGGAGCCACGTCGCACGACCGCGCAATTGTCTGTTAAAGCGACGCAGTGCCGAATCGCAAAAACCCCTTGGGTCATTTGGCAGCATATTGGTCCGGGTCTTAAGTGGTTAAAGTGGATGTAAACCCAAAATATTTTTATTTTATTTTTTGCTGTCACAATGTAGAGTATAAGATTTCCTATCATCTGTGCCCAGTCTTGCCACACATAGTTAATCCAGCTCTGAGCAATCCTCTTTTATTGTTCAGTAAAATAAAACGGACTAACAGAGAACAACCTTAGTCTGTTCCGCCCCCTTGCTGTCAGTGACAGGTTATTTAGATATCTCATGCACTAGCTTTGTTTTTTAATTCCCAGCCCCACTCCTTTTCTGAAGTAATGTGGTTAATTTTCTGGATTTTGACTGGATGTTAGTGATCATAGCAGAATTTAGTGTAAGGAATACACAGGAGAAAATGCATGTTGACAAGGGGAGTGTAGAGTTGGGTGGGGAGTCTACTGACAACAGACCCACCCACAGAATCTGCAGTTTTTCTGTTCTTATAACAGACAGAGGGAAGACATCTGACAGGTAATGATACATGTAGGAGGCTTCTATATCCTTATAGATCAGCACTATGGCAGTAGTTTAGAATAGATTAGAGTGGCTTTACATTCACTTTAAGGGCTCATTTACGTGAGCGCAGGGGTGGTTCATTCATTTTTTTGAAGCACCAGGTGGACTCATGGCACAGAGCATTGCGTTTAAAGTCCACCCAGATGTGTTAGAAAAGCAAATGAATATTTTCTTCTCTAACACTGAATCGACTCTCCGCCAATCAGGAAGCGTGTTTCCCGATTGGATGCAAGGTCAGGCGATCCTATTGGATGCCGAGGGGGAGGGGGACGCACGATGCACGGTGTGATCCACATCACAGGAGGAGGAAATAAGATGCCGGAGACACTCTGGCTGCCCGTCCGCTTTCTAGATGTGTAAGTGCAGGGGGGTTTTGATGCCCTGACAGTCCTCCGGGAGGGAGCAGTTTGCTGCCCCCCAAAAGAAAAAAAGACAAAAGAAAATTACTGCACATGTATATTTTCTGCAAGGAACACAGGGGGGCTGATTTACCAAGCCTGTGCGCCATGACTCATGGTGCACAAGCAGGAGTAAACCTGTTTTTGAGATTTACAAAAGAAACACGCTGCCAGTGCAGCGTGTTTCCTCATTTACTAAAGTGCCTAATGCGCCCAGGAGAGGGCGCACAGCACGCCAGTACAGAGCTGGCGTGCGTCATTTAGTTATGTAAACATCGGGGATTCGGGCGGGAGTTTATGAGGGGAGGGAGGGGGGTGATGCAGGGGAAGTGAGGTGACATGTGTTTGAACGTGTGTGGCGGGCCGAATTGAAAGGGAAAGTGACTTTTGGGACCCGATCCCCGTGCGCTTGCAAAGTACGCTAGAACCTCGGAAGGTTCATTTGCATACTGGGCATGCGCAGAGGGAAAAATCGGAGCTTTCCGCGCGCCTCTTCAGTACGCCGGGAAATTCTTGGTAAATACCAAGCGGCGTAGCAGTGTTTGCACTGCCTGGAGCGGCGCACGGCAAGCTCCGAGGTGTTCTCGGGCTGCGCTGACACTGAAGGGGAACTCCGCGCCAAATTTCAAATTTGAAACCGGCGCGGCTTCCCCCCCAGGGGCACAATAGGCTCTTCGGCTTGGTCCGGAACGTGAGGGGTTAACCCACACCAAAATCGGCGTGGGGTTCCCCCCCAGATCCGTACCAAGCCCTCATCCCAGGCATGCAGTCTGGCCGGACAGGAATGGGGGTGGGGACGAGCGAGCGCCCCCCCCCCTCCTGAGCCGTACCAGACAACATGCCCTCGACATGGGGGAGTGTGTGCTTTGAGGGAGGGGGGCACTGCCCCCCCACCCCAAAGCACTCTTGTCCCCATGTCGATCGGGACAAGAGCCTCTTCCCGACAACCCTAGCCATTGGTTGTCGGGGTATGCGGGCGGGAGCCAATCAGAATCTGGGAGCCCCCTTTAATAAGGTGGCCCCCAGATTTCGGGCCCCCACCCTATGGTGAACGTGGTTTTAACTTTGAGGGTCTTCCGCCGCCGCCCCCTTCGAATTTTTCTGCCTGGATGAGGGTCGTACATCCCATCCAGGACTTGGACGTGGCGGGCTTCTCGTCGCTGTTTTCTGCCGCTGCCCCCTTCACCACGAAGCTCCGTGCTTGTTTGATGAGGGCAGCGGGCTTCCGACGTCTTCGACCGGAGCGAGGGTCGTACATCCCACTCCGGATTTCTTCGCCGGCTTCTGCCTGGCTCCTCCTGGAGCCAGGGCTTCTCGTCGCTGTCTTCCGCCGCGGGGTGACACTCGCGGGCTTCTTCTTCCATTCGATGTTGACACGGGTTAAGGTCACATGTTGGCATAACCACGCCCACGCCCTATGCCAATATAAGTCCTTGCCCGCCGCTCACAAGGCATTTCAGCGCCGCACCTCGCCGTGTCAACATCGAATGGAAGAAGAAGCCCGCGAGTGTCACCCCGCGGCGGAAGACAGCGACGAGAAGCCCTGGCTCCAGGAGGAGCCAGGCAGAAGCCGGCAAAGAAATCCGGAGTGGGATGTACGACCCTCGCTCCGGTCGAAGACGTCGGAAGCCCGCTGCCCTCATCAAACAAGCACGGAGCTTCGTGGTGAAGGGGGCAGCGGCAGAAGACAGCGACGAGAAGCCCGCCACGTCCAAGTCCTGGATGGGATGTGCGACCCCCGTCCAGGCAGAAAAATTCGAAGGGGGCGGCAAAGAAGAAGGCCTGGCCCCCGCGGCGGAAGACAACGACGAGAAGCCCAGAGAGTGGCGCCCTCCGGCGGAAGACGGCAAAAGAAGCCCTGGCCCCAGGAGGAGCCAGGCAGAAGCCGGCGAAGAAATCCGGGGTGGGATGTACGACCCTCGCCCCGGTAGAAGACGACGGAAGCCCGCTGCCCTCATCAAACAAGCATGGAGCTTCGTGGTGAAGGGGGCAGCGGCAGAAGAGAGCGACGAGAAGCCCGCCACGTCCAAGTCCTGGATGGGATGTACGACCCTCGTCCAGGCAGAAGAAATCGAAGGGGGCGGTGGCGGAAGAAGGCCTGGCCCCCGCGGGTGGTGCCCCGCGGCGGAAGACAGCCACGAGAAGCCCGGAGAGTGGCGCCCTCCGGCGGAAGACGGCGAAAGAAGCCCTGGCCTCGGGAGGAGCCAGGCAGAAGCGGAGGAGCCCGAGGTGGGGCGACACCCCCGTTGTTCTCCGCTGTTTTCGGCCGCCCCCCCCCCCCCGGATGTAAAAGAGCTTAATTTTGGGGTGGGGGCACAGTCGAGCATGGCGGAGAGCATGGGTGGGTGTTGCCCCCCCCCGGCAGAAAACGTCTAGAAGACCGAGGAGTGGCAATTTTTTATTGAAAATTCTACGACCAAAAATGTATACAGAAAAAACAAAAACAATTAAACCAAAACGACCCTCTGCCCCAATACATTTTCTTTACATACAAATATTATCCCACCATGCTATACATATACCATCTATACATCACTAAAAATTAGCACCAATACCTGCCCCACTCACTTGCATTTTTATACTCTTTAGTCATTACCACTTCCCAAGTACCAAAGCAACCCTCTACCACTAAACATTTTCTTTACGTACAAACACTATCCCACCATACTATACATATACCATCTGCACATCACTAAAATCGCACCAATACCTGCTCCAATAACTTGCATTATTATACTCTTTAATCATTTCCACTTCCCAAGTAACCCCAACCCCTAAAACATACATACTTCTATTATGCATAAACAAATAAAACAAAATCATAACCCTAACCTTCCCCAAAACTTTAAAATCTACGCAACCACGCAATTGTACATACACATGTTACCACATTACTGCTTTTTTTTTTTTTTTTTTTTTTTTTTAGTAAAATTATTCACCCCAGGACTGCTTTTACACCGCCCCTTTCCCACCGCCACCCAACATTGCTCATACACATGTTACCACATTACTGCATTTTTTTTTTTTTTTTTTTTAATAAAATTACTCATTTACTTCCATCAGCACAATCCCCTGCAACCATACCCCCACCAGAATCCTCCACAGGATCCAAGGTGGAAAACCTGTTCCGCAGGGCTATACCAGGGGGAGTCTGGGCACTACTTGTCGCCCCAACTCCACCTTCTGGAGAGGAAACACCCGGACCAGGACCTGACCCAGAACTGGGGATCACCCCAGGACTGCTTTCACACCGCCCCTTTCCCACCGCCACCCAAACATTGCTTTTACTCTCCTTACCTGGCTGAGAAGGCAAGTCTACAACTGGCTGGGGATCTCTAAGAACCTTACCCCTTCTGCCCTTACGAACAGGTCTCGTACTAGGGGTATCAGAATCAGAGAAACGACCCGCCTCTTGATCCCCCCCACCACCAGACACAGGGACAGAGGACCCAGACCAAGTAGGAATGGGCTGCGAATCCCGAGAAGGGGGATGCAACACCACCCTAGGCATCTTAGCCTTGCCACGAGATACCACAGATTGCACCAAAGGGGCCTTACCCCTCCCCCCAGATTTTAAAGGGGAAACTCTCGAGCCGCCCGACTTATGACCCAATCTTCCTGACGATGGCCCCGGACTCCCGGAACCCATCACAAAAGACTGACCCTCAAGAGTCACTGCGCCAGCCAGCTGGAGCGGGGCAGGAGGCCCGGCCGACGAAACAACCGGAAGCACAGACTCCCTAGACCCCCCAGGCCCCGCAGGGGGAGACACCCCCCCAACAGGTGCCCGAAAGGCCGAGGGGCACTGGCTAAAAACGTGCCCCATAACACCGCACAGATTGCATTGAAATTTATTGCACCCGCTGGCCAAGTGCCCAGCTTCATTACACTTTGTGCAAAAGGGTTCCCTACAGTCCCTACTGAAATGCAAAGGACTGTTGCATCTAAAACAGAGCTTGGGTTGCCCTGGATAGAATGCAAGGATCCTATCCCTCCCAATATAACCTGACGCAGGCACATGTGTCACTGATAACCCGATGCGTCTAAGCCTTACTGAGACAGACCAGGCACCAGTCCAGATCCCCTTGGCATCCAAAACTTTCCCTGGCGGGGCCATCACCTGGCCGTACCGCCCCAACCATGTTGTGATATCTTCTGCGGGAATAGATTCATTTCTAACCAGGACTGACACCCTTTTTATTTCTTCCTGTCTAGACAGGGGGACTGCTCTAAAGGATTTCCACGAGGACTGATTCTTCACCACCTCCCGTCTGGAGATAAAACTCTCCATTAAGACGGGGGTACCAAAACTTACATCATACTCCAGGGAGCCCGAGGGGTGGATAACAGCAAAGATGTCTGATGCCTTAAACCCAAGGGCCAACACCATATCCACCACCTCGTCTCTCCCCGGAGGACGACCAAACTCTTCCAACCAGCGCAGCTGCACAACATTATGGCGCTTACGCTCCACTCCCCCCACCCTAGTGGCAGCTGGCACTGAGCCCCTAAAAGCCATCGTACCGTGGGCACTATAAAAACGCCCAAGCTGTACCCTGCCACCAGTGACATCTGCAAAAGACAACCCCACTTTTAGGGCCGACATAACCCCGGCCTCCTGGGACCCACTGATTTGGGGAGGAGGCGGGGGGAGATCAGAAACAACAACATTGCTAGAATCAACATTATCAACAGCTATACTTAAGTCTTTCCCAGGGGCCCCGGGCACAGCAGGTGCACAAGCACCGGAAACACCCCCAGCAGAAATAATTGCTGCCGGAGGGGTCCCCGCACCGCCCAGAGGACCCACTTGGGGCTGACCCGTATGCTCCAAAACCCCAGAGGGTACCCCAATGTCATGAAAACCAGTACTCTGGTCCGCTTTAGTTGGCTCACCCTCCAGCAGCCGTATGTGGTCCATCGCAAGACATGGGCTAGTTATACTACCCTGTTCGCAATCACCCCACTCCATGCGCTGGGGGGTCATCGCCACGGACTCAGAAACTGAAGGGCCGGAGGGGGAAACCACAAGAGGCACCCCACCACCCGGCAGCAGGTCCACAGGAAAAGATGACCCAACAGTCTCCGCAACAGTGGCCACCCCCAAAACCCGGGATGAGACAATAGTAGGTATCTCACCCCTCACAGTGTCCTCGGCAGAAATCCCACGATCCATGGCACTCACACCCGCGGAACCGTCCTTCATTGCTCCATCCTTCTCAGCAACAGCCTCCACAAGTCCCATCTCCTCACCCGCAGCTGTCCCGGGATCCGCTACTTCCGGCTCTACACCTTCAGCGGTAACCCCGCAACCCGCGGTATTCACTTTCGCGGCCATACCCTCCGGCTCCACACCCGCAGCGGCAGTCCCGCGACCCGCGGCATCCACCGCAGCAGTAGCCTCGCGACTCGCGGCACACACATTCGCGGCAATACCCGCCGCGACTTCGTCCTGCGTTCCTCCAACCTCCATGACTTCCTCCTCGTCCGCAGCAGCCCCGGGACCCGCCACTTCCGGTCCCGCGGTGATCGCGGGGGATCCGACCAGGCCTCCAGGCTGGGCGCCCCCTGATGGCAAAGGGGAAATTGGCACCTCAGCCTGGGAGCTACGGCGAGCAGCCTGGCTTCCCTTATCACAAACCTCCATCAGGCGTTCCTCCAACTCATCCATCTCATCAGTGTCCATAGTAGACTGATCCAACAGCCGGTTCCAATAAATGATATACTCACTCAGGGTCGTTTTCAATGTCTGAACACTCAGGCGATAGCCCTTCCGCTTCTTTTTGCCCACCCGATCTCTGGCTGTTCTTAAGCGTGCCAGGTCTTCATGCACTACCACCAAAAAGTCCATAAGCCTTCCCAAGACTGCATAGACTTCCATCCGACGGCCTGTAGCTTCAAAATCACTTTCACCTGGCTGCTGCTCCTGCCATGCAGAGAGAGCAATCTGGGACTCCAGATACCTGAGATCCTCATCTGATGGTCTCAAACTCTCCACTGTCCTTGAAATGGTATCCGATCCCTCCACAGGCATAGCTTCTCTCACCGCCCGGGAAGTAGAGCCTCCCCCTGGGCTGATAGCTTCCATGGCTCTCTGGAAGTCCAGAGAGCCTCACACACACGCCCTCAAGACCGAGGAGTGGCGACGCCCCCGTTGTTCTCCGCCATTTCCGCCGGCCCCCCCGGATGTAAAAGAGCTTGATTTGGGGTAGGGGGCCTGGCCGAACATGGCGGAGAGCATCGGTGGGTGTCTCTCTCCCCGGCGGAAGGCGGCGGCGAAGACCGGGGGGGTAGGTGTACCCCCCCGGCGGAAGGCGGCGGCGAAGACCGGGGGGGGGGTAGGTGTACCCCCCCGGCGGAAGGCGAAGACCGAGGAGGGGTAATTTATTTATTTTATTTATAAAAGTACGACCAAAAAGTTAACAAATATATAAAATAAACTAAATAACTAAATAAACCAAGTAACACAAAAACAAACAACAAAACACAAACCATCAAACCACCGCCCCCCACCCACCTAGAAATAACTATAAAGAAAAATAGCACCAGAACAGGTATTTACAACAGGCTCACTGGTACAAGAGAAAGTCTTTATAGTCCATCAGAAAAGCTTGCCCAGATCATTGCCAAAAAAAAAAAAAAAACACTTAAAACGGCTCACTGGTACAGTAGGGAGATATTAAAGTCCATAGAAACCACTACTGTCCAGATCATCGCCAACCCACAACACACCCCACCATCACAACAACAAATACCTACAACCCACGTATGAGCAAGAACATGATAGTCAGACATGTCTGTAGCCTTATTTAAAAAAAAAATACCATAAACAAAATCTAAGGGGTCGAAAAAGGATAGATGCCCCTACCCATGGAGAGGGGCAGAGCCGTGACCTAAGGGGGCTGGAAGAGGAACCCCCTCCATAAATGGGCACACCTCTTAGGCCCGACCCTGCTCTTTTCCAGATCCCGCACCTTCACCAACTCCCGAAAGATATCGCCCACCACCTCATGCACAGACAGGATTTTGTCCCTAGTGGACACCAAACACCGAGCGTGCCAAGTGTAATAAAGCACAACTAGGCTGACTAAATAAAGTGACGATAACTCAAATCCCCTGCGGACCCCAAAATCACCATACACTCGCTCAGCATAGGTCAGGGCCGGAAGCGGGGGTAGCCAATGGCACCCCCTACCCTCGTAAGAACCTCCATGTTGAAGGGACATTGGAACAGAAAATGGTCCATGGTCTCCAATGTCCCACCACATTCCTGACGGGGGCAGTCCCTGTCCCCCAGGTTCCTGTATTTGAGATTCGCACGGACATAGAGTCGTCCATGGAACGACCTCCATGCGAGATCCCAAAACTTATTTGGAATTCTAGAAGAATTCAAGAGGGCTAGCCCCTCTGTGAGGACCCTCTCAGGGCAGTCCCTCAAAGACAGGGGCTTCAAAATGTCCGAGGCCATGACCCTCAGGTACAGCTCCCGCCGACCCAAAGAGCCCACCTCCAGGGCAGTTATCCGCCACTGCCTCAGTACCTTTAATGCCAGGGGGACATAGGAAGGGAGATACCCATGCGATCTCCTCAGATCGCCGGGCCTCCCCCCCTCCCCCCACTGCCTCAAGAACAGCAAGAGCCAGTCCTTGCATGAACACTCCCACCAGGAAGGCTCGTCCACAAATATGGACTGCAAATTGTATTTAACAAAGATGGTGACAAAGAACACCACCGGGTTGACCATGTCCAACCCACCTTGCCGTCGCTGGCGGTATGTGACCTCCCTCTTGATCAGGTTCAGTCTGCTTCCCCACAACAGCAGGAAGAACAGACCATAGACCCGAGCATAGGAGATGCTGGCAAAAGACACACATAGCTTACAAAGAGAAACTCAGGCAATAAGTACGTCTTGACCAAGCTTACCCTTTCCCTCAGGGAAAGTTTCCAACCTTTCCAGGCCTTCACCTTCCGAGTGGCACTCACCAGCCTGCGCTCCCAGTTTAGCTTGGGATAATCACCCGGGCCGAAATGAATGCCAAGAACTCGAATCTCTGGTACGGGCGTGGGGAACACGTCCGGAAGGGGGAACTGCTCCCCCTCCTTCCCCAACCAGAAAACTTCACTCTTGTCCCAATTGACCAGCGAGCCTGACGCCTCAGAGTAGCACCCGATCTGGGACTCCACATAATGGGCCTCCTCACGACCAGATACCACCACCGAGACGTCGTCCGCATAGGCCACAACCCTCACCGCCGAAACCGAACCCCCGACAGGTCCCACCGGAACCCCCCCCAGACGCCCGCAGTCTAGCCTCCTTACGAAGGGGTCGACCGCAAAGATGTACAGGAGGGGGCTCAGTGGGCACCCCTGCCGGACGCCAGAGTCCACAGCAAAGGCCCGGCCCACCCAACCGTTGACAAGAGGGAAGCTCTCAGCTCCCCTATACAATACCTGCAGCCAATCAACGAATTGATCAGGCAGACCGTATCTCCTCAGAAGCAGCCAAAGGTACTCGTGGTTCACCCGATCAAACGCCTTAGCCTGATCCAGTGCAAGCAGATACCGCTCGCTGCCATCAGCCCTGCACCTTTCCACAGCCTCCCGGACGCTCAGGACGGCACTAAAAGTGCCCCGGCCAGGAATTGTGCAGTGCTGAGAGGGAGACAGCATCCTGCCCGCCAAAGCAGACAGACGTGTAAACAAGATCTTTGCCAGTATCTTCCTATCTGTGGTAAGAAGGGCGATCGGACGCCAATTCTCCACCACAGACGGATCTTTCCCCTTTGACAGTAGGATCAGAGCTGACCTTCTCATTGAGGGAGGCAGCAGGCCATAGGCCAAACATTCACTAAACACGTCCCTCAGAT
Source organism: Rana kukunoris (assembly GCA_029574335.1). Lineage (NCBI taxonomy): Eukaryota > Metazoa > Chordata > Amphibia > Anura > Ranidae > Rana > Rana kukunoris. The sequence continues at coordinate 375,594,000 of CM056051.1, forward strand.
GAGGAGCCAAGAGGCTCTTAAAGGTTTTGTAGAATTCGGCCGTGAGCCCATCGGGCCCAGGTGACTTTTTAGAAGCTAAAGAGCTAATAGCCTGCTCGACTTCAGCTACCGAGATCTCTTCTGTCAGAGAGTCAGGAAGGTCAGACCGCACTTCCAGTGGGGTCTCATCAAGGAATTCCCTGACTTTCTCCATGTCTAGAGGCCGCTTCTTCAGGAGGTCCGAAAAGTGGTCTCTGACGACACCCAGGATCCCCGATCTGGACCGGACCAGAGATCCTGAGGCATCCTTCAGGCCATGTACGACCTTCGACCTCGCCACCTCACCACAGCTCCTGTAGGGATCAGGAGAGATAAACTTCCCGTAATCCCTCTCAAAAACCAGGGAGGCGAGACGGTCGTACTGACACTCCTTCATCTGCGCCTTCAGACCGGATATCTGTTCCCGAGAGCCCCCAGAGGACACCAGGCGGTCAAGCTGCCTGCGTAGTCTCTGGTAGGCTTGGTACTTGGAAGCTGCCCTGTACCCAGAGATTTCCCGGAAAAAGTCGCCAGACCTCTTTTTAACTACTTCCCACCACTCAAGGCGGGAGCAGTTGCCCTCAAGGAGCGAGGTCTGGCCCAGGAAGAAAACCTCATAGGCTTCCCTAACCTCAGGATCCTCCAGTAGCGACCCATTCAGGCGCCACAAACCCCTCCCTTTCTGAGGAGTGTCAGCGACATTCAGGGCCACAGATACCATACAGTGATCGGAGAACTCTACCGACTGCAACTCAGGAGCCGAGCAGACAGAGTCCTCCTTTAAAAAAAACCTATCTAATCTACTCTTACTGCTACCTCGGGAAAATGTGAAACCAGTGAGGTTGGGGAGGTGACGAACGTGCACATCCACCAACCTGGCCTCCCTCACTACGTTATTCAAAAAAATACTATCATATCCCAGAGGGTTGGCGGCACCTGCCCGGTCTTTGGGCCTAGTGATCATATTGAAATCGCCACCAAAAATCACCTGCTGGGACGTAAAAAGATAAGGCTTAACCGCCGTAAGGAGGCTCCTCCTCTCCCTCCTAGTTTGAGGCCCATAAAAATTTATGAGCCGGAGGAATTGCCCCCTCACGACAGCGTCCACCACCAGACATCTACCGATCTCCACTTCAATCACTCGCCGGCAAGCCACCGGACCAGTCTTAAAAAGGACCGCAACCCCACTGCAGGGCTCGGCCGCAAGAGACCAGAGGGAGGGCCCACATCTCCACTCCCTCTTTGCTAGATGCATCTCTGCCACAGATGCCAGCCAGGTCTCCTGCAAAAACAAAATGTCAGCTTCAACACGGCTGAGAAAATCGAAGGCCATAAAACGAGCTCCTGCAGAACGAATACTTGCGACATTAATGGTCGCAAGCCGTATTGGAGAGGGTACCGCCATCAGAATGATTGAAAGTGGTCACGTTCTCCTTCATACTACAAACACAAAAACATATTTACATATCTACACCTCCTCCTCCTCTGAGCCCGAGGAGGAGGAGAAGATACCAAACGGGTTCCCCAGGGACACCCCACTTCGTGCCCCTGGGGGAACCCCACCCTTCACTGGGGACTTCCCGCCCCCAGATCTGGCAGCCTTCCCCTTCTTCTTTTTGCGTCTCACCTGCTCCCACTCCTGCCACCTCTCCGAGATGACTACACCACCCCCCTCCTCGGACCCGCTGCTCGAGATTTCCCTCTTGGATGAGGCTCGAGCAGCTTCCATCTCCATGGCCACAGGGCCAGAGGAGACTCTGGGTCCAGAAGGGGGGAGAATGGAAGAGGCAGGAGGGGGGCCAGAGACAGGGGAGAGGACAGGGGGGGGACCAGACTTAACTGGACGGGAAGAAGAAGGGGGAGGGGGGGGACGGGACTTGGGAGGGGGGGACGAGGGGGGGGGGTACGAGGAGGGGAAGATGAGGGAGGAGGGCATGGGGAAACAGATGGAGGGCCAGGTGGAGGGGAGGGGCAATGGTGAGGAGGGGGAGAGGGAAGGGGGATGGGGATCGGCCCTGCAACATTAGGAGGGGAAGGCCCTGGCCCCGGACCCTCAGGCCCGGGACCCCCAGGCCTCCCCGACTCCTCCCCACCGGCTCCGCCCTCCGGAGGATCGGGAGCCTCCTGGCCAACCGAGCCCGTGTCCCCCGGGGGGGGAGCCCCACGCCCACGCCTGCTCTGCCTTCTTTGAGGCAATGGGCCTGTTGGTCCCTCCGGAGCAGTACTAGGGGCTCCAGGATCCCCACCCCCCCGGCCATCACTCGCCGGGGGGGCTTCGGCCGCTCCCGGCCCGGGAGGTCCCCCCCCTGAGGAAGAACCCCGATATGCTTTGGGACACCTGCTAAATGGGTGCTCCATCTCACCACATAAGTTGCAGCATATCTTCCCACATGACTCGGACTGGTGGCCAAACTCGTGGCACCGGCCACATCTGACCACCGTGCAGTCCGAGCTCATGTGGGTCGGGCTGCCGCACTTGAAGCAACGACGGGGCTGTCCCGGGTAGAACGCCAGGATCCGGTCTCTGCCTAGAAAGGCGCTGCCAGGGAGGTGGGCAACACTGTTGCCCTCCCTCTTGAGCCGGATCCTGGTCAACCAAGCCCCGGTCCAGACCCCGCGCTCATCAAGGTTCTTCCTCAGGGGGGTCTGCAACTGCCCGTACCTCCCAAGCCAGGTGGCAATGTCCTCCGGAGGGAGCGACTCGTTCCGCACCAGGATGGTGACATTCTTAACCTCCTCCTGCCTGGAGATGGGAACGAGCCTGTACTTCTTCCAAGGGTCAACGCCCCTCACCAACCCAAAGCTGGTGATGAAGCGTTCCATACACACGGGAGTGACAAAACTTATATCGAACTCCCGTGTGTTGGTGGGGTGAATGACAGCAAAAAGGTCACCCACCCCAAAACCCAAGGAGAGTACCAGGCCCACCACCTCACCACGGACGGGGCACGGGTCCGGACCCTCGTACCTAAGCTGAACCACATTCCTTCGCCTCCTCTCTGGACCACCCGTACCCCTCGTCCACGCCGACCCCTGCGCCCTCTCCTGGTCAGCAGGGGGGGCGCGGAAATTCTGGGCTCCAAAACGGCTGTACAGGTGGTCCAGAGGGGCACGAGAGCCCGCCACCTGGGCGAAGGAGCGACCCCCCTTCAAGGCCGTCAACAGGCTGGTCTCTGGAGACCCCCGAAAAATATTCTCCGGAAGTGGGGCACCCCCTTCAGCGCCCCCAGAAGTGGGGGGGGACCGGGGGGCCCCCATCTCTGCCGGTGGTGCTGCACCCATCCCCCCTGAACTACCCTGACCCACCACCCTTGGCCTGACAACCGGCTCCTCCCCCCGGGCCAAAGCAGAGGGGGGCACCTCCCCCACCCAACTCCCCCACCCAGACCCCTCCGCGACCACACCAGCCCCTTGGGACTCCACCTGTACTGGGGGGGAGCCCCCCTGGGACCCCTCCAACTGCCGGATATAATCATATGCTATACAGTCCACTGGGAGGGGTCCCACCTGACTTTCCCCCCACCCCGCCTGTGCTGCAGGGAGCCCCTCGGGGCTTGTGGCAGTGTCCATGGGGACCTGGGGGGGTGGCAGCTTACCGTCCAATTTACCGTCCTCACCGTCTCTGTCCATCTCCTGCCGGGGGTGCCTGGAGGTGCCTGCTGCAGCGTCCGGGGCTGGGCACCCCTGCACCCCCGGCCTCTCATCCCCCAGGTCCCCTGAGCCCCCACCGACCACCGCAAACTCGCGGGGGGGCACTTCCGGTCGCGGGACGGGCACTTCCGGTTCCGGTCTGGTCACTTCCGGTTCCGGCTGGGGCACTTCCGGTTCCGGCTGGGGCACTTCCGGTTCCGGCTGGGGCACTTCCAGTTCTTGGGCGGTCACTTCCGGGTCCCGGTCTACTCCACCCCCAACAGCCGGCGCCATCTTGGCCACACTGCACACAAGCTGTTTACCTCCAGATGACCGCAGCACAATGCCTCCACCATGTGTCTGCCTCTCTCCCGATGACATAGCAGCCGCAGGAGCAGTCCCTGGCCTTTCCATGGCCAGATCCTCCCGCTCCACTGCAAGCTGAGGGGTCATGGAAGCCGACACATGGCGGGCTTCAGCTGTGGCAGTGCGACCTGGGGGAGCCTGGGTATGCTGACCTGAAGATGGCGGGGGGTACCGCCGGCGGCACCTGGGCTCAGCGACCTCCTGGATCACTGGACTCCCCGGACTTCGCCAACCCCCCAGTCCCTTCCACGGACTGAGGGATCGGCTCCCGGGAACCCTCCCCAGGTTTTATGGCCATACTGGGCCCTGCACCACCGGCACTCGCCCCCCCCCCCCACTGCACCTAGGCTCCCCTGACTCTCCTGGCTGTTTGGGGGGTTGGGACCCCTTCTTAGACCGCCCGCTCCTCCTCGCTGCCTGGCTCCCTTCCCGGTTGGCCTGCTGGAGGGTCCTCCGGAGCTCCTCTAGGAAGTTCACCTCTCCAGCCCCACGTTGGCAAAAGCCCCCCAGGTATTCCCATATTTCTTTTACCTCTAGTCCTAGGGTGGTGATGGCCCCCTTGTATTCAGATCTCTTATTACTGGAGCACCTATCCCTCTTTTCCCTCAGGCCTGCGAGAGTAGTCATCTTTTCCACGCAGGCCTGAGATATCCTCACCAGCAGGGATTTGATTTTATCCCGCCTCTTCCTGGTTCTTGCCTCGTTCTCACCTGGCTGAGGGGCTGTCCAGTCTGAGAGACCCTCCTGGGTCTCCAGGAAGAGACGGTCCTCCCTGCTGATGGTGGTGGCGGTGGTCTGGCTGGAGGGCAGGTGCTGTTGACTCCTCCGGAGGCCGGAAGCCGGTCCACCTCCGGGGCTGAGGGAGGCCATCCCACCCCTCTTCCGGGGCAGGGGGCTGGAGGCTGGTCCTGGTAGGCTGGATCCTGGAACACAGGAGCTCTGGAAGACAGGTCTCCTCTCCAGCAGGAAGCAGAATGAGCTCTGTGGGAGGAGCTGGAACTACTGCCAGTGGGAGGAGCTGCACTAAGACCGAGGAGGGGTAATTTTTTATTGGAAATTCTACGACCAAAAATGTATACAGAAAAAACAATTAAACCAAAACAACCCTCTGCCACAATACATTTTCTTTACATACTAATATTATCCCACCATGCTATACATATACCATCTATACATCACTAAGGATTAGCACCAATACCTGCCCCAATAACTTGCTTTTTATACTCTTTAATCATTACCACTTCCCAAGTACCAAAGCAACCCTCTACCACTAAACATTTTCTTTACGTACAAACATTACCCCACCGTACTATACATATACCATCTGCACATCACTAAAATTCGCACCAATACCTACCCCAATAACTTGCATTATTATACTCTTTAATCATTTCCACTTCCCAAGTAACCCCAACCCCTAAAACATACATACTTCCATTATGCATAAACAAATATAACAAAATCATAACCCTAACCCTCCCCAAAACTTTAAAAATCTACGCAACTACGCAATTGTACATACACATGTTACCACATTACTGCATTTTTTTTTTTTTTTTTTTAATAAAATTACTCATTTACTACCATCAGCACAATCCCCTGCAACCATACCCCCACCAGAATCCACCACAGGATCCAGGGTGGAAAACCTGTTCTGCAGGGCTATACCAGGGGGAGTCTGGGCACTACTTGTCGCCCCAACTCCACCTTCTGGAGAGGAAACACCCGGACCAGGACCTGACCCAGAACTGGGGAACACCCCAGGACTGCTTTTACACCTCCCCTTTCCCACCGCCACCCAAACATTGCCTTTACTCTCCTTACCTGGCTGAGAAGGCAATTCTACAACTGGCTGGGGATCCCTAGGAACCTTACCCCTTCTGCCCTTACGAACAGGTCTCGTACTAGGGGTATCAGAATCAGAGAAACGACCCGCCTCTCGATCCCCCCCACCACCAGACACAGGAACAGAGGACCCAGACCAAGTAGGAATGGGCTGCGAATCCCGAGAGAGGGGATGCAACACCATCCTAGGCATCTTAGCCTTGCCACGAGATACCACAGATTGCGCCAAAGGGGCCTTACCCCTCCCCCCAGATTTTAAAGGGGAAACTCTCGAGCCGCCCGACTTATGACCCAATCTTCCTGACGACGGCCCCGGACTCCCGGAACCCATCACAAAAGACTGGCTCTCAAGAGTCACTGCGCCAGCCAGCTGGAGCGGGGCAGGAGGCCCGGCCGACGAAACAACCGGAAGCACAGACTCCCCAGACCCCCCAGGCCCCGCAGGGGGAGACACCCCCCCAACAGGTGCCCGAAAGGCCGAGGGGCACTGGCTAAAAACGTGCCCCATAACACCGCACAGATTACACTGAAATTTATTGCACCCGCTGGCCAAGTGCCCAGCTTCATTACACTTTGAACAAAAGGGTTCCCTACAGTCCCTACTGAAATGCAAAGGACTGTTGCATCTAAAACAGAGCTTAGGTTGCCCCGGATAGAATGCAAGGATCCTATCCCTCCCAATATAACCTGACGCAGGCACATGTGTCACTGATAACCCGATGCGTCTAAGCCTTACTGAGACAGACCAGGCACCAGTCCAGATCCCCTTGGCATCCAAAACTTTCCCTGGCGGGGCCATCACCTGGCCGTACCGCCCCAACCATGTTGTGATATCCTCTGCGGGAATAGATTCATTTCTAACCAGGACTGACACCCTTTTTATTTCTTCCTGTCTAGACAGGGGGACTGCTCTAAAGGATTTCCACGAGGATTGATTCTTCACCACCTCCCGTCTGGAGATAAAACTCTCCATTAAGACGGGGGTACCAAAACTTACATCATACTCCAGGGAACCCGAGGGGTGGATAACAGCAAAGATGTCTGATGCCTTAAACCCAAGGGCCAACACCATATGCACCACCTCGTCTCTCCCCGGAGGACGACCAAACTCTTCCAACCAGCGCAGCTGCACAACGTTATGGCGCTTACGCTCCACTCCCCCCACCCTAGTGGCAGCTGGCACTGAGCCCCTAAAAGCCATCGTACCATGGGCACTATAAAAACGCCCAAGCTGTACCCTACCACCAGTGACATCTGCAAAAGACAACCCCACTTTTAGGGCCGACATAACCCCAGCCTCCTGGGACCCACTGATTTGGGGAGGAGGCGGGGGGAGATCAGAAACAACAACATTGCTAGAATCAACATTATCAACAGCTATACTTAAGTCTTTCCCAGGGGCCCCGGGCACAGCAGGTGCACAAGCACCGGAAACACCCCCAGCAGAAATAATTGCCGCCGGAGGGGTCCCCGCACCGCCCAGAAGACCCACTTGGGGCTGACCCGTATGCTCCAAAACCCCAGAGGGTACCCCAATGTCATGAAAATCAGTACTCTGGTCCGCTTTGGTTGGCTCACCCTCCAGCAGCCGTATGTGGTCCATCGCAAGACATGGGCTAGTTATACTACCCTGCTCGCAATCACCCCACTCCATGCGCTGGGGGGTCATCGCCACGGACACAGAAACTGAAGGGCCGGAGGGGGAAACCACAAGAGGCACCCCACCACCCGGCAGCAAGTCCACAGAAAAAGATGACCCAACAGTCTCCGCAACAGTGGCCACCCCCAAAACCCGGGATGAGACGATGGTAGGTATCTCACCCCTCACAGTGTCCTCAGCAGAAATCCCACGATCCATGGCACTCACACCCGCGGAACCGTCCTTCATTGCTCCATCCTTCATTGCTCCATCCTTCACAGCAACAGCCTCCACAAGTCCCATCTCCTCACCCGCAGCTGTCCCGGGATCCGCTACTTCCGGCTCCACACCTTCAGCGGTAACCCCGCAACCCGCGGTGTTCACTTTCGCGGCAATACCCTCCGGCTCCACACCCGCAGCGGCAGTCCCGCGACCCGCGGCATCCACCGCAGCAGTGGCCTCGCGACTCGCGGCACACACATTCGCGGCAATACCCGCCGCGACTTCGTCCTGCGTTCCTCCAACCTCCATGACTTCCTCCTCGTCTACAGCAACCCCGGGACCCGCCACTTCCGGTCCCGCGGTGATCACGGGGGATCCGACCAGGCCTCCAGGCTGGGCGCCCCCTGGTGGCAAAGGGGAAATTGGCACCTCAGCCTGGGAGCTACGGCGAGCAGCCTGGCTTCCCTTATCGCAAACTTCCATCAGGCGTTCCTCCAACTCATCCAACTCATCAGTGTCCATAGTAGACTGATCCAACAGCCGGTTCCAATAAATGATATACTCACTCAGGGTCGTTTTCAATGTCTGAACACTCAGGCGATAGCCCTTCCGCTTCTTTTTGCCCACCCGATCTCTGGCTGTTCTTAAGCGTGCCAGGTCTTCATGCACTACCACCAAAAAGTCCATAAGCCTATCCAAGACTGCATAGACCTCCATCCGACGGCCAGTAGCTTCAAAATCACTTTCACCTGGCTGCTGCTTCTGCCATGCAGAGAGAGCAATCTGGGACTCCAGATACCTGAGATCCTCATCTGATGGTCTCAAACTCTCCACTGTCCTTGAAATGGTATCCGGCCCCTCTACAGGCATAGCTTCCCTCACCGCCCGGGAAATAGAGCCTCCCCCTGGGCTGATAGCTTCCATGGCTCTCTGGAAGTCCAGAGAGCCTCACACACACGTCCACAGGACCGAGGAGTGGCGACGCCCCCGTTGTTCTCCGCCATTTCCGCCGGCCCCCCCCGGATGTAAAAGAGCTTGATTTGGGGTAGGGGGCCTGGCCGAACATGGCCGAGAGCATCGGTGGGTGTCCCCCCCCGGCGGAAGGCGGCGGCGAAGACCGGTGCGGGGCTGGAGCCCCCACGGCAGAAAACGTCTGGAAGACCGAGGGGCTCCGCCCCCGTTGTTCTCTGCTTTTTTCGGCCGGCCCCCCCCGGATCTGAAAGAGCTTATTTTGGGGTGGGGGCCTGGCTGGACATGGCGGAGAGCATCGGTGGGTGTCCCCCCCGGCAGAAGACGGCGAAGCCCGGGGCCCAATGGGCTGGTGGTGGGGGGTCCCGGCAGAAGACCCCCGGAGCTGACTAATAAATTTTTTTTTTCTGTGTGGTTTATTTGTGTTTACACTTTTCCACCCGGTGAATGGGTAGGGGTACGATGTACCCCATACTCATTCACATAGGGTGGGGGGCCAGAATCTGGGGGCCCCCTTATTATAGGGGGCTCTCAGATTCTGATAAGCCCCCCGCCCGCATACCCCGACAACCAACGGCCAGGGTTGTCGGGAAGAGGCTCTTGTCCCTATCGACATGGGGACAAGAGTGCTTTGGGGTGGGGGGGCAGTGTCCCCCTCCCCCACAGCACACACTCCCCCATGTCGAGGGCATGTGGTCTGGTACGGCTCAGGAGGGGGGGGGCGCTCGCTCGTCCCCACCCCCATTCCTGTCCGGCCAGACTGCGTGCCTGGGAGAAGGGTTTGGTCTGGATCTGAGGGGGAACCCCACGCCGTTTTTGGCGTGGGTTTAACCCCTTATGTTCCAGATCAAATCTAAGAGCCTGTTGTGCACCTGAAGGGGGGGACCCCCTCGCCGTTTTTTTTATAATTTGGGGTGGAGTTCCCCCTTTATCCCGGTCCTGTCAGGGGGGGGGGGAATGCCTGCTCGTCTGTCCCTACAATGTATGAACAGCGATCTGTCATTTCCCCTACACAGTCCCACCCCCTTTACAGTTAGAACACACCCAGGTAACATATTCAACCCCTTCCGCGCCCCTAGTGTTAACCCCTTCCCTGCCAGTGTCATTTTTATAGTAAGCAATGCATTTCTATACCATTGCTCGCTAGAAAAATGACAAATCTCACAAAAATGTGTCCGCCACAATGTCGCAGTAGCCAGAAAAAACAATGATAGCCACCATTACTAGTAAAACCAAAAATTATTCCAAAAAAACCCATAAGACCAACCCCTACTTAGAACTTTTGCCCAAACCAATCAAACGCTTATTGTGATTTTTTGCAAACAAAAATATGTCGAAGAATACTTATCGGCCTAAACTGAGGGCAAACATTTTTTGAATATATTTATTTGTAATTTTTTGTTTTGCTTTCCTTGTTTTGTGGACCAATAAAATTACTTTCAAATTTTGAAGTTTGTTTTGTGATATTTTTTTCATGCTATGGATTTCAACCGCTGCAGCTGAAATAGTTTGGGCCTAAACCATCAAGTGTGATTTGTCTCTAAGCTCTTTCCTGGTGTGTATGCATGAAATGTTTAGTCACCAGAAAAGGAAGGACAAAGCGGTAAGTAATGTTTCCTAGAATTGATGTCCAGACTGACTTTTTAAAGCACATGTGCAAGATGTAGGAAAAGCTGCAAACATGGCCTGTTGGAGGGGGGGGGGGGTGGTGTTTTTTTTTTGGACAGGCTTGAAGTGCTGATTTACAGCGCTGTGCTTGAAACTAGCACAAGACAATCCTATTCTAATTGTGGGTTGTTTGAAGGAAGCCAATTGAGTGTTAGAACCCCTGCTAGTGTTTTTAGGTTGGGCTTTGTGTCCCTTTTCCTAAAATTGGCTTCACTTCCTGTCACACAGCTGAACAGGAAGTGAGGTTAAAACCCTACCAATGGTCTTTTCTTCGGGGCACAGGTCAATCTAACTAGTGTCACCATTAAGCAAATTGCACTGCAGTGTACACCCCAAATGATTAGTTATTTTGGGGTTTAGTAAAGGCAAAGCCGCTCTGCAGTAGAAGCGTAGGCAATGAAAATCAGAAGGGAAGCACTGATGGTTTTTACTTCCAATCCCGCCAAGTTTTGAGTTTTCCTACTTGCTTGTCCACTTGTAGTGCAAAGTGGATTTGCCTTTAGTAAATGGACCCCAAAGTCCAAGATTCCTACTAATTTGGGGTGTACACAGCAAAATGCAATTTCCAAAATGGGAAACTATTTAGATTGATCTGTGTCCCCAACAAAACATTACTCAGGTGTTTCCCTCACTTCCTGTTTGGCTGTGTGTGGCAGGAAGTGAATGAATTAAGTAGAAAGTGACAACATTTGTGAGGTGTCTTTACCCTATCAGGGGTGCAGGCATCCCCAAAACAAACAAGAAAATAGTTGATTTAACATTGGGTGGTGTTTGTGGGGGTCCCTAACACACATTCATACATATTAGCAACGCTGGATCCTGGCCTATTGGCATGGTTATATTTTCTTAAGCCTCTCAATAAAATGATCTGAAATTTGGGGTTAACCTGGAACTATAATCATCACTTATGATTTCTTTCATTTTGGATTGGTTTGGGGGGGGGTGGGGGTTAGAAGCTCTGTCAGTTTATTTTGTATTATCCCTGTCCGTTTGGGGAGATTGGCCTTCACTTCCTGCCCCATAGCCAAACAGGAAGTGATCGAAAAACTAGGCAAATTAAGGGCCCCCCCAGGTCCCCCCCCCACAGAACTTGTGTGTGTCCCCTGAAAATTCCTGGGTGGGTCATAAAAAAACAGGGTGTGGCCTTGACAGGAAGGGTGGGTCATTTTTCTATTAGGGGGTGGCAAAATTTGGTCAGGCCTAGGGCAGCACAAAACCTAAATATCCTACTGCATATTAGGGCTTATTTAGACAGGATCCAATTTACAGCATGTTTTTAGATTGTGGGAGGAAACCCGCACAGGGAGAACATGCAAACTCCAGGCAGATAGTGTCACGGGCAGGATTCGAACCAGCAACCCCTTTGCTGTTAGGTGAACATGCTACTCACTACACTACTGTGCTGAACGAACAGGATTGCAGCTGAAAGCATGAGATGTTTTTTTTTTTTACCAATTCCATGCTTTCCAGCCTGGAGGACAGATGTGGGGTCTAATTGACCCCGCCTTTCTCTATAAAGAGGACCTGTCACACACTAGTCCTATTACAAGGGATGTTTACATTCCTTGTAATAGGAAGAAAAGTGAAAAATAATACAAAAAAAGGGACAAACAAGTGCAAAAATTAAAATATTAAGTTAAAAAATAAAATAAAAAAGGAATTTAAATGCTCCTGTCCCTAGTAGCTCGCACTCAGAAGCGAACACGCATGCAAGTCCCACCCACATATGTAAACATACTTCAAACCCCACATGTGAGGTATCATAGCGTGCGTTAGAGTGAGAGCAATAATTTTAGCACTAGACCTCCTCTGTAACTCAAAAGTGGTAACCTGAGAAAAAAAGTCAAGCGTTGCCTATGGAGATTTTTAATAACGAAGTTTAGCGCCATTCCATGAGTGTGCGCAATATGAAAGCGTGACTAGTTAGGTATCTATTTACTCGGTGTAACATCATCTTTTACCTTATCCCTAAAAATTGGGCTAGCTTTAAAGCTTTCTTATTTTGTCATTCATGAAACAGGTTTTTTTTTTGAAAGCCAAAAAAAAAAAAAACGTTAGAAAAATTTTGGCGCAAATACTGTTGGAAATGTGTCCGAAAAAATGACCGCCACTTTATTCCCTAGGGTGTTTGTTAATAAAATATATATAATGTTTGGGGGTCCTGAGTAATTTTCAAGGAAGAAAATATAATTGTTACATGAAGGAGAGAAGTGCCAGAATAGGCGCGGTATGGAAGTGGTTAAAGTGCAACAATAAAAGTGAAAAATTCCTTGAAATTTCGTACCATGGGGGGGGGGCAATTAGGGCCGCCATCAGGAATTATGGGGCCCCTTACACAGCTTCAGGCATGGGCCCCCTGGAGCAGAGAACAGGGGGGGGGGGGGGGGTGCCGCCTGATATTGAGAAGGGGGGGGGGGGGGCTGCCGCAATTTGATAAGCGGGGGGGTTCCTTTACTAAAAAATACATATATAAAAATATATATTAAAAAGGGTGGTAGCCATCCGGGGGCCCTGGGGACCGCTGGGCCCTTTAATAAAAATAAACCTCTGGGCCCTTTAATGAAAAATAAATTAAAATATCTATATATATATATATATATATATATATAAAATAATAAAAAAGGGGGTTGCCTTGGGCCCTTTATAAAAAAATAACTACCAAAAATGTAAAAAAAAATAACATGGGGTGGGAGCTGTGGTGGCTCAACGTGAATGGCACTGCGCTGACAAGCCGTTCACCTCTGCAGCCAAGGGTTCGGATCCCGGTCTCGGCTATATGTGAATTGAGTTTGGTGGTGTCAGCCCGGCTCCCGGTGGGTGTGCTATGCAAGGTACGCCTGTGCTTAGTATGCCCACCCCCCCCAAAAAAACACCACACTTGCACGCACTTTGGCCATGAGGTCTCCTAAAATAAAGGGAGGCGAAGGACCTACAGGGCTGGCTGGGTGGGCTACACTCCCTCATAGGGGGAGTCCCTCTGTCCCATCGGGCTCCCAAGTGTAGCAGGTGGGGTAAGTGCCCCCCTCACACCCACCATTGCCACCGGGGGCATGGAGAAGGATGGCGATTGCAAGTCCAGCTCCTCTCTCTCGACTTCACGCAGAAAATACACTTTAAAAAAGAAATTAAAGTAAAAAATAACAAACCTGGGGAAAATGTTTATAACATTTTTATAAGCAAAAAGGTTGTCATCTGGGGCCCTCTGGGAGCTTTCATAATTATATTATATATATATGTTAAAAAAATAACCAAAAAATATATAAAAATATATATATTTTTTTTTTTTTTTTTTTTTTTAAAGGTGGGGGGTTGTCATCTGGAGCCCTGGGGATCTCCCGGCCACTGGGGACCTCCAGACCCCTAAAACAAAACATTGGCCCTTTAATAACAAAAAATATGGGGTGTTGCCACCCGGGGCCCTGGGGGCCTCTGGGCCCCTGGGGACCTCCGGACTGCAAAAAAATATTAAATTCCAAAAAAGAGGGGGGTTACCATCTGGGGCGCTGGGGGGCCTCCAGGCATCTGGGCACCTCCGGACCCCCGGGCCCCTTACAGGTGTACAGGGCCGCCATCAGGAATTTTGGGGCCCCCTGGAGCAGAGAACCGGGGGGGGGGGTGCTGCCGCATGAAATTGAGAAGCGGGGGGGGATGCTGCCGCAAATTGAGGAGCGGGGGGGCCCTTTACAAAAAATTAGACAGAAATAAGAAATAAAGAAAAATATATCTAAAAAAGGGGGGTAGCCATCCGGGGCCCTGGGGACCTCTGTGCTCTTTATAAAATAAAAAGAAACAAGAGAGAAAATATATATATATATTTTTAAAAAATATAACACGAGGCCACATGCCCTCAACATTGGGAGGGTGTTTTGGGGTGCCCCCCAAAACACCTTGTCCCCATGTTGATGAGGACAAGGGTCTCTTCCCCACAACCCTTGCCCGGTGGTTGTGGGGGTCTGCGGGCAGGAGGCTTATCGAAATCTGGAAGACCCCTTTAACAAAGGGGCCCCCCAGATCACGACCCCCCCCCCCTGTGTGAAATGGTAATGGGGTACCTTGTACCTCTACCATTTCACGAGAAAAAAAAAGTGTCAGTGTAAAAAAAGACAAGAGACGGTTTTTGACAAGTCCTTTATTATCTTCTTTTCTTCTTTCTTCTGCCGGACCACGCCCCCCCTCTGACGCCACGGACAAGCTCTTAGGAAAGTCCCTGTGTGGTGCCTGTGCGTCAGAGGGGGGCGTGGTCACATGTTCCAGAAAGCGGGCAATTCAATTGGAAGCGGCGACTCTGGCAAAGAAAAAGCCGCGCACAAGCTTCAAATTGAATTGCCCGCCCTCTGACATGTGACCACGCCCCCCTCTGACGCACTTGCAGCACACTCCTAAGAGCTTGCCCGTGGCGTCAGAGGGGGGCGTGGTCCGGCAGACAGCGGGGATTTCAATTGGAAGCGGCGCCTCCGGCGAAGACCAAGAAGGAGAAGAAGATGCGGACGAGAAGGACAGCGGGAGGAACAGAAGATGGAAGAACACGCCGGGCAAGATGCGGGAATAGAAGACCCAAGACAGAAGCAGAGGAAGAAGAAGGAGGAGGAAGAAGAAACCCGAAGAAAAGAAGAAGAAAGAAGATAATAAAGGACTTGTCAAAAACCGGCTCTTGTCGTTTTTAACCCTTTACATTTTTTTTACTCGTGAAATGGTAGAGGTACAAGGTACCCCATTACCATTTCACACGGGGGGGGCCGGGATCTGGGGGGCCCCTTTGTTAAAGGGGTCTTCCAGATTTCGATAAGCCTCCTGCCCGCAGACCCCCACAACCACCGGGCAAGGGTTGTGGGGAAGAGACCCTTGTCCTCATCAACATGGGGACAAGGTGTTTTGGGGGGCACCCCAAAACACCCTCCCAATGTTGAGGGCATGTGGCCTGGTGCAGTTCAGGAGAGGGGGGGGGGCGCGCTCTGTCCCCCCCTCTTTTCTGCGGCCGGCCAGGTCAACGTGCTCGGATAAGGGGTCTGGTGTGGATTTTAGGGGGGACTCCACGCCATTTTTTTTTTAATTTGGAGTGGAGTTCCCCTTAAATTCCACACCAGACCTGAAGGGTCTGGTTATGGATATTTGGGGGGAACCCCACGTCATTTTTTTTTTAAATTGACGGCGGGGTTCCCCTTAATATCCATACCAGACCTAAAGGGTCTGGTTATTGAATTTGGGGGGACCCCCACGCTTTTTTTTTCCTTTTTTTAATGAATGAATTCTCCTGCAATTGCCGGGAGCCGACAATTCATTATAGCCGCGAGTCAGTTTTAAATGGCTTTTTTCCTTTGAAAAATGACATTTTGGGCAGAGACAGTTCTAACCACGGGAAACATGCGCTTTTTCACATGCTGACATTAGAGCCCCCCATGGTACGAAATTTAAAGAAAAATTACACTTTTATTATTGCACTTTTAGCATTATTAAAATCACTGCTCCCGAAAAAACGGCCGTTTTAAAAAAGAAAAAAAGCATTGGTACATGTCCCCTGGGGCAGGACTGAGGTCCCCAAACACTTTTTAGGACAAAACTTGCAGATTAGCCTTTAAAATTCACAATTAAGATTTCCCCCATAGACTTATACAGGGAGTTCGGCGGCGGCTTTACTTATCAATTACATCGCGCTGCTGCTGCCGCCGGTTCATGCGCCTAATTAGGGCTTCATCCAGCGCACCTATTAAGGCATGTACCGGCGCAGCGCAGATTCTTTAGTAAATCAGCCCCAGGGTCTTGTTGGCAAAGATTACAGTACTTGCATTTAGATACATACAGCCAGGGGCGAACTGACAACTCATGGGGCCCCCAGGCAATAGGAGATTATGGGGCCCCCCCTGGGCAATAGGAGTTTATGGGGCCCCCAGGCAAAAGATTATGGGGCCACACAGTATATACACACACAAACATACAGTATACGCACACAGTATACACAGTATACATACACACAGAATACACATACACACACTGGAAAGGTACTGGAGAGGCGGGGTAGCTATAATCTTGGGATTTTTTTAAAACACAGATTTTTACATACTGTCCGTGGTTTTACTGAGGCTGGAAACCCTGATGAACATGGGGCCCTCAGGCAGTGCCCGAGTGCCCGGATGATCAGTCCGCCCCTGCATACAGCATTTAGAGGCATACGGTTCTTCACAAAGTTTTAGATGCATATACATGCGTAAACTTTGCATATACAATATGTACAGCCCTGGATGCAGCTGTGCTTTATTTAATTTATTTTGTATGCCGCTAGACGCAGCACTAGGGTTGCCACCTTTTCTTCAAGTCAAACCCGAACACTTTAGCGGCGCACGGCAATTTTTTTTTATAGTATAACCTATACATATATTTTGCTATTAAAAACGTATTTTCTGATCATATGAAGTTAATACCAAGAATTCCCCTTTACATCAGAGTCCTCAGAGTTCCCCATTACATCTGAACTCGCAAAGTTCCCTTTCACTGTAAGGGGGGAGTCTGCAGACTCTGATGTAAGGGGGAAATCTGGGGGCTCTAACATAAGGGATGCTCTGGAAACCATGATCTAAGGGGGAACACTGGGAACTCTGATATACAGGAGGACTTTGCTGTAAGGGGGAACACTGTGGTCTCTGGTGTAAAGGGGAACTCTGATGTAAGGGGGGAACACTGATGTACGGAGAAGACTCTGATGTAAGGGGGAAAGCTGTGGCCTCTGGTGTAAAGGGGAACTCCAATGTAAGGGTTGCCCTGAGAACCCTGATTCACCTTTGTGTACTCAATCAGAGGCAGGAGAGAAAACAGAGAGGGGGGGGGGGGAGACATTCACAGACAGGGATGGATGGTGAGCTCACTCACCCCCTGGCAGTCAGCACCTCTTATCCAGATGTATCTGAGGCTGCTGGACTTCAAATTTCCAGCCCCAACTTTCCTTTTCTGAGGCACAGCCCTGAGGATTGTAGTGTGGGCAGACACAGAGGGGACGGGGTGGGGGGGAACGGGAGTGTAGATTAAGCCCTCTCTCAGGCAGTGTAAAAGAGACAACTGCAGCCATAAACCCTGCTGGCAAGCCATAGTCCAGGCTGAACAATGTGTCCGGGTTTCAGGCTTTCTGAAACCCGGACACATGATTCCAAACCCGAACTGTCCGGGTGAATCCTGGACAGGTGGCAACCCTACGCAGCACACAATTTTGTAGACACAACTGTGTGTATAACCTCAGTGATTCCTTCAGTTCTGCGTTCAGATGCAGAGAAGAAGATCATGCTTGCTTAGCTTATTCACCAGATACAGTAACTGGGGAATGACAGCTCTGAAACTGCAAGTGACAAAATACTCACTGCTTCTGGCTTCATTACTTGCAGAGGAGATCGGGGAAAGGGTGTTGCTCCTTCTCCTCCTGCTCCCACTGTTTGGCCAGTTTACCACAGCCCCCCCCCCCCCCCCAGAGGAATGTCAGTGCTCAGGAACCACAGTGGGTAGCGCTGATAAAATTTACTGAACAGCATATTGCCTGCTAAAAACAATTGGTGCCAAGCTCTTGGCTGCAGCAGCAGTTTTAAACAGTTGAAGTCTAGGTCATTCAGCAAGTGGTTAAAGCTGAACTCAAAACTATTTTGTACATTTGCACTTTAAAAACAAGTTAACACCAATGAAGTGTGCCCCATCTATGGCTGCTTCAGGGTTTATCAAAGGATAAGTGCGGGTTATCATAAAAGCAAATCACTTATTTGACTGCAGCATCATTCCAATGCTTAAACTGTCCCCCACTGGCTCTAAGACCGAGATGGAACAACCACATGACCACAAATCACTAAGTTTTCTGTGAGCAGAGAGTGGTGATTGACAGTCATCGCTCTCTCCTTTGCCCCTCCAGTGCTCACTAGTGATGAGCGGAATACGCCATATTCGATTTCGCGATATTTCGCGAATATTTAGAAGAATATTCGCGAATATTCGTTAATATCGAATATTCGTGATATTTTATAAAAAAAAAAAAATTGCGAAATTTCGCTATTTTTTTTTGGATAAAATATCACGAATATTCGATATTTACGAATATTCGCTATATTTTATTAAAAAAAAAAAATTGCGAAATTTCGCATATGCGAAAGCGAAAATGATTGCGAAATTTCGCTATTTTTTTGGGGATAAAATATCACGAATATTCGATATTTACGAATATTCGCTATATTTTATAAAAAAATAAAAAATTGCGAAATTTCGCTAATGCGAAATTTCGCTAGTGCGAATGTGCAGTTCATTTTGCACAGGGTGGCCCTGATCCTCCTCTTCTGGGGTCTCTCAGCGGCGCTGGTGGCTTTTGTCCGTATTGAGTGTCCACATTGGAGAAGGCTTTCCAAAGGTGGACACCCGTGGGGCGTGCTCCCGAGTCCTGAATCGGTGTCTATTCACACAGGATGCAGGACTTGGCCCGCCCCACAGCGCTGCATCATTGGATTTGATTGACAGCAGTGGGAGCCAATGGCTTTGTTGCTATTAATCTATCCAATCAGGACACAATACCCCAGCTAAAGCTGGTGTGCTCATTCCAATCCGGAGGATGACAGCTGCAACACTAGAGAAGGTTTTTCACCTTAATGTATAGAAAGCCACATACAATAACAACAACAGCGATGCACTGTGTGTTCTGACACATTTCTATCAGAACCAGCATTACCCTTTTCAGCCGTTTGAGCTACAATAGCTTTGATTTTGGATTGGGCTACACTGGCCAGCTTTTGTTTTTCATGTGCATCAGTGAGTCCTGCCCATCCATGACCCTGTCATTGGTTCACTGGTTGTCTTTTCTTGGACCACTTTTGGTAGGTCCTGACCACTGCAGAGAGGAAACATCCCATAAGAGCTACAGTATTGGAATCACTCAAATCCTTACGTGTTCCCCCTTTTTTTATGCTTTTACACATCAACTTCAGCGACAACATGTTCACTGGCTGCCTGATATATCCGACCCAATTTCAGATGTCATTGTAACAAGATAATCAATGTTATTCACTTTACCTGTCAGTGATCATAATGGCTGATTGTGTATACAGTATATGATAGGAGATTTCTGATTTTGCTCAGTTTTACTGTACTTTAAGGCCCCTTTCACATGGGGGCCTTCGTCTTGAGGATTCCTGCTTGATCGCCACTGAGCAGGTGTATGTCAGGTCCTGTCCGTTCCGCTGCCCAGAGTGGACATGGACACAGTCCCATTTCTCCTCTATGGGGAAATCAGGTGGAAGCGGACCGCTTGTCAATTTTCATCCGATCCGCCAGACGGATGGAAAATAGGACCATCATCTGTCTGGATTTTGCAGGCAGGATCGAGTAAGATGTAATTTCCGACAGCAGAACCCCCGCTTCCACCCGCTTCTCAACTTTAATCATCTTTAATGTGACATGTCACTGTCGGCAGCGCCCCCCCTCCCCCCCTGCTTTTCATCTTTAATATGTGACATGTCATTTTGCTTAGGGCCCCAGGGAGGTCAGGATCGGCACTGCTCCGTGGAACCTATGGGGTTACTCTTCCGCATTGTGTAAAAAGGCTGTTTGATCCTGTCTTCTCTGATCCTCCCCTCCTTCCATGGTCCCCAAGCCATCTCCTAATAGAACAGAGGCTAGGGGGCAAGCTGCACATGCTCAGTTTGATGTGTATTGTTTTTTTTCTTGGGAGAGTGCATGTGATCAGCACAGGGCCAATCAGCACTGTCCAGACGGAGGGTCAGGGGTCCTGCAGCCTCATAGGAAAATCGGGGAGAATGAAATATCCTCCTGCCAGCTTAAACAGGACACTGAAAGAAGTCACAAGACTGCTCTAACTGCTGATGAGAAATGGTATTTAGCAGCTTATATTTACTAAAACTACTGTATTTCCATGTTATGTGTACTATAGGAGACCAGATATAGTGAATGCAGGTTCCATGGTTTCAACACTTTGCAGCTGCGAATAAAACAGGTCTCCTACCCTACCAGACCAAGCTGTACTGTGTGGCAGAGATGGGCAAATCTCAGAGCTGAATCGTCAGAAATACAAATCCTTTAGCAAATAATACAGCTTATAAATGTAATTCAACTTGTAGGTTTAGCAGGTTTGCCTGGAGTCTTTGTAATGACCTCATCAGAGGGTTAGAATTGGAAATTTTAGTGACGATTTCTCACAAATGAAGTTCCTGACAGCTATAACAAGCCAAGATGAGAGTCTACTTGACATCAAATGCATAAAACCAAAATACGAGTTTTAGGTGGGGCTGACATTTTATTCTTGGCACACGAATTGTCATCCGGGGGCCCTTTAATAATAATAATATTATATATATAAATATAAAAATAAAAGAAATAAAAAAATATAAAAAAAATATATATTTTTTTATAAAAAAAGGGGGGTTGTCATCTGGGGCCCTGGAGATCTCTGGACCTCTAAAAAAATAAAAGAAAAAAAATTGGCCCTTTAATAAAAAATAAAAGAAAAATATATTAAAAAAATATGTTTTTTTATAAAAATAAAAAAGAGGGGGTTGTCATCTGGGGCCCTGGTGGCCTATGGGCCCCTAGACCCCTAAAACAAATGGCCCTTTAATAAAAAAATAAAATAAAAATATATTAAAAAATATATATATTTTTTTATAGAAAAAAAAAAAAAAAAAAGGGGGGTTGCCATCCGGTGCCCTGGGGGCCTCCGGGCCCCTGTGGACCTCCGGACCTCTAAAAAAAATTAAAGAAAAAAAAATTGGCCCTTTAATAAAAAATAAAAGAAAAATATATTAAAAAAATATATATTTTTTTATAAAAAAATATATTTTTTTATAAAAAAAAAATATATTTTTTTATAAAAAAAAGGGCTTGCCATCTGGGGCCCTGGTGGCCTCCGGGCCCCTAGGGACCTCCGGACCTCTAAAAAAAATAAAAGAAAAAAAATTGGCCCTTTAATAAAAAATAAAATAAAAATATATTAAAAAAAATATATTTTTTTTATAAAAAAATATTTTTTTTTTTTTAAAAAAGGGCTTGTCATCAGGGGCCCTTGGTGGCCTCCGGGGCCCTGGGGACCTTTGGACCCCTTACAGGTGTAATGCCTGTACCCCCCTGATGGCGGCCCTGATGACGGAAATCAAATTACACCAAGCTGCTCTCAGTCTTTCATTTTTAAATGTCCGTGCAGGCAGCACTGTTTTATTTGGAGACCTCAGTGCTGGAATCCTTTTCAAGTCAGCTGACACTCTGCTGGCAACCTCATCGTCTCTAAGCTCTTGTAATGGGACAGAAATTCTGCCTGGACACAGACACAAAAGCTGGATGGAAAATGAAAGCAGCCACAGCATTTGAAGGGGGCAGCAAAATCCCTGCATGAAAAGCCTCATGCGTCTGTGTCCTGGACCACAAATGGATTCCAGGGCAGTCCAGCCCACACCCAAGATGAACGCTTCCTTTTTGTTATTATATGAGATGTGGCGATGTGGAAATCAGCCACAAAAGGCAATGGAGATTAAAAGGGACACTAAAGGTACATCTTTTTTCATTTTAATGCATCCTATGCATTAAGGTGAAAAAACATTTGACAATAACGCCCCCCCCCCCCCCGTTTTACTTACCTGAGCCCGTTCACCTGCGGAGCTCGCCCCCGGCATCCTCTTTACCGCTCAGCCTGGTAGTTGATTGGCTATAGTGGATGGATTGAAAGCAACACAGCCATTGGCTCGCACTGCTGTCAATCACATCCAATGACGCGGTGCGTCGGGGCCCGAGTGATACAGCGAGCAGCTATAGCCACCGGCTGTATCACGGGAGCACGCCCGCAAGAACTTATCACCATGCAAGCTCGCTCGCATGAAGGT
The DNA here is from genome assembly GCA_029574335.1 of Rana kukunoris. Classification (NCBI taxonomy): domain Eukaryota; kingdom Metazoa; phylum Chordata; class Amphibia; order Anura; family Ranidae; genus Rana; species Rana kukunoris. Next base: position 375,616,197 of record CM056051.1, read on the forward strand.
GGAAAGTGCTTGCGAGCAGGACCAGAGACAGCCACCGAGGGACCCCAGAAGACGTAGATCGGGGCCAGATCTTGTGGATGACCAGCAGGGTCTGTGCTCAGGTGAGCACAGCCCTTTATAATGATTGTGTAGGAAGATCTCATGGTTCCCAGTTGGAGACAGCAGGTCTCCAGAAGTCTGAGGCTGTAGGAGACAGCCAGAACAGTGACTGCAAGAGGCAGAGTTGTAGATGCTGACGGGAAGCATCTATGTTGAGGATTCCGCTGGTCTGGGCGACCAGGAAAAGGTGCGAAGTATTGCTGCAGAAGTACTGCTACAGAGAGCCAGGTGGGCTAGCATTTTCTGTTGTATGTTTGATGGAGAAGAACCCCCTGCGTGGGAAACCTTTGTTTGGACTTTTATTTTGCATTTTTAATAAAAATGGGCTACCATGCCCTTAAACATACTTCCTGGCTGGAGTTAATCCCTGAAAAACGCCCATACCACGAGAGGTGCAGGAACTCAACCACTACCCTGTTCAGATTTCACAAACAGTAGAAGGGTCTTAAATGGGCATTCAATACCAGGATTGCATTACATACAGAATGCAGAGTTCAGGGGGTTACACACAGAGTGCAGAGCTGTCTCTTGTAAACACAGAAACCAGACTTCTGTGTTTACAAGTACTTGTGGGGAGCAGGCACCAAAGGGTCTGAGCCAGAGGTGGTGGAACTTTGTTCCCCCAGGTTCCCCCTGAAAAAAAGCCCTGTATATATATATATATATATATATATATATATATATATATATATATATAATATATATATATAATTTGATCCCCCACCAACCCACAATAATGTTGGCTCCCATAGACTTACTACAGTATGTGCTCATGTGCGACACACATTAGTCCTGTCAATTTAGGAAGGTGCTCCTAACAACGTCAGGAACAAGATTGCAGGCCTGCACAAGGCTGGATAGGCTACAATACCATCAGAAAGAAGGTTGGTGAGAATGAGACAACTGTTGGAGCAATTAGTCGCAAATGGAAGAAATACAAAATAACCATCAATCGCCCTTGGTCTGGAGCTCCATGCAAGATTTTCCTCATGGGGAAAGGATGATCATGAGAAAAGTGAGGGATCAGCCCAGAACTACACGGGAGGAACTTGTGAATGATCTTAAAGTGGTTTAAAACTCCCCCTTTCACCTTGCACCTACAGGTGCTAGATTAACCACTTCCTTACTGGGCATGTACTGTATACCCCCTTCCTGACCAGGTGAAATTTCAGCTTGCGGCACTGCGTCGCTTTAACTGACAATTGCGCGGTCGTGCGATATGGCTCCCAAACAAAATTGGCGTCTTTTTTTTCCCCACAAATAGAGCTTTCTTTTGGTGGTATTTGGTCACCTCTGCGGTTTTTATTTTTTGCGCTACAAACAAAAAAGTACGACAATTTTGAAAAAAAATACAATATTTTTAACTTGTTGCTATAAAAAAATAGCCCAATTTAAAAAAAATGAATTCAGTTTAGGGCGAAACGTATTCTTCTACATATTTTTGGTAAAAAAAAAAAAAAAAAATTGCAATAAGCGACTGGTTTGCGCAAAAGTTATAGCGCCTACAAAATAAGGGACAGAATTATTATTTTTGATTTATTTTTTTACTAGTAAAGGCGGCGATCTGCGATTTTTATTGCAACTGCGACATCATGGCGAACACATCGGACACTTTTGACACATTTTTGGCACCATTCACATTTATACTGCAATCAGTGCTATAAATATGCACTAATTACTGTATAAATGTGACTGGCAGGGAAGGGGTTAACACTAGGGGGTGAGGAAGGGGTTAATGTGTATCCTGCATTGTGTTCTAACTGTGGGGGGAGGGGGGGTGACTGGGGGGTGACCGATCTGTGTCCCTATGTACAAGGAACACAGATCGGTCTGCTCTCTCCAGTGACAGGACGCTGTCATTGTGAGAGCCGGCAATGAGAAATGATCTCATATGTTTACATATGAGATCATCTCTCATTCGCCGCACAGATCGCATTGCAAACGGCCACTCTGATTGGCCGTTCGTGGCGATCTGTGATTGGCTGTGTCCAAGGGACACAGCCAGTACACAAGTTCCCCGCTGCACGCTCTGGAGCGCGCGCTGGGAACAAAGAAAGGGGCTGTCGTGAAAACACGGCGGCCCGGAGATTTAGAACCACCCTGCGGCCGCATATAGTCGTACGGCCATAGGGAAGTGGTTAAGGCTTGCCTGTAGGTGCAAGACATATCTCCTTAACCTACACGATTAAGGAGATATTTGCAATAAGGAATGCACCGATGTCTATGGCGCATGCGGGCCATAGACAACGGCGCAGGCGCACTGACTGTGCTGTTTTTTGTGAATGGCATTATAGTGTTAATGCTCGAGAGTGACGTCATTGCCGCTCTAATAACAGGGCCAGAGCGGTGGTAACAGGAAGAAGCTCCGAGGGGACATGACGGTGTCATGTCACACCAAGCCAATAACTAATGAATGAAACCTATAATAATATTGTTGAGGTTTCTCAGGTATAACCACTAGTTCACTTTCAGTATCACAGAAAGTTGGGGTTAATTCATCACAACCTCGCAAAGTAATATATACCATAAACTATATGCTACCTTATTGCGGCATAAGCGTAGCTGGGTACTATTAAGCAGGTATCGTACAAGCAGGTGCAAGCAGCAAAACATAAGACCTCACAATCTGAGGAGTATAGGGTTAATAAGATGAAGAACAGAAGGGGGTAATGTTAGGTCACATCTATCTAGGAAGGGAAGCAAAGTGTCCCAGACAAGACATGCAGCAACAAGCGGTAGTACTATGAACTGCTAGCAATAAAGCTTGACATTGGACCAAGTGCAGATTCCAACAGAAATACTTGCGGTTCAGCTGGCTTTAGGCAATGAGTTCTATGGAGGCAGTAGTGCTGTTCATGAGGGTGAATTGGTCCTGGAGTTGAGGGTTCAAGGTGACTGGAGTAGAAAGCCTAGGATTCGTTGCTGGCACATGGCAGTTAGGTTCCAAGGTTGGTGCGCTGCAGGAGTTGGGTTGCTTCACAGGGATCCTCTGGCTGCGAGGTTGCTGTTACATGACGGCGGTTGTCTAACTGAATATCAGAACACCCTGCCGTCATTCCTAGGCGTTTAAATACCCGCAATTCGCGGGGAAGTGAAGGTGCGCTCTAGTCGCACTTCCGCGTTCCATGCTGGAACGCACGGTGCGCGCACCGGAAGTGACGCGGAGAAGCTCTAGTCGCACTTCCGCGTTCCAGGCTGGAACGCACGGCGCGCACAGCGGAAGTGACGCGGAGAAGAGCAAACACGGAGCACAGCTGTCTGGTATAACAGCAGCTGCGCTACTGCATCAAGATTAAGGAATTTTATTACATACTCCCCTCCTCAAGGGAGCTCCTATAGAGCTACCAGTATGAGCAGGTTTGTTTGGATGTCTCTGATGAAATTGTCTGATTAGTCGTTCAGCATGTATATTGGAAGAATCTTCCCAAGAGTCGTCAGACTGATCATAGCCTTTCCAGCGTATGAGGTATTGGAGATTAGAAGTTTTTTTCCTGGAATCTAACATTTTTTCAACAATGTATTCTGTTTCACCGAGAACTTGTACAGGAGGTGGTGGAAGTGGTTTCCTGTTAGGAAAGGGGTTAGCAATGTAAGGTTTGATGAGTGACACGTGGAATGAAGGATGCACTTTCCAGTCTGGTGGTAGAGAAAGTTTGACAGCATTGGGATTAATAATCTGAGAAATTGGAAATGGTCCGGTGAATTGATTTCCAAGTTTCCTGGAGGGAATTTTAAGGTGGAGATTGCGTGTGGAAAGCCAAACTAAATCCCCCACCTTGTATGTTGGTGGTGTAGAGCGGTGTGAATCGTAATATTTCTTCTGTGTTGCGTGTGCAATTTCCAAGTTGGCACGTAGAAGATTGAGTGTCTTCTCTATAGAAGATAGATAGTCTGTAACTGCAGGTACAGGATTTGGGAGAAACGTGGAAGGTAAGTTGTTGGGGTGGAACCCATAATTGGCGTAAAATGGAGAAAAGCGGGTTGAAGAGCTAGTGGAGTTATTATAGGCATACTCAGCCAAAGGCAGTAATGGATTCCAATCATCTTAAAGATGTGTACAGTAGCAGTGTAGATATTGCTCCAAGATTTGATTTACACGTTCGGTCTGTCCATTTGTCTGAGGATGGTAGGAAGTCGAAAGTCGATGGTCAATCTGTAAGGTGGTAGTAAGGGCTCTCCAAAATTTGGAAATGAATTGAGATCCACGATCCGAGATAATTTGGGAGGGTAAGCCATGTAATCTAAGGACTGTGTCGATAAAGGCTTTTGCGGTCTCTAGAGAGGTTGGTAGTTTCTTTAAAGGAGTGAAGTGTGCCATTTTAGTTAGGAGGTCAACCGTAACTATAATAGTATTGGTATCCTTTGATCTAGGGAGGTCTACAATAAAATCAATAGACACTACCTCCCAGGGTCTCTGAGGTACTGGAAGAGGTGCCAATAAGCCAAAAGGAGGTCTTCTAGATAATTTGTTGCGGGCACAAATGTCACATGAGTTTACATATTGATGAACAGATTTAGAGAGAGAAGGCCACCAGTAATGTCTCTTGACAAGATGAATGGTGTTAGTAATGCCGGGATGACCGGCTAAAGGAGAATCGTGAAGAAGTCGGAGCAAAGGAATCTGTAGCTTGGGGGGTCCATAAATCTTGTTTTGGTAGGTATATAGCCCGTCAGGAGGTTTGATAAGTCCTGTTGGAAGGTTACTAGTCTCTGTAGAAAGGGTTTCAGAGAGTAACTGCCTAAACGAGGTGATATTGCCAATGAAACGGTGTGAAGGGATGATAGAGACTGGTGGGTTCTCCGTGAATTGATCTTCAGACATTCGAGAGAGAGAGTCTGCTTTAATATTTTGCGAGGCGGGTCGATAGGTTATATAAAAGTCAAACCTGTCGAAGAAGAGAGTCCATCTAACCTGACGAGCGGAGAGGGTCTTACAGGATTTCAGATGTTGTAGATTACGGTGATCAGTGAGTATAGTTATTGGATGAGTTGAACCTTCAAGTAAATGTCTCCAATTTTCTAAGGCAACCTTAATAGCTAAAAGTTCCTTTTCACCGATAGGGTAATTTCTCTCAGCTTGTGTTAAGGTTCTGGAGTAGAAGGCTACTGGATGCAAGGGTTCCGAGAGAGTCGGACGTTGAGAGAGTACAGCTCCCAAAGCATAATGGGAAGCATCAACTTCCAAAGTATAATGAAACGTTGGATTGGGGAGTTGAAGTACAGGAGCTGAGGAGAAACAGCGCTTTAAGGTGGTAAAGGACGTTTGTGCTTCTGATGTCCAGGTGAAAGATGTCTTAGAACTCGTGAGGGCATTCAATGGTTTGACTATTGCAGAGAAATTTTTAATAAATTTTCGATAGTAATTTGAAAATCCCAGGAACCGTTGGAGAGCTTTCCTTGAATACGGAACTGGCCAGGAAATAATGGAATCGACTTTGGAATGATCCATCTGTATACCCTGAGGGGTGATGTGGTAGCCTAGGAAGGTGATACTAGTTTGGCTAAAAAGACATTTCTCCAATTTTGCATACAGGGAATGTGTTCATGATTCTGGCTAAAACCCAACCAACATGTTTGACGTGGAGCTCAAGGGAATCTGAGTAAATTAAAATATCATCCAGATATATAACTACGCAGATGTCAAGCAAATCTTTGAAAATATCATTTATAAACCACTGGAAGGTGGCCGGTGCATTACAGAGGCCAAATGGCATGACGGTATATTCATATAAGCCGTATCTGGTCTTGAAGGCAGTCTTCCACTCATCTCCAGGACGTATCCTAATCAGATTATATGCGCCCCTGAGATCTAATTTTGTAAAAATCTTTGAGGATTGGAAGCGCTCTATGAGTTCTGGGATGAGTGGCAAAGGATAACGATTTTTTACAGTAATACTATTTAAGGACCGGTAATCAATGATGGGGCGAAGAGAACCATCCTTATTTTTGACAAAAAACATAGCGGAACTGGCAGGGGAAGTGGAATGTCTAATGAACCCTTTTTTTAAGTTCTCATCTATGTACTCCATTAGGTGTCCTAGTTCAGATTGAGATAATGGGTAGATATGAGCGGCTGGGATAGGACTATTTGGAATTAAATCAATCGGACAGTCATAAATCCTGTGAGGGGGAAGTTTCTCCGCATTGGTCTTACTGAAGACATCACTGAAGTCATGAAGGTAATTCGGAAGAACATTGGCAGCTGGCTGGAGGCTAAGCACTGGGAAAGTGGTATAGCAATTTTGATTACAGTATGAGGATGCCAATTTAAGGGATGAAGTAGACCATATAAAAGTTGGTTGATGTAGTAGCAGCCATGGCAGACCAAGAATAATTGGGAATAGAGGAGAAGTAATTATATCGAAAACCATAGTTTCCACATGGTGGTTATCACAAGTCACCAGAATAGGGATGGTTTGGGATAAGACAGGACCGGAGGCGGAGGTTGAACCGTCAATGAAGGTGACAGAGAGTGGTGTGGATTTGAGTATAGAGGGAATTTTATTGGACTTTACGATCTCTAAATCAATGAAATTCCCACAGGCTCCGGTATCAACCATGGCGTCAATGGTAGTAGTTTTATGTTCCCACTGTAAAACAAGAGTAATAAATGTAAACAGATTAGAGGTGGTGTGGGGGGGGGGGGTTGGTCTTACAAATGTTAGAAATTGTACCTTCAGTATTCTTCTTGAGTAGAGGACAAGTAGATACTATGTGGTCTGGGGATGAACAGTAGAGGCAGAGGTTATGTGCTCTGCGACGCTGCTTCTCTACAGGTGATAGAGGGCCTTTAACAGTTCCAAGTTCCATAGGAACAGCTTTAGGTGGAGTATTATACCTCTTGGGAGGTGAGACAGAGAAGGAGGTAGCACGCTCAGCCTTTCTTTCTCTTATACGTCGATCAATGGTGAGGGAAAGTTGCATTAGATCCTCTAAGGAAGGGGGTAGCTCAATGCGAGCGATCTCATCCTTCATGGCTTCAGAAAGGCCAATGCGGAATTGATTACGTAAGGCAATGTCAGTCCATTGGGTGTCCCTGCTCCAACACTTGAATTCTGATATATATTCTTTGACGGGCCTCTTCCCTTGCTTGAGCTGTCTAATAGTATTTTCGGCAGTAAGTTGTTTATTCGGGTCCTCGTATAAGAGAGACATCTCATCTAAAAAACTATTAAATGATCCTAAAAGGTCGCCATGCTCCTCAACATAAGCGTCAGCCCAAACACGAGGCTCACCCTTGAGGTAAGAAACTAGAGTAAGAATCTTAATCCTATCTGAATAGTATGTACGGGGCCGTAATTCATACATGAGACGGCAGGAGCTGACAAACTGACGGTAAAGTTTTCGGTCCCCTGAAAAAGGTTCTGGGGAGCAAACCTTGGGTTCGGGCCTATCATGGTGTTGGGCGTGAGCTTGATTACGTATCACTTCATTTTCTAAACGAAGTTCATTCATGGAGGCAGTAAGGGTCTCTACTCTCTATGATAACACAACTAGATGATTATGCAGCAACAAGCGGTAGTACTATGAACTGCTAGCAATAAAGCTTGACATTGGACCAAGTGCAGATTCCAACAGAAATACTTGCGGTTCAGCTGGCTTTAGGCAATGAGTTCTGTGGAGGCAGTAGTGCTGTTCATGAGGGTGAATTGGTCCTGGAGTTGAGGGTTCAAGGTGACTGGAGTAGAAAGCCTAGGATTCGTTGCTGGCACATGGCAGTTAGGTTCCAAGGTTGGTGCGCTGCAGGCGTTGGGTTGCTTCACAGGGATCCTCTGGCTGCGAGGTTGCTGTTACATGACGGCGGGTGTCTAACTGAATATCAGAACACCCTGCCGTCATTCCTAGGCGTTTAAATACCCGCAATTCGCGGGGAAGTGAAGGTGCGCTCTAGTCGCACTTCCGCGTTCCATGCTGGAACGCACGGTGCGCGCACCGGAAGTGACGCGGAGAAGCCCTAGTCGCACTTCCGCGTTCCAGGCTGGAACGCATGGCGCGCACAGCGGAAGTGACGCGGAGAAGAGCAAACATGGAGCGCAGCTGTCTGGTATAACAGCAGCTGCGCTACTGCATCAAGATTAAGGAATTTTATTACAGACGGCAGTGGACGGGACCGAAGAGGACTTTGGGGGCTACGTTCTCAGGTAAGTGCCACATAATGGGCTAGTATGCTGTGCATACTAGCTCATTATGCCTTTCTCTTGCAGGGTTTATTTGAAAAAAAATTAGATTGTTTACTTCCTCTTTAAGGCCCCTTTCACACATACGAATCCTATGAGGATTCGTACCTTTCTCATCTGCTTGCTCAGCGGGGATCGTTCCGTTGATCCCTGCTGAGCTGGCAGATGACAGGGTGGTCCCTGCACAGATCTCCGCTCTCCTCTATGGGGGGATCAGATGAACACGGACCATCTGTTCGTGTTCACCCAGGATTTTCCTCTGTCTGCAGATTTGGACCATAGCGGGGACCGATGAGATTGGGTGTCAGCGGATGTTCATCCGCTGTCATCCGCTATCCCATAGCGGTTAATGTATGTCTGTATTTCATCCGAAAATGGATGGATGAAATACGGACATACTGTCCAGGGTGTGAAAGGGGCCCAAGGCAGTTTGGACCACAGTTACCAAACAAACCATTGGTAACAATACACTGCCTTGGATTGAAATCCTGCAGCACCAGCAAGGTCCCTGTCCTCAAGAAGGCACCAGTACAGGCCCTTTGCCAATGACCATCTAAATGATTTAGAGAAAAATTTAAATAAAGTGCTGTGGTCAGATAAGACAAAAATTGAGCTCTTGACTCTCCGTGTTTGGAGGAAGAAAAATGCTGACGATGACCCTAAGAACACCATCCCTACAGTCAACCACGGAGGTGTAAACATTATGCTTTGGGGGGCCACGTATTGTAAAATATTTGATTAGGTTTCTTGTAAAAAAAAAAAAAAAACTATTGGATGAGGACCTTCTTCTCTCAACCAGAACACTGAAAAAAAAATGTTCTATTGAAAAGCCTGTGGCGTGCAAAACACAACCCAACAAAACTTCACCCGGTGCAGGAAAAAATGTGCACACACATAAAGAGTGAAACACAAAAAACTGCGACGGGTGCCATCATCAATTGGCCCTCCGAAAAGGGCCCAGCTCTGATCCCCGGGCGTTAGGCTCCTGACAGGGAAAAGAGTTACAGTGGTCCAAGCTGCCGAAGCCACGAGGACCGCACTAAGGTCCATGCAGCCGAAGCCACATGACCTAACATCCTCAGAGGGACTGCCGAGACAGAACCCTCCTCGGTGATGCTCCCCTGAAGGGAGACCCCATGAAAGCAGGCGAACTAAGCCAGAAGGCCATGTCCACCCACTCCCAAGACTTTCAGAGCCGGCCCGAGGACCAGCACCCTACTCGCCACACTAAAAGTGCAAAACACCAAACAAAAACAGTGACAAAACAAGACAAACAGGGGGTAAAATAAAAAAGAAAGTAGGGGGGAAAGGAAGGTGGGAAGGTGAGTGGAAATTGGCCACCGTGCAATACGATGGCCGGCCCTCCGGCCAGGAACAAAAATTCCTCTGGTCCTAGCCTAAAGGCTCGGCCCTAGAGGCAGGTGTCAAAAAGGTGTGTGTGTGGAGATATGTGACCTAAGGTGCCACACGTTGAGTGCCCCTTTCAAAGACTCAGTGCAATGTATGGCACCCCTGGACTGGCACTATCTCCACAGGCTTTTCAACGGACCCTGACCCCCGGTCCGGACCGGCAGCACCCTTCCCAGCCAGGAAGGTAGGAGAAGAGGTTGGGGAGAGCCCACCACAGCAGGCAACTACCCACAACCCCCATCTCTCCTACCTAATTACATTCGGGAAGTACTACCCGCCTCTCCCCGAAAGGAGAAAAAAGGGTTCCCTCGCCGAACAACTGACTGGGGCAGACACCACCGGATCCAGGCCAAAGGCCAGGGTCCCGGCATTTTAGCTTCGACCTCATGCCTCTCTGCCCCGATCAGAAGTCTTTCGCCTCCACACCAACAGGCTTAGCGTCCGCCGACTGCCATCCCTTACCCCCTCGTCGGGTACTGGGGACAGTCAGCTTAGCACCACCTATTGGCAACCAGTGTTGTAAGTAACGGCGTTTAAATAAACGCCGTTACGTAACGATTGCCCGGCAAGGGGTAACTAGTAATCTACCTGATTACTTTTACCCCAGCGAGAGCGCCGTTGCCGTTACATTTGCTCCGTTACCTCGTTACTTACACCTCAGGGCCGGCGGGATGGCATTGACGGACCGGTTGTGATTGGGTGGGTGAGTGTCGTGACTCAGTGACTGACTGTGTCATCATCAATCATCATCACATGCAAAAAAATTATGATTGGTCGCCGGTGGGCATGTGACTCTCAGTGTGGGTGGCGCTGGCCTGGCACTGCCAGCGCCACCCACACTGAGAGAGTCACATGCCTGCCGGCGACCAATCATTAATTTTTTTGACATCGATGCATGTGATGATGATGATGAGTTGACAGACAGTCACCCACCCAATCACAGTGGCAGAAGTGGCTTCACTTGGCGCATGCGACGCGCCCCCTGGAGTCTCCCGGGTCCCGCCCGCGGCCGTCTGCAGTCTGAGACGGTCAGACCCGCGTGAGGTGTGACACTCGCGTCGTGACTTCACTCGGCAACTGACTGAGCACAGTGAGCAGCAGAGCGTGTGAGCCCGCCGACGATCACACCCGACCCGAGTGACCCATCCCCCGCGGAGGCTCCGCTCCACCACGGACCTGAGTCCGGACCAAGGCCTCAGGCCTGAGGCCTAGCCAGAGTGGAACCGAACCAGGCAGCAAGTGAAGCACTGTGGCCCTGCCAGCAGACAGGAGGAGGTGAGGTGCACCGGGCAGCACCGTAATGCGCTCAGGTGGTCAGCACTCAGCAGTTGGTCACACGGTGTCGGTGTGACACACACATACACTGGTCCTTTTTTATACTTCATGAGCAGTTGTTCAAGTTGAAAAGACTGGGGAACTGTCTGTTGCTTAGACTCCAATTTTAACTGTAGTTAAATATAGGCTTAGTGACACTGACAGTCAGATAATAATTGGAGTAATTAGAGTACTAAGCTTACTTTACTTTACAATTAAAATCAGCAGTAGCCACTAGCCAGCCAGCAAGGCATTGTCAGACAGTCACTCTCAGCTCAGGCAGTAGCACAGTGTTCATATTTTGCCACGCCTTAGGCCTGGTGTGGCAAAATATGAACTTTGTGCTAGCCTACTGGCTGACACTGTGACTGCTGCTGCTGCTTGATTGTAATTGTAAAGCTTAAGGACTCCAATTATCTGTAAGCCTGCTATATATTTATAGACAGATAATTGGAGTATTTTAAGCTTTACAATTAGGCAATGTAATTTTTTTTTGAGGTAATATAATTCACCAATATTAACCTGTGTATCTTTCATGGATTATAGAGTTCCAGGCACAGGCAGTCACCTCACCACTCACCAGGCAACACTGTGGCCCTGCCCCTGCCCTGCGCAAGCCAGCAGACAGCAGCACGGACCGACCGACCGACTGTGGCCCCTGCGCAGCCAGCCACCAGCCAGGTCCCAGGTGAGGACGGAGCCGATTGGAACTGGGGGGGCGGCCTAGTCTAAGGCCGCCTTAGGCCTGGTGTGGCAAAATATGAACTTTGTGCTAGCCTACTGGCTGAGCTGACACTGTGGCTGCAGTGCTGCTTGATTGTAATTGTAAAGCTCAAGGACTCCAATTATCTGTCCATAAGCCTGTTATATATTTATAGACAGATAATTGGAGTATTTTAAGCTTTACAATTAGACAATGTAATTTTTTGAGGTGATATCATTCACCAATATTAACCTGTGTGTCTTTCATGAATTATAGGGTTCCAGGCAGTCACCTCACCAGACAACACTGTGGCCCTGCCCCTGCCCTGCGCAAGCCAGCAGACAGCAGCACCGACCGACCGACTGTGGTCCCTGCCCCCTGCGCAGCCACCAGCCACTCAGCCAGGTCCCAGGTGAGGAGCCGATTGGAACGGGGGGGGCGGCCTAGTCTAAGGCCGCATTAGGCCTGGCTTGTGGCGAAATATGAACTTTGTGCTACTGGCTGAGTCTGACTGATACTATACCAATAATATCATACAAACCAAACCTGGAAATCTAGAAAGGATTTTAAGGTGGACCAGTGGAGGACCAGTGGACCACATACAAAAAATAAAAAAATAAAAAAAAAGATATTGAGTACAGTGCTATGAGGCTCATGCCTTTCTTTTTCTAATGTTTGCTGCTAATTTTAATGCAAGCCTTTGTTAGAAGTTGCAGAATACTTCCATCGATAGGAAAAAATAGGATCCCAGCTGTAAAACAATGCTTAGAATATTGCGGTTTTGTCTTGTATTATATACTGCAACTTCTACCAAAGGCTTGCATTTAAATTAGCAGCAAACATTATTTAAAACAAGAGAGGCATGAGCCTCATAGTAGCACTAGCACTGTACTCAATATTTATTTTTTATTTTTTTGAATGTGGTCCACCTTTAAAATCCTTTCTAAATTTCTAGGTTTAAAAAAAAACATGCCCTGCAGTAGAAAAGTCACCCAAAGAAAAAAAGGCATATGAATGATAAACCTTAAATTCTATATCATAGTTGCCATGTATTTTAAAGAAGACACGCCCATTTTTTTTTTGCTTTTATTTAGGTGCACCCCAACCCCCCCAAAAAAAAAAATACAAGAGAGGAATCAAGGAGTCAGACTCAGATCACGGTCAGGTACCACCGTACCACACTGCCAGTACCCCCACCAGTGGAGTGCCACACCACCAGCCGTCAGCAACAATGGCGACGAGCTGGGGAAGATCAAAGTTAGCATTCTCAAACTGGAAGTACCGTGACTACTTCTCCTTGATTGAAATTAAAGGCAAGAATGTTTATGTAACATGCACGCTATGCTCAGGAAAAAAGACTTTGTCCACATCTTCTTCAAGCAACTCCAATCTTTTGAAGCACCTCACATCAACACATGCTAACGTGACACTTGTTGCTGCTGCTGCTAACCCAACCCCGAATTCAGCTAGCGGAGTAGCCGGACCGTCTCTCCTAAAACAAGCAACGCTCGATTTTTCTGGTCAACATCAGGTGACCAAGCCCGAGCTGAATACATTGATTGCAAGGTATGTTGTTGAAAACATGCTCCCCCTGTCCACTGTGGTGTCTGAGTCATTCAGAGCTATCCTTTCTAAAATACCACTACGAGGAGGAGGAAAGGGGGTTGCCCCATGCCGAAACACTTTTGCTAAATTCTTGGACAGTGAATACGAAAAAATGATGATTGAGCTCAAAAAAACATTTGAGGAATTACAGTACATTGCAACTACAGCAGACATCTGGACTTGCCACAATAAAAGTTACCTGGGTGTGACAGCACATTGGATCAATCCACATAACCTGGAAAGAGAGAAAGCAGCTCTTGCCTGCAGACGGTTTAAGGGGCATCATAGTCATGACGCCATAGCAGTTGAGCTTGACAATATACACTCAACATATGGGATAACACACAAAATCACAGCAACAGTGACTGATAATGGCTCAAATTTTGTAAAAGCATTTAAAAGGTACCAGCCACTTGAGGAAAGTGATTCTGAGGAAGACGAAGATGAGGTGACCTTTACAGACATTAATGATGCTCTACATGCAAGAGGTGATGATATTGATGGTGATGTGATCACTTTGCCCCCCCACAAGAGATGTGCATCACACACACTGAACCTGATTTCATGCACAGATGTAGACAAGTGGCTGCTGTCAAAATCTGCAACAAAGGCTGTTTATAGAAGTGCTACTGCCAAATGTACTGCCCTATGGAACAAGACTAGTCGATCAGCTTTGGCTACTGAAACAGTTGATGAGTTGGTGTCAAAAAAGCTGCTTGTACCTTGTACAACACGATGGAATTCCTTCTATGATGCCCTGGCTCGAATCTGTGAAATATCCATGGTAGACCTTAACACCATTTCCTCCAAATTAGGACTGCCAGCAATAACGGAAAGGGAACAACAGTTTTTAAAGGAGTACTGTATTGCGATGAAGCCCCTTACAGTTGCCTTGGATATACTTCAGGGAGAAGAGAATTGTTTTCATGGTACACTCCTACCAACAATTGAGACATTAATGTTAAAGACAGAAGCCCTTCAAAGTGGCCTGCAAATACTGAGGGACCTTCCTGACGCCATAGTCACAGTAAGAACTTAAATTTCATATTTTATTGTTTATTAAGTGAACATTGCTGTAGTACTCATAATACTAAATACAACTGCTACTAATTATGATTATTATTTCAGTCTATCAAAACCAGATTTGCTGATGTCCTGGGAAATGAAGAGGCTATACTTGCTGCCGTAACTCTTCCAAAATTCAAGCTTCGCTGGCTGCGGTCACAGGAGTTAAAGGATAAGGCTAAGGCAAGTTTGCTGGCAGAGTGCCGAAGAATTGTCCTTGAAGAACCACAACAAGGTAACAGCACATCTACACAACAACATCACACAGATTCAGCCAAAGAGAACGATTTCTTTTCCTTTGAAGAGGATGAGGAGGAAACAACCTCTTTAGCAGAAAACCAGGTGGCAGACTATATAAGATCTTCAGCACAAAATGTTGACTCTCTGTGTGGATTTTCTCTTATCAAGAAAATTTCGCTACGTTACAATGCTGCTACTCCATCTAGCGCACCTGTTGAGAGACTGTTCAGCCTGGGCAAGCTTGTCTTCTCTCCAAAGAGGAACAGACTGTCAGACCAAAAATTTGAAAAGCTTCTCCTATTACGTTACAACCACTGGTTTAGTTAGATGATGAGAGGAGTTCAGAGTTGGATAGTGTTCTGTTTATTGTGCACTGCAGTATTATACAGTTAATTGCACTAATTAATAAAGGCGAGAGTTTCCTTTGTCTCCTATAGTCCTATTAGTATAAGAAACTAAGGAAAATCTGGCCTTTAATTAATGCAATGATTTATCTATATCTGTATAATTGTTTGAAAAGAAACAAAGGAAAATCTGGCCATTAGTACAAATCTCTGTATCTCTGTAGCTGTATATTCAGCCTACTAGTGCACAATAAACAGAAGTTTTGTTAATGTACTGATTGAATAGTTAAGATTTGGATAGTGTTCTCCAACTCTTAACTATTCAGAATCAGTACAGTAACAAAACTTCCGTTTATTGTGCACTAGTAGGCTGAATATACAGCTACAGAGATTTGCACTAATGGCCAGGTTTTTCCTTTGTTTCTTTTAACACTATTATACAGATAATCGCACTAATTAAAGGCC
Organism: Rana kukunoris; assembly: GCA_029574335.1. Classification (NCBI taxonomy): domain Eukaryota; kingdom Metazoa; phylum Chordata; class Amphibia; order Anura; family Ranidae; genus Rana; species Rana kukunoris. The sequence goes on from CM056051.1 coordinate 375,631,619, forward strand.
AGATTTTTGTTTCTTTTTACCCTTGTTTACATTTGTGTGTCTTAATTTTGCACTTGAATTCTAGTTTAAATATTTTTTTATTTTTTATGTTTCTGTGCATACCATTCATATGATCTATGGCAGGCTGCGCCGCTGCAATCTATTGAATTGGGTTCAAATAAATACGAAATGTTCTGAAATACTGTATATAGTGTTTTTAATCTTCAATCAGTTAATATAAACATCTTTGATATTAAAGATGTTATAGAACGTAATTGTATTGTAGAATATAAAAAAAAAAATAATCAGTTACTTTTCCGAGTAACTAGTTACTTTGCCAATAAAGTAACTGAGTCACTAACTCACTTACTTTTTCGGGCAAGTAACTTGTAATTGTAACTAGTTACTTTTTTAAAGGAAGATGAACAACACTGTTGGCAACTGATAACAACAGATACTACACTTGATCTTAGCCAAACACTGAATTGTGTCATGGATGGGTCTTCCAGCATGACAATGACCAGAAACGTGTCGCCAAGGCAACAAAGGAGTGGCTCAAGAAGAACAAAATAAGGTCATGGAGTGGCCTAGCCAGTCTCCAGACCTTACTCCTTTAAACAATGTATGGAGGGAGCTGAATCTTTGAGTTGCCAAAAGACTGCCAAGAAAGCGGATTTAGAGAAGATCTGTAAAGAAGAGTGGACCAAAATCCTCCTGAGATGTGTGCAAACCTGGTCACCAACTACAAGAAAAATCTTGCCTCTGTGCTTGCCAACAAGGGGTTCTCCACCAAGTACAAAGTCATGTTTTGCTTGGGAAACAAATACTTATTTTAAACTGCAACTTAATTTATAACATTTGTATCAAGTGTTTTTTTCTGGATTTTTGGTTGATATTCTGTCTCTATAATTTAAAATGCACCTATGATAAAATTATAGACCCTTCATTTCATTGTAAGTAAAAAAAAATACCAAATCTGTATTTCCCCAGTGTATATATATATATATATATATATATATATATATATATATATATATATACAGTATATATACACATACTGTACAGTATATAAATATACAGCATGTGTATAAATACAGTGCCTTGCGAAAGTATTCGGCCCCCTTGAACTTTGCGACCTTTTGCCACATTTCAGGCTTCAAACATAAAGATATAAAACTGTAATTTTTTGTGAAGAATCAACAGCAAGTGGGGCACAATCATGAAGTGGAACGAAATTTATTGGATATTTCAAACTTTTTTAACAAATAAGAAACTGAAAAATTGGGCGTGCAAAATTATTCAGCCCCCTTAAGTTAATACTTTGTAGCGCCACCTTTTGCTGCGATTACAGCTGTAAGTCGCTTGGGGTATGTCTCTATCAGTTTTGCACATTCCTCCTTGCAAAACAGCTCGAGGTCAGTGAGGTTGGATGGAGAGCGTTTGTGAACAGCAGTTTTCAGTTCTTTCCACAGATTCTCGATTGGATTCAGGTCTGGACTTTGACTTGGCCATTCTAACACCTGGATATGTTTATTTGTGAACCATTCCATTGTAGATTTTGCTTTATGTTTTGGATCATTGTCTTGTTGGAAGACAAATATCCGTCCCAGTCTCAGGTCTTTTGCAGACTCCATCAGGTTTTCTTCCAGAATGGTCCTGTATTTGGCTCCATCCATCTTCCCATCAATTTTAACCATCTTTCCTGTCCCTGCTAAAGAAAAGCAGGCCCAAACCATGATGCTGCCACCACTATGTTTGACAGTGGGGATGAGCTGTGTTGCAGGGTGATGAGCTGTGTTGCCAAGCCAAATATAACGTTTTGCATTGTTGCCAAAAAGCTTGATTTTGGTTTCATCTGACCAGAGCACCTTCTTCCACATGTTTGGTGTGTCTCCCAGGTGGCTTGTGGCAAACTTTAATTGACACTTTTTATGGATATCTTTAAGAAATGGCTTTCTTCTTGCCACTCTTCCATAAAGGCCAGATTTGTGCAGTATACGACTGATTCTTGTCTTATGGACAGAGTCTCCCACCTCAGCTGTAAATCTTTGCAGTTCATCCAGAGTGATCATGGGCCTCTTGGCTGCATCTCTGATCAGTCTTCTCCTTGTATGAGCTGAAAGTTTAGAGGTCTTCATAGATCTGCAGTGGTCTGATACTCCTTCCATTTCAATATTATCACTTGCACAGTGCACCTTGGGGTGTTTAAAGCTTGGGAAATCTTTTTGTATCCAAATCCAGCTTTAAACTTCTCCACAACAGTATCTCGGACCTGCCTGGTGTGTTCCTAGTTCTTCATGATGCTCTCTGCGCTTTAAACAGACCTCTGAGACTATCACAGTGCAGGTGCATTTATACGGAGACTTGATTACACACAGGTAGATTCTATTTATCATCATTAGTCATTTAGGTCAACATTGGATCATTCAGAGATCCTCACTGAACTTCTGGAGAGAGTTTGCTGCACTGAAAGTAAAGGGGCTGAATAATTTTGCACGCCCAATTTTTCAGTTTTTTTTTAAATATCCAATAAATTTCGTTCCACTTCATGATTGTGTCCCACTTGTTGTTGATTCTTCACAAAAAAATACAGTTTTATACCTTTATGTTTGAAACCTGAAATGTGACTAAAGTTCGCAAAGTTCAAGGGGGCAGAACACTTTCGCAAGGCACTGTGTGTATATATATATATATTTTTTTTTTTTTGTGTACGCAATACCATACACTCTACATGAAAAAGTGTGTGTGTGTATCTCACAGCATTTTTAACTGTACTTCTGCTTTTAGCTTCAGGAGTCTTTGACGCAACAAGTATGCAGATAAAGACGTGTACTACTTTCCTGATCTTTATACTTATACTGAGCCAGTGACTCAGAAAGTATTGAAGGCAAGGATTAGCATAACAGCAGAAAACTGCCATTTTCAGAAGCAGGTCCACAATGGCAGTCCCAATATTTCTCCTATAAAAAAAATACTTTACATACACTATGTTGTCAAAAGTATTGGTATGCCCGCCTTTACACACACATGAATTTTAATGACATCCTAGTCACAGTCGGTAGGGTTCAATATTGAGTTGGCCTACTCTTTGCAGCTATAACAGCTTCAACTCTTCTGGAAAGACTGTCCACGAGGTTTAGGAGTGTGTCTATGGGAATGTTTGACCATTCTCATTCTCACTTATGAGATCAGGCAAGGATGAGAAGGCCTGTCTCGCAGTCTCTGCTCTAATTCATCCCAAAGGTGTTCTATCGCGTTGAGGTCAGGACTCTGTGCAGGCCAGTCAAGTTCCTCCACCCCAAACACACTCATCCATGTCTTTATGGACCTTGCATTGTGCACTGGTCCAAATCATTTGGCAAAGGGAGGATTATATTGTGGTGCCGTTTTTTAGGGGCTGAGCTTGGCCCCTTAGTTCCAGTGAAAGGAATTCTTAAGGCGTCAGCTTACCAAGAGATTTTTGGACAATTTGATGCTCCCAACTTTGTTGGAATAGTTTGGGGATGGCCTCTTTCTGTTCCCACATGACTGCGCACTAGGTCCATAAAGACATGGATGAGAGAGTTTGCGGTAGAGGAACTTGACTGGCCTGCACAGAGTCTTGACCTTAACCCGATAGAACACCTTTGAGATTAATTCGAGCGAAGACAGTGAGCCAGGCCTTCTAGTCCACAAATGGAAATGGAAGAATGGTCAACTATTCCCATAGACACACTCGTAAACCTTGTGGACAGCCTTCTCCGAAGAGTTGAATTTGTTATATCTGCAAAGGTTGGGCCAACTCAACATTAGACCCTACGGACTAAGACTGGAATGCCTTTAAAGTGGTTGTAAACCCTTGTTTACAACTTTATGTTACAGGTAAGCCTATATTAAGGCTTACCTGTAGCTAACAAGGATATCTCCTAAACCTGCACGGTTTAGTAGATATCCTTGTATTTGCATGTGCTGATGACATGCGGCACATGCACACACAAGTCAACTGAAGCAATGGTACTATGTGCCGCTGCTTCAGTTGTACTGTGCCGTTCCCGCGCGCATGCATGGGAGTGATGTCATCGCGGCTCCGGCCAATCACAGCGCCAGAGCCGCGATACCTGGATGTCACTTCAGGACAACATGTTGGCGGCCGGAGGGGAGACGTGGACCACTGCGGAGGCCTCAATCTGAGGTAAGTAATACATAATCAGCCAGTATACTATGCATACTAGCTGATTATGCCTTTGCCTTGCAGGGTTTTTTGTCCTTCTCGGTTTCTTCCTCTTTAAAGCTCATGTACATGTAAATGCGGGTGTCCCCCGGGACACACGAGACTCTCTCTCTACTAAGGCTTCCAACTTTTTGGCTCGTCCTATATTGGACATTGCAATGTGGCTGCCTGTTTTTTAGATCTAAATTCCTTCCTGGCTTTGCCCCATGCTCCCTGCCTTACTGGTCCTGGTCCATTTTGGTTCTTGTCTTATTTCAGAATCTACCCGTATTTATTTACTCTTGATATACTATGGTCTGTTGCCAACTATAGGAAATCTCCTCTTCCTATTGGGCTGCATTGAGCTTTCTCACAAACTATATACTACCTGTACATCTGTGACTATTTTGTCCTCGGTGCACTTGGATGGCTAGCAACCTATTTGATTTATGAAATTAGCAATACTTTATTGTCAAAACTCTCTCTCAATCTCGTCCTGAAGAAGCCGTTAGGCGAAACGCGTAGGCGAGACGAAAGAAAATATTGCTTGTGAATGTATATGTTGTTTATATGTTTTTTTCAATGGATTTTATTGTATGTATTTTTTGTAATTAAATCTATATTTTTCTAAATCCCTATGTCCCTGTGATTGCCTTAAAAAGTCCGCCTTGTCACTACCTTGTGTAGTATTTCCTCTTTAAGCCTGTTTGACCCTTTATAATAAAGGGTCCAGGCTCCTTAGAGTCTATATTGCCTGTGGTGACAGTGCACGAATAAGGTGGAAGTTTTTTGGATTCAACTACTTATCACGGGTTTGTGTTTTCTACAGTTGGATTTTAATAACCCAATATGAGATTTTTGTTTAGCGCATCATTTTTTGTCTACGTGTTGTTTATTGCGATTATATCTAACTTTTGTGGTGCCGCTGGACAATTTACACTGTAATGGTGGTGATTGACATTATTTATTTTTATGTTTTTACACATGCGCAGTATTCCTTTTTATTATATAGTGTATATGTATTAGGGTATATACTCGAGTATAAGCCGAGTTTTTCAGCACATTTTTTGGTGTTGAAAATGCCCCTCTCGGCTTATACTCGAGTCACCTTTTTGCGCCTGAACTCCCGGACTTTGGGGACCCGGTACCAGCCAGCCATAGATCCCCAAACTTGGCACACATATAGCCCCACTCTTTCTCTATAAGTGTGCAAAGTTTGTTGTCTGGGGGACATACGGCTGGGGAGCACCAATTTTTCAAATTTGGGCACCCCTTCTATAGACTCCAATGTTCCTCCGGTAACTTTGGGGACCCCGTACCGGCCGGCTGTAGGTCCCCTGAACCTGAAACTTGGCACACATGTAGCCCCCTCCTCTACAAGTGTGCAAAATTTACTGCAACAATTTTTCAAAGCCGTGCACCCCTTCTATATGCTCCCATGTTAAACGTAAGTCTAGTCATGGACACAGTGAGGCATGGACACAGTGAGGCACAGTGAGGCATGGGCACAGTGAGGCATGCACATGGACACAGTGAGGCAAAATGAGGCACAGTGAGGCATGCAGAGGCATATACATGAGCTAATACTTTTTCCCACTTTTTTTGTGGTAAAATTAGGTGCCTCGGCTTATATTTGGGTCGGCTTAAACTCGAGTATATACAGTATCTTAATAAAGGTTCTTGTGCTTTTAAATATTTAAAATATTGCCTCAGGTCTGTTTGATTTATGAATTGCTACTGGAATGACAAATTTGCTTTAGGAAGCAGGCACATCTCTAAACAGTCTTGTGTAGCCTCTGAGGCGCACGTATTACCAGCTGAGTTCCTGTATTGTAAACTTCTCTTTGCGGTGTCCCTGTGAAGCCTCCTCCTTCTCATTGCTGTCCCAGAGGTCAGCAGTATCTCAGGCGAGTGGTGAACTATGCAAAGAGAGTAAAGCAAAAATCTTCTTCTATAACGTTAAAACTCAAATCAGATGTGTTGGCAAATGTTACCTCTCCCTGATTGCAATACAATGTCCACTGTTTCACAGTACTTTTCAATCAATACTTGTCTTTCTGGTTAATTAACCTATTCTGGACATAAGCGCTGCGGGTCCCCATAGACCACTGGACTTGCGTCACTGCCCTACTTTCCCATTGGACACTCACAGAATGCAGTCTGCAGCCAAACGTTCTGTGAATGGCCAAGGAGAGAAAGGGATAGAGGCAAGAGATCAGCAATGCAGGCCAGAGTACAGACTGATATGTGCAATCTGACAAAAAAAATAAGAATTGATTAACAAGTGCTATGAAGAAATCAGATGATGTATTACATCTGAAGAGAGGTAACATTCGTTTACACATCAAAAATGTGCAAAGTCTCTGTGGCGTACACACGATCCAAATATCGGACGAAAACTGTAGTCCGAGGAAGAATCGTATGATTTTCGGATCGTGTGTACACCATTTTCGAGAATCGATCACGAAATTCATCCAGTATTATTAATTCGGACATGCACGGAAATTTTCCTCCTACAATACCAGATTGTACGATGTTCGTTTAGTCAGTATAGTTGTCGTCAGAAAATACAATACAAATACATTACAACACATGACATGAGATTTTTTTTCTCTGTTGTACGAGAATTTTCGTGACCCCATTCAATTTCTAATTGCGACTATAAAAGGGAAAAAAAAGTCGTACAATCTGTCGTACGAGCAATTAGCCCATCTGACCCCATTTAGGACTCATGCACACAAGTTGCATTAATTAACACAGGCCAGGGCCACCCTCCCACAACTTTTGTTTAATGACTTTTGTTGCCAACCTTCCGCAACTTTTGTTTAACCCCTTCCATACAGGACATTTTCACCCCCTTCCTGCCCAGACCAATTTTTAGTTTTCAGCACTGTTGCACTTTGAATGACAATTGCGCAGTCATGCAACACTGTACCCAAATTAAATCGTTATGTTTTTTTCCCCACACAAATAGAGCTTTCTTTTGGTGGTATTTGATCATCTCTGCGGTTTTTATTTTTTGCGCTATAAACAAAAGAAGAGCGACAATTTAAAAAAAAAACACAATCTTTTTTACTTTTTTATTTAATAAATATCACATAAAAAAAAAAAAAAAATAACATAACATATGTTTTCCTCAGTTTAGACCGATACGTATTTTCTACGTATTTTTGGTAAAAAAAACGCAATAATAGTATATTGATTGGTTTGCGCAAAAGTTATAGCGTCTACAAAATAGGTGATAGATTTATGACATTTTTATTTTATTTTTTTTACTAGTAATGGCGGCGATCTGCGTTTTTTTTTTTGTGACCGTGACATTGTGACGGACATATCGGACACTTTTGACACGTTTTTGGGACCATTCACATTTACACACTGATAAGTGCTATAAAACTGCAGTGATTACTGTGTAAATGTGACTGGCAGGGAAGGGGTTAACACTAGGGGGCGCTGAAGGGGTTAAAATGTTCCCTAAAGTATGTTCTAACTGTAGGGGGAGGGGGACTCACAAGGAGAGGAGACGGATGTGTGTTCCTCTGTACTGGGAACACACATCAGTCTTCTTACCGCTGACAGGAGGTGGATCTGTGTGTTTACACACACAGATCCACACTCCTGCCGTGATCAGCGGTAATCGCGGGTGCCCGGCGGCAATCGCGGCCGTCGGGCACGCGTGCGGGATCGCGAGTGGTGCCGCGGGTGCGCGCCCTAGTATGCCGGGAACAAAGGATGTCATATGACGTCCACTCTCATCGGCGAGGGGTTGCTGCAGACGTCAATCCCCTATGGCCCGGTATGGAAGGGGTTAATGACAAAACATTGAAAATTTACTGACAGAGCACATTTTTTACTGACAACCTAAACAAGTTACAGAACTCCTATTAGAAACTAAAACAAATGGTATTTAACCACTTGTTACCCTCCCACCGTCATATGATGGCGGGCGGGTAACTCCATTGTCCTGACTGCACGTCATATGACGTGCAGTCATAGAAGGCTGCTAGGGGCGCGCGTGTGCCGGCAGCGCGTGCGCGCGCACCCGTCGCATCACTGAGAACCCCGTGCGTGTGCCCAGCGGCCGCGATGGCCGCTGGGCACACGCGATTGCCCAGTAATTGAGCTGGGACGTGGAGCTCTGTGTGTAAACACAGAGCTCCACGTCCCCGTCAGGGAGAGAGGAGACCGATTGTGTCCCTTGTACATAGGGACACAATCGGTTACCTCCCCAGTCACCCCCCCTCCCCCCACAGTTAGAACACAAACTAGGAGAAACATTTAACCCCTTCCCCGCCCCCTAGTGGTTAACCCCTTCCCTGCCAGTTACATTTATACAGTTATCAATGCATATTTATAGCATTGTTCACTGTATAAATGTAAATGGTTCCAAAAATGTGTCAAAAGTGTCCGATGTGTCCGCTATAATGTCCCAGTCCCGAAAAAAAATCGCAGATCGCCGCCATTCCTAGTAAAAAAAATAAAATAAATAATCATAATTATGTCCCGTATTTTGTAGGCAATATAACTTTTGCGCAAACCAGTCACTATACGGTTATTGCGATTTTATTTTTTACATTTTTTTACCAAAAATATGTAGAAGAATACGTATCGGCCTAAACTGAGATAAAAAATGTTTTTTTTTTTTTAAATGGGATATTTATTATAGCAAAAAGCAAAAAATATTGTCTTTTTTCAAAATTTCGATCGGGACTGGGACATTATGGCAGACGCATCGGACATTTTTGACACCATTTTGGGACCATTGTAATTTTTACAGCGATCAGTGCTGTAAAACATGCACTTATTACTGTAAAAATTACACTGTCAGTGAAGGGGTTAACCACTAGGTGGCGCTGCAGGGGTCAAGTGTTCCCTAGGAAGTGATTTTTATTGTTAGGGGGCGTGGCTACACATGACACATCCCAGATGACCGTTCCTGATCACGGGGAATGGTCATCAGTGACAGTGTCACTAAGCAGAATAGGGGAATGCCTTGTTTATAAAGGCATTCCCCTGTTCTGCTCTTGCCAACCACAATTGTGGGACTCTCGGGAACATTGAGTTCCCGGGACATGCGGCGTGCGCATGCCCACTGGGCGGCAGATTCAAATGGATGTACCAGTACGCCAATCTGCCTGCCCGTGCCATTCTGTCAACGTAAATAGGCGTGCGGCGGTCGGCAAGTGGTTAATGACAGAACATTGAATAGTTACTGACATAGCACATTTTTTACTGACAACCTATTAGAAACTAAAACAAATGGTATTGAGCCCTGGTTCACACTGGTGCGTTTTGAGATGCGATTTGGCATGTCAAATCGCATGTCAAAACGGCAGATTTTGCCTCAAATTGACGGCAATGGCACCGTCCTAATCGGTGCGACGCTGTATCTGCGGCATTGCACCGATTTCAAAAAGTAGTCTCTGTACTACTTTTTGCGATTTCAGCCTGCGATTTACATTGACATCTGTGCAGAAACCTGCACAGATGTCTCTGAAATCGCGGCTGAAATCGGGACTGCCGGGCGGGAGTGAAATCGTGCGAGTTCAGCTGAACTCGCACTGCTTCACTCCCGCAGCCCAGTGTGAACCTGGGCTTAAACAGTATAAACACAATTTGTAAAGACTGACAACACCCATAACAGGTAATTATGATCAGTGTGTGGCAATTTGTGCTCAAGAGAAGCTGATTGTTTAATTGACTTCAAAGACTTTTGTTACTTGTGGCTGCAGCTGCTGATCGTTATCAGTGTATTCTGGCAAAAACAGGATCTGTTGTCAGAATACAATTTCCAACAGGGACATTCCTCCCTCCACCTTGGTGGTACCTGGTAGCCTGCTGACTGAATGAAAGAAAAATCAACTGTGTATAGCCAGCTTTACAATAAGAACTAGTATAAGATTAAAGTGGTTCTAACTTAAAGTGGATGTAAACCCACTCTCATCCTTTCTAAACTACTGCCATAGTGCTGATCTATAAGGATATAGATGCCTCCTGTATGTATCCTTACCTGTAATTTTCTCCCCTCTGTCTGTTATAAGAACTGAAAAACTGCAGATTCTGTGGGTGGATCTGTTGTCTGGAGTTTGGTGGGTGGAGTCGTGATGTCAGTAGACTCCCCGCCCACCTCTACACTCCCCTTATCAACATGCATTTTATCCTATGTATTACTTACACTGAATTCTGCTATGATCACGAATATCCAGTCAAAATCCGGAAAAGTAACCACATGACTTCAGAAAAGGAGTGGGGGTGGGAATTCAAAAATAATGCCTGTCTCTAGTGCATGAGATATGTAAATAACCTGTCCGCATATGCGGAGTGGACACAGACCTGTCATCCACTCCGCTCATTGTGGCCCGCAACCGGTTACCAAGTCGCTTAAGTGGCGCTCGCTCTTCAAAAGGTTGGGCATCCCTGTGGTAGATCATAAGCTCAATATTAGCATGCAATGCCAGTTTTGGACACCAGTTCTCAAAAAGGATATCGGGAAACTGGAGAAAGTGCAGAGAAGGGCAACCAAACTGATAAGAGGCATGGAGGAGCTCAGCTATGAGGAAAGATTAGAGGAATCAAATCTATTCCCTCTTGAGAAGAGGAGATTAAGGGGGATAAAATCAACATGTACAAATATATATGTTGTCCATATAGTGAACTTGGTGTTGAGTTATTCACTTTAAAGCGGAGCTCCACCCTATTTAAATACATTAGCTTAATCAAATAGCAGACACGAATGCATTATGGAACGGACAATTTTTTTTTTCATGTGACAGTTAGCAGCAGCTGTCACTCGGCTTCCTGTCTCTCCTTTGCGGGTTTTCTTCGGGCAGAACATCATATCCTGCAGAGGTTTCCTCGTAGTTATCGCGGGATTTCCTAAAGCGCGACGCTGGCTCGTCACATCAGGCTCCCCATCAAAGATTGATCCAGAAGTGACGTTCCGTCGCCGCCATCTTGCTTCTCCCCGCACTCATGCAAAATAATGATAGAGTGAGAAGGGTCAAGAGGTGTAGCAAGATGGCGACGACGGGACGTCACTTCCAGAGCAATCTGTGATAGGACAGCCGAATGTGACGCCCGTTTCGATGGAAACCCGGAAGTCGACGTGCTTGTGGGCTTCACATTGCCCAAAAGCATAATGGAAACGGCGCTGCAATAATAATATAACTTATCATTTCAAACGAAATCGGATAGCGGACGACTTTAAACAGCAGAAGCGTGAGTCCTCTGTTTATACGCCATACATAATTTAATGCTCACCCCAAACAAACAAACGAATGGCCGTGGGAGATCCGCTTTAAGGTCGAGAGGACAAGGGGGCACTCTTTACGTCTACAGCAAAAAAGATTTAGGGCCAGATTCAGCAAGACTTGCGCTGGAGTATTTCGATATGCGCCGCGTAACTGTGAATATGCGCCGTCGTATCTATGTGGCCGTACCAACCAAACTAGACGCCAGAGTGTCGTCAGCGCATAATTTCGCTTGGCGTATCAGTCGCGCCTATTGATTTCCCCTGCAAATATGCAAATGAGGGAGATTTCCCGATTCGCGAACGGATTAGCACCATACGCTGGCTACATGCGCCGCGCGTATCTCGTCCGTCCGGCGCAAAGTTATTTCTACAAATAGCTGCTTTACCTTTACTCCAGATGGCCACAGGTCAGCAGGAGAGCAGCTACAGCAGCGTTACCGACGATAAGAGCTAGCTGAGCACCCCCACTTGCAGGACAACACCTCTGTCCCTGCTTGTCTGTCAACTTTTACAGCCATGGAGGAAGACATCATAGGTCTCCATAGCCGAGATGACGGCTGACAGCTCCTGGCCTTTAAAGTTCAGCTTTCTCCTGTGTTTGTGGGGAACGGGAGCAGCCATCTCAGAACAAAAGTAACTTCACTGCGGGGAGGGGGAACAGGATATACTTTAGTGCCGGAATGGCGCATCTACGAGCGCATTTAAACGTCGAACGGAACACATTGCGCTGTCGTTTCCAAGGAAGTGGTGCCGACGGAAGTTGTGAGCATGTGCACTGGGATGCATTGACAGTCGACGCATGCGCAGTACGTTCGCCGCGGGATCGCGCCTAGTTTTAATAATACACGCCCCGTACCCGCCCAATTTGAATAACGCCGGCTCATTTTCGATACGCTGCCGCAACTTTAGGAGCAAGTGCTTCATGAATAACAGCACTTGCTCCTAAAATTTCGCCAGAGTAACGTAAATGAGAAACGTTACTCCAGATTAAAGATGCGCCTATCTACCTGAATCTGGCCCTATATCTCCAAATACGGAAAGGTTTCTTTAAAGTAAGAGCTGTGAAAATGTGGAATAGACTCCCTCCAGAGGTGGTTCTGGCCAGCTCAGTAGATTACTTTAAAAAAGGCCTGGATACTTTCCTAAATGTACAGAATATAACTGGGTACTAACATTTATAGGTAAAGTTGATCGGGGGAAAATCCAATTGCCTCTCAGGGGATCAGGAAGGAATTTTTACCCCTGCTGTAGCAAATTGGATCATGCTCTGCTGGGGTGTCAGGAAACCAGTACCTTCAGTGGACGATTTGCGATACGGCGCGTGCCCGTGCGAGGCACACGCTTGCGCGCCTCTGCGTTCCAGCGTGGTTCTGTTCCACGGCGCGTCCGCGCGCACGTCCACCAATCAAGGCTCAGCCCGGCCTATTTAAACCAGCACCAAGCCTATGGCGGGTTGCTGGTTTGTTGTGAGCTTTTCCTGTTTGAACAAATTCCTGAAACCTGAAACTTGACCTGTTATTGACCCGGATTGGACCTGACTTCTCTACGCCTTCTCCTGTACCTGACCCCCGGCTTGCTTCATCGGATCTGCTGCTGTCTCTACCCCTTTGACCTCTGGCTTGTACCTCGGACTTCCTACCTTTTGTATCCCTGACCACTGGCTCGTATCCCGGACCTGCTTACAGTCCCGACTTGAACTGGCTCTCAGTTTCCTGAACTTTGCTGGCATCTGAATCACTGTCTGTACCTGCCACAGTCCTGCTCTGTGTCGGCTTACCTGTTCTCCAGTGATCTACTATCAACGTGTCATCCACTGCTGGTAGCCTGACAGTACAAACCAGCCAGATGTCCGAGGCCGACAGGGTGCGCTCGCCTTTCGAGACCCTCTGCCAGCAGGTCTCTGCACTTACAGAGGCAGTACAGAAATTGAAGGACGGATACCTCCAAGTCGACAGTCGCCTTGAGCAGCTTGCTGGACTATCTGGTCCCTCCGCTCCAGCCACGGCTCCCGCTACTGGGGTCACAGTCTCACAGACCTCTGCAAACCCGGCCGTAGTAGTGACTCACCCTGAACCTAGAGTTCCAACTCCTGAGCGATTCGCAGGCGATCGCAGAAAATATTGTGCCTTCAAAAATGCTTGCTCTTTATATCTCGCACTGCAGCCCAGAACTTTCTTTTTGGAAGCAGTAAAAGTGGGCTTCGTCATATCCCTCCTCTCCGAGGAACCACAGGCGTGGGCACACTGACTAATGGAACAGAGAAGTCCAGTACTGGATACACTTGATGCTTTTTTTTAACAAATGGCCAAACTTTATGACAACCCACAATGCACAGCTACGGCTGAAACCATCCTTCACAACCTAAGTGAAGGAAGGAGACCAGTAGAGGACTACACCGCCGAATTTTGGAAGTGGTCAGCCGATACCGGCTGGAATGAAGCAGCGCTAAAATATCAGTTCCGGCAGGGACTTTCGGAAGTGCTCATGGACGAACTAGCCAGAACTGAAACCCCTGCTACTCTGGAGGACTTAATCCAGTCTGCCACCCAATTGCATAGACGTCTACGGGAACGGCGCTCCGAGCGCTTCCAAACATCTCGTCCAAACTGGATCCTTCTGAGACCAGTCCCTATGCATTCATCTCCTCCAGTCCCTTCCACCAACCCAGTTTCCGACCTGGAACCCATGCAGCTTGGCCTGGTCCACTCTCCTCTCACCTCCGAAGAAAGGCAACGCTGGCGGCAAGCCAACCTGTGTCTGTATTGGGGAGGCACCGGCCACTTCCTTCGCACCTGTCCGGTGAGACCCAGTAAGTGTGCACCCCAACTCGCTTCCAACTGCCCTGTTGTTAGCACTCCACAGACTTACCTTATTCTCTTTATATCTCTACAGCTACTGGAAGGGGTAACCCGCTTACCAGCGATCATTGATTCAGGCGCTTGCAGTAACTTCTTGGACTCCGCCCTTGCTCTGAAGCCACGCTTCCCTCTTCATCCTAAGAATTATAACCTACAAGTACGCCTAGCAGATGGCTCTCTCCCCCGCTCGGGACTAGTTACACAGCAAACCGATCCTGTTTTAGTTACCACCGATTCCGGATACCAGGAACTTCTACAATTGGATTTAATCCCATCTCCCATATTCCCTATTATTTTGGGCCTTCCCTGGCTACAGACTCATCAACCATATATCGATTGGGGTAGCAAGGAGGTAAACTTTGTTTCGTCTTACTGCTCTCAACATTGCCTCACACCGGTTACCACCGCTTGTTCCACCATCACCGCCACATCAGAAAATTCACACGCTCCTCCAGCATACTTAGAATTCGCAGACGTGTTTGATAAACAACAGGCCGACCGCCTTCCCCCTCACAGGCCTTATGATTGCCCTATTGATCTTTTACCAGGTGCAGAAGTCCCCTTTGGCCGTATTTTTCCCCTATCAGAGACTGAATTAAAGGCCCTCAAGGCCTACATTGACGAGAACCTTGAAAAACAGTTTATTTGTCCTTCCTCCTCCCTGCGGGAGCAGAAATCTTCTTTGTGGAAAAAAAAGATGGCTCCCTTAGACCCTGCATAGATTACAGAGAGTTGAACAAAATTACTGTTAAAAACAGATACCCACTTCCCCTCATTCCTGAGCTCTTTCAACGTTTCCGGTCTGCCAAGATGTTCTCCAATTTGGACCTTCGGGGTGCTTACAACCTCGTCTGGATCAGAGCAGGGGATGAGTGGAAGACCGCTTTTAGATCCAGATTTGGACACTTTGAGTACCTCGTGATGCCGTTCGGCCTCTGCAACGCCCCAGCAACCTTCCAGCACCTCGTCAACGACATTTTTCGAAAACACTTCGACGACTTTTTGGTGGTCTACCTGGACGAAATCCTTATTTTTCCCACTTCCATTGAGCTTCATCGGGAACATGTCAAGATAGTTCTCACTATCCTTAGAAATCATAAATTGTACCTTAAGGCCCAGAAATGTGAGTTCGAAAAGAGTACCGTACAATTCTAGATTTTCCTAGCTTGTGACGGAAAATATTGATTATATGATGACAGGAGGCGAGTATCTTATGCATTAACTTTCTTTATTAATGCCCATAGCAGACATATTAATCTTTCTTTAATCGGTTTCAATGTAAAAAATTTTTAAAAATAAACTACAACTCCCAGCAGTCCCGAGAACCTAAGCCACACCCAGGTCAGAGACCTCTATATAGTGGACTGCTTCCAACGGTTCCTCCTCTTTCTTGATGCGAAAACATTTGATACAGGAACCCTACAAGCACGGAGAAACGTAGAATATCTTCTGAACCTCAGACCGTCCGAGCGACATCTAATAGCTTCCGGAAGGGACTTGACCATCAACTGCGTCCCCAACGGGAAGCTCCGGAAGAAAAACAGAATCCCAACGAGGAATTTTCAGGAAAAACTTCATCCCAACAGGGAACAGGGACCCACGGTCCTTTTAATCGGATCCTCCAGCATCAGAATCCACTGTCGGCGCTCAGTAACCTGAAAGATCCAAAGACACACATGATAGGGTGGGTCGGGAGGGAAGATACTCGCCTCCTGTCATCATATAATCAATATTTTCTGTCACAAGCTAGGAAAATCTAGAATTATATATCAGACAGGAGGCTCATATCTTATGCAAGTTCAAAGCTAGCATTTAAATATGCAAAATAACTAGACATAATACGTTCATAAAAACTAAGATAAGACTGACATGGATATGTGATCTTGCGGTCTGAAGTAAAAACGACGGAAGGTGGTCTCCGAGGACCAATCCGCTGCCAATAAGAGATCGGAAAGGGAGCCTCCTGATGTGATCACCTTAGTAGCCATAGCTCCCCTGGTGGAGTGAGCCCCGAAAAGGGTAACATCGATCCCCGCCATCTCCATGGCGACTCGTACCCAGCGCGCCAAAGTGGCAGACGAGACGGGGCGATGCGGTTTGACATATGACACGAGTAGTTGTGAAGAGTCTGAGGAGCGTAAGGTAGAGGTCTGTGATTCATATGCCTGTAGGCACCGAACGACACAAAGGGGTGGATGTGCAGGAAAGAATGGGTAAAAGACCGAATGAATACCGGTCTTGGTCCTGCGCACTACTGAAAAGGTGACACCCTGTGGCGAGAATTGTCGCCTAGAGATGTCTAGGGCCTTAACGTCCGACACTCTCTTGAGGGAGACTAGGCATAGGAGAACCGTCAATTTTATGGATAGTAATCTCAGTGAAAGGTCTGTATTGTCCTCCCATCTGGCGAACATATCAAGCACCTTGGAGACATCCCAGGTCGCCTGGTATCTAGGCCGTGGGGGACGTTGGAACTTCACACCTCTCAGAAGTCGACAAACCAGGGGATGTTTGCCGACGGGCAAAGAGTCCACGGGGCAGTGATATGCCGAGATAGCCGACCGATATATGTTAATGGAGCTATACGATTTACCGGATTCGAACGAATCCGCCAAATAGTTCACCACTAATTGTACAGGGGCCTGTATGGGATCAACCTGTCGTTGGTCACCAGGTCTCGTAGTTCGTTGTCTATGAGGACAACCTTTTGGTTTGCAAACCGGATTGGGGGGGGAATAATGTCGAGTGTCGGTAGAGAATGAATTTCTATGACAAACCCCGTGACTGTGTGTAGAATCCACGCGTCTGCCGTAATCGCAGACCAGGCGTGGGTAAAATACCTCAGTCGTCCCCCCACAGGAATGTGGATGTGTGGAGTGTAGGGTATACTCACCGGTAGGAGGTCGGGATCGAGTGTAGCCACGTCCGCCACGTCCGCGCCAGGGTCTGCCTCGGGGAGGGAAGAATGGTGCAGGTTGCGCCATCGGGGTGGTATAGGATGGAGCCTGCTGGTACTGATACTGATTAGGGGCTCTACCCTGCGGCCTGTAGAAGGAAGAGCGGCCGGCAGAACGGCCCTTATTTCTGCCGGCCCTGGTAAAAACCTTATTGGCCCCAGTTCTTCTCAGTGAATTTTGGGTTTTATCAAGGCTGGTAAAAAGGCCCACAAATTTGTTGATATCTTTTATCAACATGTCGCCAAACAGCATGCCGTCGGCCGACGGTCCAGGCTCTGACTCTGCCAAGTGAGACAGTTGGGGTTCTAGGCGCATAAGTATGGAGCGGCGCCTCTCTATTGAACATGCCGTGTTGGCGGTGCCTGCTAGGCATATCGCCCTTTGTGCCCAACCCCTTAGTTGTTGAAGATTCACGGGCTGCTCAGCTGCAGCAGCTTGCTCAGAAAGGTTTAGGATTTTAGTTAAGGGGCCGATCAGGTCCAGAATGCGGTCTTGTATCGATCGGAAAGAGCGCTCTATGCCCTTTTTCTGGAATTTTCCAGACTTCAACAAATATTTATTCAGGACGGGGTCTACCTCCGGGGTAGCCACAACCTTCTTGGGAATGAAGGGTCTGGGGCATTCTGCCCTTAGTTTATTTCGGCTAGTCCTGTCCAATGATTTTCTAGCCCATAGTTCCACGTAACGTGAGACGTGAGGTAATGGGGTCCATTCCCCAGAACGCGGGTGTGTTATTGCGTCGGGGTGGAAGAATGGTTCACCTAGAGCGTCCAGGAGAACTTCGCCCTGTGTATTAGGGGTGGCGGCTGTGTCAGGCGCCGTATCCCCAGCATCATCCATGAATGACTCTGACTCTGACAAATCCGACTTCTCAGAGGGATCGGCAGATTCCTCTTCTGAGGAGTCCACATATGAGTCAGGTTTGGCCCTTCTAATGGCCTTACACCCCTTGTGGTCTATCTCCCTGGGGTCCAGGGGTCGAGAATTGGTAGTCGGATGCTGGGTTTGGTAGCTCGCGTTAGGGGCTACCTGGAGCATATTATATTCTTCCCCTGCCGGGGAGTCATGTACCGCCGAGGTATGCTTCCTCTTATGTGAGGCTTTTCCTTTCTTTACAGGCGGTTCATCGCACTGAGGCGGTGGTACAGAAAAAGCCGTAGGTTGTTGGGCCCTAGTAGCTGTGGCAGAGGCCAGGGCAGTCTGGATTGACAATTGTATGATATCTTGTATCTGAGAGGCACTCAGAGTCTGGGCAGATTCTATGGGGGAAACCTCCCCTCTGGGGAGTACTGAGGCGGGCAGGTCAGACATAGCAGTCTTTTAGAAAAGTGCTCTGAGGGACTGAGCAATTTGTCCTAATAATATGCAGATTAGGTCAGGATCGGACCGTCTAGACAGGGGCAAAGAACCTGCAGTATTTGAGCTGCCTAACAGTATAGCTCTATCGCAAGTTAGTGTCCCTGTACACTCTCAGTACCCAGCAGCGCAGTGACAGGCTCCTATCCTTACCTCCCCACCGTCGGAACTGACGGTGGAGGGGAGGGGAAGCCCGAGATCCTTTGCGACCTGAGGAACGAAGTCTCGCGAGACTACGATCCCAGGAAGCTAATACGCTGAACGGCGAGCGACGAAAGCTCCGCCCCCCCCCTCGCGCGCGAAGGAGTTGTGAGGAGAAAGGAGGGAGGAAAAAATGGCGGCGCTCGGGATGGCGCCTGGCGAGGGAACGGACAGCAGCGCGGGGACAAACAAGGGACAGCACTCTGTCATCGGGGGGGGGGGACTCCCCGACACGAGGAGCGCGCACACAGTGCTGGGAAAAAACGTCAAGAAAAAACGGGAGACAACACCCGCACCAAGCAGAAAAAAACTATGAATAAAATAAAAAGAAAATAAAATAATAAAATAATATATATATATATATATATATATATAATAATATAGTAAACAGCAAAGTCAACCTGGGAAGGTATCAGGGGGCAGAATCTCCCCTCAACCTTCCCGGGTCTCGCAAAAACAATATTACAAGAATGACAACATATATATAGAAACACTTATCTCAGCCATGAGCAGAAAGAAAGAGGAGGAACCGTTGGAAGCAGTCCACTATATAGAGGTCTCTGACCTGGGTGTGGCTTAGGTTCTCGGGACTGCTGGGAGTTGTAGTTTATTTTAAAAAAAAAATTACATTGAAACCGATTAAAGAAAGATTAATATGTCTGCTATGGGCATTAATAAAGAAAGTTAATGCATAAGATATGAGCCTCCTGTCTGATATATAATTTCTCGGTTTCATTATGTCCACCTGCAGAGTTGCCATGGACCCACAAAAAGTTCAAGCCATTCAAGACTGGCCAGCCCCCGAAGACAAGAAAGGGGTGCAACGTTTTATCGGGTTTGCTAACTTTTATAGATGGTTTATTACGGGGTTTTCTGCCATAGTAGCACCCATTACCAAACTCACTCGTCAAGGCAATCGTTTTGTTTGGTCACAGGAAGCCCAGGAAGCCTTCCTTAAACTCAAGTCAGCATTTACGTCAGCACCTGTTCTACGCCACCCTGATCCGACGCTACCTTTTATACTTGAGGTTGATGCTTCTGAGACAGCTGTTGGGGCTATCCTTTCCCAAAGGCAAGGACTAAAAGCCCTTCTACATCCGGTAGCTTTTGCCTCTCGAAAATTAAATCCGCCAGAGAGAAATTATGATGTTGGTGACAGAGTTGTTAGCAATTAAATTTGCTCTGGAAGAGTGGAGATATTTGCTGGAAGGAGCAGTTCACCCTGTTATGATATTCACGGATCACAAGAATCTAGAGTATCTCTGATCAGCAAAACGGTTAAGGCCCAGGCAAGCCCGTTGGGCTCTTTTCTTCACCCGGTTTAATTTCCTTATATCCTATGGACCCGGTTCCAAGAATGGGAAGGCGGATGCTCTCTCCAGAATGTTTTTTCGGATACCCCCGTGGCATCAGAGCCTAGCACCATTCTATCTTCACAGAACTTTCTCTTATGCCGCGTACACACGGTCGTTTTTTGCGATGAAAAAAAACGACGTTTTTTAAAACGTCATTTAAATTGATCGTGTGTGGGCAAAACGTCGTTTTTTGTCTTAAAAAAAACGACCAAAAAAAAATTCCAACATGCTTGAATTTTTTGTGTCGTTTTTCAAAACGTCGTTTTTTGTTTCACAAAAAGTCACCGTGTGTAGCAAAAACGTCGTTCAAAACGAAGTTTTTCAACCCGCGCATGCCCAGAAGCTAGTTATGAAGCGAGCTTCAATGGAAAAGAGTGGTGAACGTAACCTCGCTTTTTGTGAAAAAACGATGGTGTGTATGCAAAATTGTCTTTGAAAAGTGACGTTTCAAAAACGTCGTTTTTTACTTCACAGAAAACGTCGTTTTTTTTTCATCGCAAAAAATGATCGTGTGTACGCGGCATTACTCCCGCAGTCGGATCTCCTGACCTCTCTTAAAATTGCTTCAAGGCACTGCTCCAACCAGGGAACTCTTCCCCTTGAAAGGCAGGATGAGTTGCTCTGGTCTCGAGACTAGATTTTTGTTCCCTCAGAAATCCGGCACCTAGTCCTTAGTAACTTCCACGACCACAAACTGGCGGGCCACTTCGGAGCTCGAAAGACTGCAGAACTGGTCTCTCGCGCCTTCTGGTGGTCAAGCTGGAGGCAGGATTGCAAAGCCTATGTGTCTGCAACGCAACAAAGGGCCAAACATAAAGAGTTGGGGGTTACTCAAGCCTCTGCCCATCCCTGAGCGACCATGGTCAGAAGTCTCCATGGACTTTATTGTGGTTCTCCCTCCTTCCGGGGGTTTTACCTAAATTTTTGTAGTCATCGACCGGCTTTCCAAGATGGCACACTTCTTACCCATGGTGGGCTCTGCTACAGAAACAGCCAAAGTTTTCTTTAAATAAGTTGTCCGGCTTCACCGGACTCCCAAGAGCATCGTCTCTGACAGAGGCGTACAATTTACTTCCAAGTTTTGGAGAGAACTCTGTAAATCGCTGGAGATCAAAGTTTGTCTTTCATCAGCCTATCACCCACAAAGCAATGGTCAGACAGAAAGGACGAACCAGACCCTGGAACAATATCTCCGCTGTTTCTGTTCAGTTTCCCAGGATGATTGGTCCTTACTACTTCCACCCGCAGAATTTGCGTACAACAGTTCCATTCACTCCACAACGAACCAAACTTCCTTTTGGTCTAACTTTGGGTTTCACCCTTCAATTCTGCCTAGCTCTATTGCAGAGACGACGGTTCCAGCCGTTCAGGAGCACATAACCTCTGTTCAACTAAACTTCAAAAAACTCCAGGAGATGATGCATCAGGCTCAGGAGGACCACAAACATTTT
Organism: Rana kukunoris; assembly: GCA_029574335.1. Lineage (NCBI taxonomy): Eukaryota > Metazoa > Chordata > Amphibia > Anura > Ranidae > Rana > Rana kukunoris. Next base: position 375,653,217 of record CM056051.1, read on the forward strand.
TTTGATAGGAGGAAAAAAGGAGTGCCCGACCTTTGAAATTGGGGAAAAAGTCTGGTTGTCAGCCACAAACCTCAGGTTACACATACCTTCTCGGAAGTTAGGCCTGAGGTTCATCGGACCTTTTAAAATCAAACGGAAAATTAATGATGTGGCCTTTGAGTTAGCTCTACCTAATTCTTATGCCGCGTACACACGATCACTTTTTGTGATGTAAAAAACGTCGTTTTATCTCATGAAACAAAACAACGTTTTTCAAACTTCATTTTAAAAAACGATGTTGCATACACACCATAATTTTCTGAAAATGCTCTTGCAAAGCGCGGTTACGTAAGACACTTTCGACGGCACTCTGTTCCATTGAAGCTCCCGTCTCATAACTTGCTTCTGGGCATGCGCGGGTTTAAAAACGTTGTTTTAAACGTCGTTTTGCCCACACACGATCATTTTTTGTGAAACAAAAGACGACATTCTGAAAAACGACATAAAAAATTCAAGCATGTTCGAATTTTTTTTGGTCGTTTTTTTGAAGACATAAAACGACGTTTTGCCCACACACAATCATTTTAAATGACTTTTTTTAAAAGTCGTTTCGTTTCATCACAAAAAACGACCGTGTGTACGCGGCATTACAGAATTCATCCCGTCTTCCATGTCTCCTTGTTGAAGCCTGTCGTTCCTGAGTCCTTCCCTGAGAGGGAAGAATCTCCACCCTCACCAGTTGAGGTCGAAAGGTGATATGGAATTTGAGGTTGAGGCCATTCTGGCTTGCAGAAAGAGAGGAAGACAGCTTCAGTACCTGGTCAAGTGGAAGGGGTACCCTCCAGAAGACAATTCATGGGAACCATCAAGGAACTTACATGCTCCGTGGCTAATGCGAGCCTTTTATCAAGATCACCCAGAACTGATGTCCAGCTTGGGTGTCCGGAGTCCGCCCCTTGGAGGGGGGCACTGTCAGGGAGCCAGTACCTTCAGTGGACGATTTGCGATACGGCGCGTGCCCGTGCGCGGTGCACGCATGCGCGCCTCTGCGTTCCAGCGTGGTTCTGTTCTACGGCACGTGCGCGGGCGCTTGCCTGCGCGCGCATCAGCACGCACGTCCACCAATCAAGGCTCAGCCCGGCCTATTTAAACCAGCACCAAGCCTATGGCGGGTTGCTGGTTTGTTGTCAAGGCTTGACAGCCCGGATTGGACCTGACTTTAAACCAGCACCAAGCCTATGGCGGGTTGCTGGTTTGTTGTCAGCTTTTCCTGTTTGAAACAAATTCCTGAAACCTGAAACTTGACCTGTTATTGACCCGGATTGGACCTGACTTCTCTACGCCTTCTCCTGTACCCGACCCCCGGCTTGCTTCATCGGATCTGCTGCTGTCTCTACCCCTTTGACCTCTGGCTTGTACCTCGGACTTCCTTCCTTCTGTATCCCTGACCATTGGCTCGTATCCCGGATCTGCTTACAGTCCCGACTTAAACTGGCTCTCAGTTTCCTGAACTTGTGCTGGCATCTGAATCACTGTCTGTACCTGCCACAGTCCTGCTCTGTGTCGGCTTACCTGTTCTCCAGTGATCTACTATCAACGTGTCATCCACTGCTGGTAGCTGGTGCCTCTTTGTGCTCTTCCCCGCTGTCTCCACCTCCAGGGGGCGAAGTGCACAGAGTCGCAAAGGTAGCCGCCCTCGGGATCTCGGCCTCGGTGAGTACTTATCCTGACATGGGGTTTTTCACTTTCCTCTGAATCAACTGTGGGTGAAAGGTTGTGTATATGGCATTGTTTTTTTTTTTCTTTTGGTTGAACTAGATGGACTTGTGTCTTTTTTCAACCTGACTAACTATGGAACTATGTATAAACTGCATAATTTTTTTCCCATTAAGACATCTTATAATCAAATGGACCTGGGTGAGAATTACTAGTGGGATCACTAGATGACAATTCGTTTAAAAAGCCTGAAAAAAGTCCCTTCCTGCTCTTAAAGGGTCATAATAATGAAATTCGACATGTGCAGTAAGGGTCCATTCACATCAGGTGCGGTTGGACTGCATTGAGTGGCTATTACAGTGCAGTCCCACTGCACCCCCATCACAAGACAAGGCAAAAAGCTTTATCTTGGGTGTGGCTGGTTCACACTACTACATCGCCGTGGTCTGCAGGCAGTGTGTGCTGAAAAAAGTAATACGTGTAGTACTTTCTTCCAGTGCAGTGCGGGTCACCACATTCTGGCCAACAGAGTGTCACATTTTAATAAAGTTTGTTTAAAATTAGTTTACAGTTCATTTAAAAAAAAAAAAAAAAAAAGAAGTGACCTGTGTGATGCACCTGTATCGGCACATGAACCATACGCTGGTCCAGCCAGACCGCATCGCGCAATGTGAACGAGCCCTGACACTGCTTGGTAACATAAGTTACCTATTTCTAACAAAGTAAACAGCAATGTATAAAGGGCAGTGTCTAAATCAGCAGTCCAACCTACTTAATCAGTCCTCGGTATCAGTAAGCCATAGTTATAAGATTTCCACCCACCCATTATTCTGGAATACAGCCAATGTCACCTTCCCAAAAAAATATATATATATCCTATCTAACAGACCGTCCTGTGAAAACAAAATTGTAGGACCTACAGTGGTATATTTTTATTTTATTCATTCTGCAGAATGCACAAAATAAATCTAATAGATTACTACATCCAAAGTGCAGATGGAGTAATCTTCCACTATGGCTTTTGTATTCTAACCAGCCATTGCTATTGAATTCAGGGGCTGTTCAGTTTACAATTTTCCAACAGGCTCCTTCAACAAAAGTCAACTGAACGAACTGTAGCTTAAAGTGGATGTAAACCCTCCATACACTCAGTGAAGTGAACAGCCTCAGATGATACACAGAGATTAACCAAATCTCCCCATATACGTTTTATATGCATATCTGCTGTGTTCACATTTATATACTGTTTAGAAAGTTGAGATCAAGTTGGAGATTTTCTCTTCCTGGTTAACACAGAGTGTGATGTCTGGGCACACTGTCTGAGTCGCCTTAGTGCAGTTTATCATTGCCCATAAGTGCAGCTTATCAGTGCCCTTAAGTGCAGTTTATCAGTGCTCACCAGTGCCTACTTATCAGCCCCTATAAGTGCCAACTCAGTTCCCATCAGTGCTGTCTTATTAATGCCCATAAGTGCCACCTTAGTGTAGTTTATCAGTGCCCATCAGTGCAGATTATCAGTGCCCATCAGTGCTGTCTTATCAGTGCCCATCAATTCTGTCTTTTCAGTGCCCATAAGTGTCACCTCAGTGCCCATCAGTGCAGCCTATTAGTGCTCGTCTGTGCAGAAAGCATTGTTAGGAGAGCCGTCCGATGACACAGAGCGGCAATCTCCCAGTGTGACAGATCTTGTATGTGAAGCTCCAGCCGTTGTAAAGTCCCACCTCCTGGACCGGCATTGTGATACACAGCACACTGTTCCAATGCCGCTCCAGAAGGCGGGAGGCTGTCGGTGGCGGGAGTGTTGGGGGCGGTACTGGCAGGGAGCGGAAAAGAAGGACACCACCTATATGGGCGGTAAAGACCAGGGTCTGCAAGACCCCTTCCGCCCACTACTGCAGGCGGGGACGGAAGTACATCCCTGCTTGCTGTATATAGGACTACAAGTGGAAAGAGACAAGACCGGTGGCTCAGAGTACAGGAGGTATAGCAGCCACCGGTCTTACAAACAGGAAACCCCAGGGAAGTAACAGTTTTTCTGTAAAATTAGCTACAGAGGAACTACAGAGCTCAGAAGAAGATGGATGATGAAGGTAGGAGATCAGCAGCAAAAAAATATATAACATTATTTTTTAGCCCAGAGTTCTGCTTTAAGGATCTAAGTTAAACTTTTCTGCTGCATCCATGTCAGGATTTGAAATGATAGGGCATTATGGCTTAAAGTTCTTTTACAAAGTTATTTGCCTCCAGTTGGATTCACACTTTCAAAGCATGCCCACTGCTGGTTGGTAGTCCATAGCTTTGTAGTTTATTGGCTGCCCAGTGCCCATCATAGGTCCTCAGCTAGGACCTCTCTGCTCCTTGTGCTTTGGGATACCATTTTTCATTTGTTTATAGCAGTCAAAATATTAAACAATGATGTGATTCCTGGAGGCTACAAGACCTTACCCATTGGAAGTACTACATTGGGACAAATGTTGCTGGTCCAGAGTACAAACAATTAAAAGCTATTGTTTGTGTATGTATACTTTTGTTTCTAGGCACTAACCACATATGATCTGTTTAATGTTTGAACAGTACCCTGCAGTGCATGCCTCTGGCATGCTTGGATCACTTGGAGTCTGTCAGGCTTTGCAAGGGTCATCCCTGCTGTACAGCTCAATGAAGAGCCCTGAGGCTATGCAGATGAAATAAATGCAGTAATGTTTAAAAAGATGAATAAAATGTACCGTACTTTGCTGCATTAGGGGCAATATTTTGAGGTTCAGTTGGCAACACTTAAACATCTGTATTGAAATGAATACTGTGACAACAGGGTCTTCGTAAAATCTTGGCTTTGAATGCAATAGAGTTCTAAGATGGACATAAACAGACCTATTCTACCCCAATTTTGATGGCATAGTAAACACAGAGATCCACGTCCTGTCAGAGAGACATAGGGACATAAGGACACAGATCGGTCACCTCCCCCCGGTCAGTCCCCTCCCCCCACAGTTAAAATCACTAGTAGGGAACACATTTAACCCCTTCCTCGCCCTGATCACTGATCGCTGTATAAATGTGAATGGTCCCAAAAATGTGTAAAAAATGTCCGATGTGTCCGCCATAATGTCGCAGTCCCAATAAAAATTGAAAATCGCCGCCATTACTAGTAAAAAAAAAAAAAAAAAAAAAAAAAATTAATATTTCTGTCCCCTATTTTGTAGGCGCTATAACTTTTGCGCAAACCAATCACTATACGCTTATTGCGATCTTTTTTAACCAAAAATATGTAGAAGAATACGTATTGGCCTAAAATGAGAAAAAAATAAACATGTTTTTTTTAAATTGGTATATTTATTATAGCAAAAAGTAAAAAATATTGTGTTTTTTCAAAATTGTCGCTCTTTTTTTTGTTTATAGCGTAAAAAATAAAAATCACAGAGGTGATCAAATACCACCAAAAGAAAGCTCTATTTGTGCAAAGCCACGTCGCACGACCGCGCAATTGTCAGTTAAAGCGACGCAGTGCTGAATCGCAAAAAGGGGCCAGGTCCTTTACCTGCATAATGGTCCGGAGCTTAAGTGGTTAAAGGCAAGCTGTTTATAGAAAGTACATTTTTAGGGTGGAACTCCGCTTTAAATACAAACACAATTTTGAAGTACTTTTAAGCAACATTCGTCAAGTCATCTAATATACTAAGAATTTTTAAGCAAATTTTCCAGCTTTTCAAAAATCTACTAGTGAATTGCCAGATTTACAATAAAGATAAACAGGCATCAGGGCTGTCTTAATGAAAGGGCACACCTGGGCACTGCACAGGGGCCCCCGCTGCATGGGAAGCCCCTGTTTTTTTCCCAAAGCAGCTGGTCCTTGAGCCCACGTGGTCCCATGATGACACTGAGGCCGCGTACACATGATGGAATTTTTCCGCCGAAAAATCCGCTCAACTGTAGGGGCAAGCGGACGGATTTGGACGGATTTCTCCAGCGGAAAATTTCCAAAGCATGCTTTGAAACTTTTCCGCCGGAGACATGTCCGTCGGATATGTCCGCTGGTTAGTACACTAACCAGCAGACATATCTGCCCACACAAGCATCGTATGGATGCGACGCATGCATGGAAGTTATTTACTTCCTGGTGCCTGAGAGTGATAGATACACAGGGGGGAAGTCTGCCTCCTACCTACTTGATGTCTGTTTACCTGCACTGTCATCATTGTAGGGGCTCTAAAGCAGGGCTCAAAATTTCAAGCCCTGAGCTACTAGCCAGGTCTCAAGAGTTACTCGCCACCAGTTGCCCCACCTAATTCATACACTGCCCTGCGCCTAATTGCGCTTCTAAATTATCTCATGGAACACTGGTGGGAGATTGGTCATGCAGCCCTGTCATCACTCGCCGCCAGCTTAAATCCACTCGCCAAATGCTAGTAGGCGAGTGGAAATTTTGAGTGCTGCTCTAAAGCATTACTTTGCCCAGGGGCCCATGATGCTATTAAGACGGCCTTGAACAGGCTCATTAATACTTTATATGTGTTTTCCTAAAAGTAAAAACTGGACCCAGATGGCTGGGAGAGTTATTGATTTCAATAGTGCAGTCCACACCCAGGGGCTATATGTGTGGACTTTCCTGCAAGCCGCAGTATTAGCAAGCTTGCCTAGGTAACTTTTCCAAATTTCAGGTACAATTGGAACGACACGCAGTTACAAGAAGGATCCTTCCTGTTTGCTCTCTGTAATATGCTTACAAATATCCATCTAAAATAGAGGATACATAAGAAACCTGCTGTGTATATATCACAAAATGCATGGCACGTGCTTTTAAGCACTAAAGTATCAAAGCGCCCCAAAGAATACACTGCAAACATACAAAGGAGGTCAAATGGTGTAGATACAGAACTTTCTGCTTTTGTTATATATACTTATTTAGGTTTTACGGCTTTCAAACCTATCCATTTGATGTCCCTCCACAGAGATCTCAGCTAGTGGTTGCAAGACGATGGAATTCTCACTGACTTTATCAATCAGTCAGATCAACAGCCATACTCGCAAAACAATATCAGACTTAGGTGACTGTCTTTTTTGTATATTGGTAGCTGGAATGTATAAAAGAAAAAAGAGCAAAAGACTTAAAACAGAACCAAAGTCCACAATACTTACCTTAAGCCTGCCATAGACGGTTTCAAATCTTGGCCATTTCAGCAGGAACCGACCAAGATGAAACCATGTAAGTGCATGCTGAATGTACCCAAGTTAATTGATTAAACAAATTGGGTACAACCAGTCTGTCAGATTTTACATGCTTCTATAGCCGCTAGCAACAATCAGGCTTTCCCCACCAGGAGAACACAAGAGCTCAGAGGGGGGGATTGCTTGCAGGAAAGAAAATCATTCTCTCTATGGAAAGCCTCAATTCCAATGGTCCAACACCCATGAGGTCCCTTTTCGGTGCTGGCATCTTCTCCCCAGCTTTCTCCGGGTGCTTTGCCCATCTTAATTGGCTGGCACCGGATAATAAACATTCCGCACATGCACGGAGGTTCAGTAATCTCAGCACACAGGTACAGCACCAGAATGGATACTGAGCTGTGCATGCACAGTCTACACTCTAAGGGCACTTGGTGCGCTGGCGGTAAAGGCGCTGGCGTGTTTGCCGTGATTTTCTGAGATTTTAACCCCCGTTAGCAAACGAAAAATGGTTTAACCCACCCGCAAAAAATTAAGTTTTGCAGCGTTTTTGCGGGCGGTTTGGAGGAGCCACCCCATTGATTTCAATTGGCAGGGGCGCTATAGGAGCGGTATTTTTACTGCTCTTACCGCGCCTCAAAGAGGCAGCTGGCAGGACTTTTTTTAGCTTCCCGCCAGCGCAACGCTTCAGTGTGTAAGCCCTGAGGCTTTCACACTGGATAGAAAGGAACATCTCTTTCAGGGCACATTGCAGGCGCTATTTGTATTGCAATAGCACCTGCAAAGCGCCTCAGTGTGAAAGCAGCCTAAGGAAGACTGTGAGCAAACAGGTAGGTTTATTTGATTGCCATTGCATGCCTCTTCTATAATAAACAACCTGTAAGCTTGCACTTTTTTGTTTAAAAAAGACTATAGTTCCGCCTTAAAGGGTAACTCCACTTTTGTGGGGAAAAAAATTGCAAATAAGGAAAAAATAATATAGCATATACTATTGCAACTCAAGTCATACTGTAATTGAATGTTATTAAAAAATACCTTCCCTTTTCAATCTGCAATCTGAACACCCCCCAGAAATATAATTTTCTGTTTGTGTGATTGACTCACCGATTTTCCCAGAAGTCTGCCTAATGGCCCATAGACACGATCCGAATATCGGCCGATGGATCGTACGACCTTTTTCGCTAACAATTAAATAGGTTATTAAACTCACGAAAATTCTCGTACGACAGAAAAAAAAGATCGGAAGTGATGTCACGTGTTGTAATGTATTTGTATTGTATTGTCGGACGACGGCTGTACTGACTAAACGAAAATCTGACATCGTACGAGGAAAATGTTTGCGCTTGTCTGATCGAAAAATATCGGATGAACGGTCGTGATCGGCTCTCGAAAGTAGTGTACACACGATCCAAAAATCGTACGATCCATCATCGGACGATTGTTTTCGTCCGATATTCGGATCGTGTGTATGGGCCATAAGACACAAGTCAGATTTCAGGCATCCCCTGCAGCAAAAATGTAATTTCTGATGAGATACTCCCAATAGAAAAACACGTCTAAAGAAATGGCCCAGCAGATATCCTCATTAGTGCTCTGCAGGTACACAACTGATTGATAATTATGAAACCACTCCCAAGAGACCCACTTTGCCCAGGGGCGCAGAGGAACAAACAATGATTTCTTAAGCATAATAAAAGGTAGGAATCTAGATCGCCCAGAGCGGAATGTTTTTTTCTCAACAAAAGTGGAATTATGCTTTAAGTATACAATTAAGAATTTTTCTTTCCTCAATTGATTTCCCAAATCAGCATACGTGCCTAGCCAATTACAAGGATGTGTCACTTCCCCTGTTGAATCTTTTAAAGGATTTTATTTCTTGGAGAATGCAACATGTGGAGTGAGAAGACTCCACGGTGGACAGGAAAAATCCAAGTTTAAAAGGGTTGTAAAGGTTAGTTTTTTATTTTCTAAATAGGTTCCTTTAAGCTAGTGCATTGTTGGTTCGCTCACCTTTTCCTTTGATTTCCCTTCTAAATGTTTTTTTCTTTGTCTGAATTTCTCACTTCCTGTTTCTCCTCAGTAAGCTTGCCTCCATCATCCATGGTGGTTAGTCAGCCAGAATAGCTTACTGAGGAGGAACAGGAAGTGAGAAATTCAGACAAAGAAAACAAAGAGAACAAACATTTAGGGCCAGATTCAGGTAGAGTTAGGCTGGAGTATCAGTGATACTCCAGCCTAACAGTCACTTTAAGCGGGCGTTTCTGTTTTCTGTAACCAGAAAACAAGAAACGCCGGGTTGGAGTTCCGATGCGATCGGCGTAATTGAATTTCGCCATCGCATCGCAACTTTAATTTAAAAATGGCGCCGGGGGCGTTCCTGCTGATTTACACTGAAAAAATATGTTAATCAGCGGGAATCGGCAATTCACGATCGTATTCGGGCGCGACGCAGTGACTTTCCGACGTTTCCGTAAGCGATACGCGGCGTACAGATAAAGCAGCCCCCTAGTGGAGTATCCTATGTTAAGTATAGCCGTCGTCATCGCGTCGAAAAAAAAATAATTAGCGTCGCTTGCGTAAAACGTCCATGAATGGGGATTTGACGTCATTGACGTTCACTGACAGAATTTGGAGCATGCGCACTGGGATGCATTGACAGTCGACGCATGCGCAGTACGTTCGCCCAGGGATCGCGCTTAGTTTAAATAATACACGCCCCGTACCCGCCCAATTTGAATTCCGCCGGCTCATTTACGATACGCTGCCGCAACTTTAGGAGCAAGTGCTTCATGAATAACAGCACTTGCTCCTAAAATTTCGCCAGAGTAACGTAAATGAGAAACGTTACTCCAGAGCAAAGATGCTCCCATCTACCTGAATCTGGCCCTTAGAAGGGAAATTGAGGGAAAAGATAAGTGAACCAACAATGCACTAGCTTAAAGGTACCTATTTACAAAATAAAAAACAAACCTTTACATCCCCTTTAAATATGACAGGAAAAGAACATCTATGGGCCAGATTCAGGTAGATGGGCGTATCTTTATTTTGGAGTAACGTTTCTCATTTACGTTACTCCGCCGAAACTTTAGGAGCAAGTACTGTATTCACAAAGCACTTGCTCCTAAAGTTGCAGCGGCGTAGCGAAAATGAGGCGGTGGAATTCAAATTGGGCGGGTAGGGGGCGTGTATTATTTAAACTAGGCGCGATCCCACGGCAAACGTACTGCGCGTGCGTCGACTGTCAGTGCGCATGCTCCAAATTCTGTCAGTGAACGTCAATGACGTCAATCCCCATTCACGGACGTTTTACGCAAACGACGCGAAAATTTTTAAATTTGACGCGATGACGACGGCCATACTTAACATAGGATACTCCACTAGGGGGCTTGTTTTTCTTTACGCCGCGTATCTCTTACGGAAACGTCGGAAAGTCACTGCGTCGGGCCCGAATACGATCGTGAATTGCCGATTCTCGCTGATTAACATATTCTCTGCGTTAATCAGCGGGAACGCCCATTTTTAAAATTGCAGTTCCGATACGACGGCGAAATACAATTACGCCGCTCGTATAGGAACTCCAACCCAGCGTTTCTTGTTTTCTGCTTACAGAAAACAGAAAAGCCGGCTCAAAGTGAGAGTTAGGCTGGAGTATCACTGATACTCCAGCCTAACTCTACCTGAATCTGGCCCTATGAAGGTAAGGTCCAACTTGTGGGGTCCTAAGGATACACAGAAATACAGAAAGTGACTTAAGCCGGGCCATACGTGTATCAAAGTTTGACTAGGTCAGCAGTGGCCGGCAAAGATTTGATCCATCTATGGGCAGACTGATTGTACCCAAGTCAATCCATTGATCAACGTGGGTACAAGCAGCCAGTAAGACTTTATACATGCGATTACTGCCGATGGCTATAGCTGCTAGCAGTGATCATTGTATTCTTCCAGTCAAAAAGGCTCCCTGCCCCCCTCGTGCCCCCACCCCTGATAACTGAACACAATAGTGCTGCGGGGGGCATTCTCTCATCAACACTGACTGCGTTGATTGGGGAATTGAGCGTTTTTTTTTCCTTTCACCCCTGACGACAGACAAGAAAATTAAATCACTACTGGCTTGCCTTAGATTCCACTTTTTTTTTTTTTTTAACTAAAAACTAAAATAAGAAAATGTCGGCTTTAGACATATATTAAATTAGGTGTAAAGAATGAGTTACGCTTGATATAATCTTATGTGTAACTAAGAGGAAAAACTTGTTTTAACAACAATATGTGATTAATCAATTAACAGTGAGCAGGACTGGGGATAACTAGGAAACATACAATTAGTTGTACATTCCATTCACGTCAGATGTTATTATTTGCAGTTTATAGAACACAACCGTCCTGCACCACTTAAAGAAAACCTTATTAGGAAAGAAATGTGGGCACTGGTATGACTTATTTAAAGATTATGTAAAGTTAAACCTATATATGTATATATATAAAACATATTTATTTTTTCAGATAGAGCAAAGTCCCTGTCAGGTACTTATATATTATGGGCCAGATTCATGAAGAGTTAGGCTGGCGGATCCAGTGATCCGCCAGCCTAACTGTCACTTTAAGCCGGCGTTTCTGTTTTCTATAACCAGAAAACAAGAAACGCCGGGTTGGAGTTCCGATGCGATCGGCGTAATTGAATTTCGCCATCGCATCGTTACTTCAACTTAAAAATGGCGCCGGGGGCGTTCCCGCTGATTAACGCTGAAAAAATATGTTAATCAGCGGGAGTCGGAAATTCACGATCGTTTTCGGGAGCGACGCAGTGACTTTACGACGTTTCCGGAAGCGATACGCGACGTAAAGATAAAGCAGCCCCCTAGTGGAATATCCTATGTTAGGTATAGCCGTCGTCATCGCGTCGGAAAAAAAAACAAATCGCGCCGTTTGCGTAAAACATTCATGAATGGGGACGTGACGTCATTGACGTTCACTGACAGAACTTGGAGTATGCGCACTGGGATGCATTGACACTCGACGCATGCGCAGTACGTTCGCCGCGGGATCGCGCGTAGTTAGTTACTACACGCCCCGTACCCGCCCAATTTGAATTCCGCCGGCTCATTTGCGATGCGCTGCCGCAACTTTAGGAGCAAGTGCTTCCTGAATAACAGCACTTGCTCCTAAAATTTCGGCAGAGTAACGCAAATGAGAAGCGTTACTCCAGAGCAAAGATGCTCTGATCTACCTGAATCTGGCTCTATATATTTTGCTGTCTGTGTGCCACCGATGGCACATTTTCCTTCACTTTCTGTCCAAGTAACACAACAAGAAATATGAAGAAATCTTACCCCTTTTCAGAAGAGGAGACTGAGAAAAGGCTTCCTATTACCTGCAAAATAATGACATCATCTCTGCCCAGGCAAAGCACTTGACTGGAGCTCATGAAATTCCTTTTTAAAGATCAATGGTACAGCTTTTTTGAAAATCGGCAGTTTAAATTTAAAAATATATTAAAACAAACTTGTTAAGGTACACTTAAAAAAAAATTACGGTTGTCCCGATACCGATACCAGTATCGGTATCGGGACCGATACTGAGCATTTGCGGGAGTACTTGTACTCCCGCAAATGCCCCCGATGCCAGATCCAATTCTACCCGCCGCCGTGGCCAATGCAAAGCCGCCGCCGCCACCGCCGCATAACGCATACCGCAACGCGGGGAACATCACAGCTTTCATTTGAATAGCTGTGTGTTTCCCGCCGCACCGCGTATAGACACTCCCCCTTGCTCGGGCACTTTGATAGACAGATCACCCGTCCCCAGAATTTGACGGGTGATCTGTCTATCAAAGTGCCTGAGCAAGGGGGAGTGACTATACGCGGCGCGGCGGGGAACACACAGCTATTCAAATGAAAGCTGTGATGTTCCCTGCGCTGATAAACTAGGCGGCGGCGGCGGCTGCACATACGGTATGGGGGAGACATGGCTGCATCTATGGGGTACATGGCTGCATATGTGGGGGGACATGGCTGCATATGTGGGGGGACATGGCTGCATCTGTGGGGGGACATGGCTGCATCTGTGGGGGGGACATGGCTGCATCTGTGGGGGGACATGGCTGCATATGTGGGGGACATGGCTGCATCTGTGGGGAACATGGCTGCATTCGTGGGGGGGACATGGCTGCATTTGGGGACACATTTAAAAAAAAAAGTATCGTATTCGGTATTGGCGAGTACTTTAAAAAATGTATTCTGGCTTAAAAAAGTGGTATCGGGACAACCCTAAAAAAAATAATAATCAAGTATGCTATGGCAATTTCTGTATTTTCCTGTCAAACTATCCATGGGTGCTGTGTGCAACAAGGATTAAGCATGCAGCTAGTATGCTTTCTATCGTTCTCCATGGGGGAAGAGAAGGTGCTGGTGTGTGCAATGCAGCTTGTCAGCCACAGGCACTGCAGTCAGTTTATGTTCAAGCAATGCAGTGCTAAGAAATGTTTTTCAGACTGAATGCCAAGATTTTCCACTAGGCACTGGTGAACACTTGGAACCTGCCTGGAATGTGACTGGTCTGGAAGTACCATTTTTGATAACCACACGGCTACCACCCCTTCATTGCCAGGCTATATGTCAGTTTTCAGGGCCGTGATAGTTTGACTGACAAATACTGTGATAGTTTGACTGTCATTCAATTCTATTTCTTTAGGTGGTGATAACCACTGGGCTTTTTTTCAATTCTTACTAAAGACCAAACATACACAGTGGGAGGGGAGAAAAGGGTGAAGGAATTAATGTACAGATCACATACAGTGGTAGGATGGAGATGAAGGGGTAATGTGCAGGATAAGGGAAATTAAAGGGTTAATATGCATATCACACAAAGAGACAGTGTGGAGAGGAAGGGGGTAAAGGGTTAAACAAAACAATCCCACAATGACTTAAAATCCCACCCCACCATAAATCTGCTGCTTCCTATGATCTCTTCATTTACTTAGGCCCCTTTCACATTGAGGAGTTTTTCAGGCGGTACAGCGCTAAAAATAGCACTGCTATACCGCCTGAAAAACTCCTGCCAAGCAACCTCAATGTGAAAGCCCGAGGGCTTTCACACTGAGGCGATGCGCTGGCGAGAGAGAAAAAAAATCACCTGTCAGCAGCATCTTTGGAGCGATGAGAGGTCCTTCACCGTTCCTTCCCATTGAAAACAATGGGATTTCTATAGGCGCACTGCCGTCGGAATTAACCCTTAATCAGCCGCTAGCGGGGGTTAATACCGCACCGCTATCGGCTGATTCCCTCGGCATTTCCGGTGGTATAGCGACGCTATTTTTAGCGGCACTATACCGCTGACGCGGCTCCCGCCCCAGTCTGAAAGGGGCCTTAAAGACAGAGTTCCGGCAAAAAACAGTCAGCAGCTACAAATACTGCAGCTGCTGACTATTAAAATATGGACACTTACCTGTCCTGGACGCCCGCCATGTCGGTACCCGGAGCCGATCTGTCCCTCGGTTCTCAAGTGGAGGTGCCGCCAGCTTCAGTAAGGGAATCAGGAAGTGAAGCCTTGCAGCTTGACTTCCTGGTTCCCTACTGTGCATGCGCGAGTTGAGCTGCACGCTCTCACTGGTTCCTGCTGTCTTCTGGGACCTGTGTGTCTCCCAGAAGACAGCAGGGGGAGGGACAGAGTAGGGGCCGGACATTGCAAAGATATCAGCGGCTACTGCGGCTATCTATGCCTGAAAGTGGGAACAAACACCTGCCTTAGACAGGTATCTTCTCTCCCGCCTGTATCCATCTATAATGAACAGTGTAAGTATTTTTTTTAAAACAAAGCCTCTAAATACCTTTTTTTCAGAGATCTTTAGGCCAGTCACATGACTCCCCACCACTCTCCCACTATGATGCAGGGCTACAGCGGGAGGGGCCAAGATCTCTCTCTGACCTCAGCTGGGAAGTCACGTGACCGCTGTGCTGGCTGCTCAGCCCCTCCAGCTGTAGTCCTGGATAGGAGCTGTAGAGTGGTCGAGAGTCATGTGATCAGCCTGATAAAAATCTAAAAAAAGGTATTTAGAGGCATTGGGCCAGATTCAGATACAATTACATTGGCGCAGAGTATCAGAGATACACTACGCTGCCGTATTTTACCAGGCTATACGCCAAATTCTGGTAGATTTTGTCCCTTACGGCACGGCGGCGTAGTGTATTTCTTGCCGCGTAATCGAAATACGCGATTAGGGGGTGTGAAGCATTTAAATTAGGCGCGTCCCCGCGGCGATCGAACTGCGCATGCTCCGTTCAGAAATTTCCCGCCGTGCATTGTGCAAAATAACGTTGTTACGTCATTTTTTCCCGGGCGACTTACGTAAAAAAAAAAAAAGACGTCGGAAAACGTTGAAATTCGACACGGGAACGACGGCCATACTTAACATGGGCTGTCTAATATTAGACCAGCAAAAAGCTGGCATAATTTTACGCAGCAAAAAGATGACTAAAGATGCCGTAAGAGATTGCGATTGACGTTCGTAACTTCGTGGATCATCGGCAAAAGCTCATTTGCATACCCTGACGCGGAAAACAACGGGAACTCCACCCAGCGGCCGCAAATTTATTGCAGCCTAGATCCGAAGGCGTACGAACATGTAAGCCAGTCAGATTGAAGCCCGCAGCCGTATTTTCATGGTTTGAGGTTTCAGAGTAGTGGAAAAACGTGCGTAATTTGAAAGTACTCCAGTCTAATGCGAGTTAGACAGGAGTAAGGGCTCTGTGAATCTGGCCCATTGTTTTTAAAAAAATACCATACTTAGACTGTGAGATTTCTGAAAGTTAAATTTTCTACTGATAGCGGCAGGAGGGGCAGTAAGAGAGACACATATACACAGAGCAGACAGACAGGGAGGGGGGAAGTGGAGAGCAGTGGGGTGATGCAAACTGACCACAGTAATTAGGGCTCAGCAGCCACGATTATCGTGGTCAGTACGAAGAGAGGGACACAGGAAGTGGCAGGATCAGCAAGCTTTTTACAGCTTAGAAATGGGAAAATTAGACAGCACAATCACTGTGCTGTTTAATCTGCTATAAGGGAACAGGAGCTTTTTTGGGGGGTTACAAACATTTTAATCTTCATTTGTAGTTCCTACTTTCTCCCCTTTCCCCATTGTGGGAGGAGGAGGGCTCGGGCTCTCAGATGTAAACACTAGAATATTTACATTTGTGGAAGCTGTTATGTGTAATCACAGCAATCACAAGGTACAGAGCCACTCTGATCAACTCTGCACACTGTATATGTGGCCTAAGTAATTCAATGACAACTCAGTGCCTCCTTATAAACAGCAATTCAAAAATATACATCCACGACTCCACCATTTGTATACATTTGGTGCTAGTGAACTAGTTAAATATCTACAATAACTGAATCCCTAGATGAAAGCTGTTATTACTGTTAGTTAATGTTATACCTTTTTTTATATGCTGACTTAGAATAGGATACGGTCCATGCACCCATAAAATAGGGGAGGGTGCATTTCCTGTAGGATGAGATAAGGGGATGTGGGAAAGGGTGATCAGTCCCTTACCATTTACAACCAACAAATATTCACACAAATACTTAGCAATATACATGCAGATTTTACTTGAATTTGCCATAAAAGGTTCACTGCTAAAATGTTAACCTACTTTTTTAACATTTTAATAAAAAACAATGAAACAGAAAAAAGTTATATTACAAAACAGTACTAAGGCCTCGTACACACCATCGGACTTATCCGATGAAAACGGTCCGCGGACCATTTCCATCGGATATGTCCGATCGGGAGTTTGATCCGATGGCGTGTACACAGCATCGGATCAAATTCCCCGCCGCCGGACGGCGCGGTGACGTGGCGGTGACGTGGCGGTGACGCGGCGGTGACGTTGACGCCGCCACGTCACCGCTACGTCACCGCACCAGGAAGTAAAACACTTCCGCGCATGCGCCGAATACATTCGGCGGCGGCGCGGCGGCGGTGCGGGACGACATGTCTGCTGGTAAGTGTACTAACCAGCAGACATGTCGGCCGGACAGATTCCCACCGGATAGATTTCAAAGCTTGCTTTGAAATCTGTCGGGTGGACAAATCTGTCCGCTAGCCCATACACACGAGCGGAGATGTCTGCTGAAATGGTCCATCGGACCGTTTTCAGCGGACATATCCCCTCGTGTGTACGAGGCCTGAGAGTAGAGAATGCCTTTTTAATCTAACAAAATGCATACTATAAAAAATCTGCTCTAAAAAAATGCTAAAGTTGATGCCAGACTGGCAACTTTGCCCTGGTGACCTTGCCTCTGGTAATTTAGTCTACATCAACAGAAGCAGGATGGCTAAAAAGGCTTTCCTTTTGGTCCTTATAGAATCACTCCCACTGTAGCTGACGCAGCAATATTTAGCTCCCATGACTAGCGATTTAAAATTCAGTAAGGCCCTGTACACACGAGCAAATGAATCTGGTAAGATTTGTTTGCTGGCTGTTTTGGTTTGATCGCTGTACACACGATCAAACCAAAATCCCCGCCGGCAGACAGCGCGGTGACGTGGCGGTGACATTGACGCTGCCACGTCACCGCACCAGGAAGTAAAACACTTCTGCACATGCGTCAAATCCATTTGACGCATGTGTGGGCAGATATGTCTGCTGGTTAGCATACTAACCAGCAGACATATCGGTCCGACGGGTTCCCAGCAGACAGATTTTAAAGCAGGCTTTAAAATCTGTCTGCTGGCCAAATCCGTCGGCTCGCCCGTACACACGATCGAATCTGTCTGCTGAGACGGTCTGTCAGATCGTTTTCAGCAGATAGATTTGATCGTGTGTACGCGGCCTAACAGTCAGGTAAGCAACACTGCGACATCTCGTTGCGTCTGGCTGCGGAAGGAGTGAATCCATAGGGACAGACAGGCAGCATCTTTAGCAAATTAGCTGCTGTCAATTTGTCCTTAGTGGCATAATCACCCATCTGACATTTAGCCCAAGGTTTCCTAATCTAAATAAATAAATATAGTACATAAAAATGTATACAACAATATATAATATATACAAATATGTAAAAAAATAAAAAATAAGTAAATAAATGCTCAATTGTTGCAGACTGTGGGCCAGATTCAGAGAGATGTAACTCCTGTCTAACTGGTGTTAGACTGGAGTAATTTCAAATTACACAAGTTTTTTAGCTAGTCGGAAACCTCAAACCATGAATAGACGGCTGCGGGCTTCAATTCGACTGGATTACGTGTTCGTACGCCTTCGGATCTACGCGGCCACTGGGTGGACTTCCCATCGTTTTCCGCGTCGGGGTATGCTAATGAGCTTTTGCCGGCGATCCCCGAAATTACGATCTTCAATCGCAATCTCTTACGGCATCTTTAGTCATCTTTTTTTTACGTAACACTATACCAGCTTTTTGCTGCTCCAATATTAGACAGCCCATGTTAAGTATGGCCGTCGTTCCCGCGTCGAATTTCTACGTTTTCCGACGTCTTTTATTATTTTTTACGTAAGTTGTCCGGGAATAGGAATGTTCGTAAACGACGCTACTCATACAAAAAATGACGTAACGACGTGATTTCGCGCAATGCACGGCGGGAAATTTCTGAACGGAGCATGCGCAGTTCGATCGCCGCGGGGACGCGCTTAATTTAAATGCTTCACGCCCCCTAATCGCGTATTTCGATTACGCGGCGAGAAATAGACTACGCCGCCGTAGCGTACTTGCAAAAATCTACCAGAATTTGATGTAGAGCCTGGTAAAATACGGCAGCGTAGAGTATTTCGATTACGCAGCGCAAAATTAAGTGTATCTGAATCTGGCCCTGTGTGTTTATGAGAGTATCAGCACAATAGTAAACATATCTATTCCTAATCTAAATAAATATAATACATAAAAATAATATACACAACAATTTATAATGTATAAAATAAAAATATGTAAAAAATAAATAAAAAATTGCTCAATTATTGCAGACTGTGTTTTTCCTAATCTAAATAAATATAATACATACAAATAATATACACAACAATATATAATGTATAAAATAAAAATATGTAAAAAAAAAAAAGTAAATAAATGCTCAATTATTGCAGACTGTGTGTTTCCTAATCTAAATAAATATAATACATAAAAATAATATACACAACAATATATAATGTATAAAAATAAAATGAAAATATGTAAATGAGAGTATCAGCACAATAGTAAACATATCTATTGTATTTTTCAATTATTCCTCACAATATTGTTTTATTTTAGTATTGTAATAAATCATGGGAATCAAAACATTGATACATTTGCTACTGCAAACCTCTTACTTTTAACATATGGTCAAGCAAATGAGTTAGCGCCTTTCGTAAAATGAATAAGACCCACGTTACAATTGGCATTGTCCCCGGAAAATAATTTGCTAATGTCTTGTACATACGATCGGAATTTCTGATGGAAAAAAGTCAGACGGACTTTTTCCATCGGATATTCAGATCGTGTGTAGCCCCATCTATTTAATCCGATTGAATTCCGATGTGATTTGGCTGGGCAAAAGCCTGATAGTGTGTACAAGGCATAAGAGGTAAAGTGCCTGGGTGGGGGGGGCTTACTTCAAGAACAGAGACACTAGGTTGTCAGGCAGTGCTTACTGCAGTATAGGAAGTAATACATTGACTACATATTAGTTACACAAAACAATGTTTAAAGCTGTATAAATAGAAACATTTACCTGCTCAAAATTTCTCCATGAATGTGTAGATTGAAGAGGTCCTGTCTAGATGAGCAGTGGCATTTCACCCACCCCAGGTGCTCCCTGTGAACACAGACTGCTGAACGACACTCTTACTCCTTGCTCCTCATGGCAGCTTGGGCACTGTGCTTAAAATGCTTTCTCTAGTCTGAGTAAGAGGATGTGCCTGTGGGCTCTAGGGGTGGAGATGCTTTCTTTGCTTCCTCCTTCTTGAAACAAAGACTCTTCAAGTCTGTAAGTGCAGAAAGCCACCTAGTGATGAATGAACAAGCTGCACACTGACATGAGACATTCACTGCCTGTGCTTGAATAGACAAATGCAGAACGTTCTTAAATAGAACTGTATGAACCAGGAGGATTACAATAAAACACGCTTTACGCTGAAGTTGAAAAGTCTTGCTAACCCCAGGAATGCACATACACTATATTATCAAAAGTATTAGGACACCAGCCTTTACACGCACATGAACTTTAATGGCATCCCAAGATTTGTCGTCTAACAAACTCGAAACTAGGTGGTTTTTCAGCTCTTTATCGCCACCCTTTGGGCAACTTCTGCTAATGTTGTCTTATGGTTAGCATTGCTTCTGAGCATGCGTGCTTGTACTGTGGATTTTTTCCCGACGGACTTGTGTACACAGGATCGGAAAATCCGACAAGACAAATTTGTTGTTGGAAAATTTTAAAGCATGCTATCCCACATTTGTTGTCGGCTCATTCCGTCAACAATTGTCCGATGGAGCTGTAGCGCTACCCCATTCAGGAGCCGCTGGTTGTTTTTGGGATCGGCGTATTAAGTTACCCTCGGTGGCTTCTCTAGGGGTGATAGTAGTGAGTATAGGTAGTGAGCGAATGTCCAGTCAGCAATGGATTTTTCGCATTTATTTCCAAGGCCCAACACGTCCAACATCAACACGAAGTAGGATAGGAAAGTTTGATGAAGCAGAAAAAGAACATTTGCAGTATCAGGCCCAGGATAGTTATGGAAAGCAAGCCTGCTTTCATCAATAGCACAGTTCGTCGCCACTCTAGCCAGAGCGGGTGAAGCGCCTCTGGACAAACTCCTGTCACGAGCCTGGCAGCCGAAGTGTCACTTTTGGCCCTCTTGCCCTCTTGGATCACCTGCCTCCGGGTTCTCCTCAAGCCGATCCCCCACCGAACGGCATACAGCCTGGGATCCTTTTTAGTGTAGCTGGGGACCAGTGTCGTAACCAGAGTTATGGGTGCCCGGGGCAGAATTTTTTTTTCGCCCCCCCCCCTTGTATAATCATCCACTCTGGTTATAAGGATCTGTAATGTATCCCTCTCAGGGCTTTCAGCATGTAAGGGGTAAATTATTGCAGGATTAATCATTTAACCCCTTACTGTAAGGGATTAACAGACTGACCCCCCCCCCCACAACCACAGATCCCCCATCATAGACTGAACCCCCCCCCCACAATCACAGATCCCCCATCACAGACTGACCCCCCCACAATCACAGATCCCCCATCACAGACTGACCCCCTAAATAACAGACCTCTCATCACAGATGGATCCCCCCCAATCACAGATAGACCCCCCACAATCACAGACCCCCTATTTAACAGACCTCAGACAGTAACCCCCACCATAGTGCAGACCTCAGACAGTAACCCCCAGTAGTGCAGACCTCAGACAGTAACCCCCACAATACTGCAGACCTCAGACAGTAACCCCCACAATAGTGCAGACCTCAGACAGTATACCCCAGCATAGTGCAGACCTCAGACAGTAACCCCCATAATAGTGCAGACCTCAGACAGTAACCCCCATAATAGTGCAGACCTCAGACAGTAACCCCCATAATAGTGCAGACCTCAGACAGTAACCCCCATAATAGTGCAGACCTCAGACAGTAACCCCCATAATAGTACAGACCTCAGACAGTAACCCCCATAATAGTGCAGACCTCAGACAGTAACCCCCATAATAGTGCAGACCTCAGACAGTAACCCCCATAATAGTGCAGACCTCAGACAGTAACCCCCATAATAGTGCAGACCTCAGACAGTAACCCCCATAATAGTGCAGACCTCAGACAGTAACCCCCAGTAGTGCAGACCTCAGACAGTAACCCCCAGTAGTGCAGACCTCAGACAGTAACCCCCAGTAGTGCAGACCTCAGACAGTAACCCCCAGTAGTGCAGACCTCAGACAGTAACCCCCCATAATAGTGCAGACCTCAGACAGTAACCCCCATAATAGTGCAGACCTCAGACAGTAACCCCCATAATAGTGCAGACCTCAGACAGTAACCCCCATAATAGTGCAGACCTCAGACAGTAACCCCCAATAGTGCAGACCTCAGACAGTAACCCCCATAATAGTGCAGACCTCAGACAGTAACCCCCATAATAGTGCAGACCTCAGACAATAACCCCCAGTAGTGCAGACCTCAGACAGTAACCCCCAATAGTGCAGACCTCAGACATTAACCCCCAATAGTGCAGACCTCAGACATTAACCCCCAATAGTGCAGACCTCAGACAATAACCCCCAGTAGTGCAGACCTCAGACAGTAACCCCCAATAGTGCAGACCTCAGACATTAACCCCCAATAGTGCAGACCTCAGACAGTAACCCCTAATAGTGCAGACCTCAGACATTAACCCCCAGTAGTGCAGACCTCAGACAGTAACCCCCAATAGCGCAGACCTCAGACATTAACCCCCAATAGTGCAGACCTCAGACATTAACCCCCAGTAGTGCAGACCTCAGACAGTAACCCCCAATAGTGCAGACCTCAGACATTAACCCCCAATAGTGCAGACCTCAGACATTAACCCCCAGTAGTGCAGACCTCAGACAATAACCCCCAGTAGTGCAGACCTCAGACAATAACCCCCAGTAGTGCAGACCTCAGACAATAACCCCCAGTAGTGCAGACCTCAGACAATAACCCCCAGTAGTGCAGACCTCAGACAATAACCCCCAGTAGTGCAGACCTCAGACAATAACCCCCAGTAGTGCAGACCTCAGACAGTAACCCCCAGTAGTGCAGACCTCAGACCTCAGACAGCGGCGTGTGTGGTTTCCCTCAAGCGCGGGCTCCTCCTCCTCTGTGGGTGTGAACAGAGAGGAGGGCCGCCGCCGGGTGTACCAAGATGGCCGCCGCTCCGGAGCTAGGCCGAAGCCGGGGACTTTCCTAGGCCGAGGCTCCGGAGCGCTCCGCGGAGCCGGTGGATGAATTCGCCCCCCCCCATTTTTCGCCCCGGTGCGACAGCCCCCCCTGCCCCCCCCCCCGCTACGCCAGTGCTGGGGACCCAGTAAGTCACTGGGACCTCTTTCAGCATCCGCATGGAACTCCGCGTAGCATATGACCCCGGCCAGGTAGGCCATGTTGCCGGGGTCCGTTGGATGCGTACACCCCGAAGAACCACCGAAAATGGCGTCCGCCAGAGATATACCCTCCCCCAGCATGCCCCGCTAGAAAAAACTCCTCTAATTAGCTGCTGGGGAAAAGTGGTTCCGTCAGAACCCCTCTAGCGCCACCTGCCGCCCAGGGGTGTGAACATCACCCCTGGAGCACAGACTGGCCCACAGGACAGTTCTGAATGACAGCAGCCCAAATTTTACACAATTATAAATGGGAGCAAAATAACTCTCCTAACTCTCCCATTCCCCATTAACTTTAGCGTAGCGCCCATACTGAAAGTAGGGGGGCGCTACAGATATACAAAGGTCAGAGGGGCAATACTTTGTAGATCGCTGTTTGACCATGGGTTGTTCTATCTCCTGTTCTTTGATTGAGGCATTTAGTTCCTTCTTAAAATGGGTGGTGGAGGACGCGTCGGGCGTGCATTCCATTATTCACTACCTGGCCGTTTTTTTTGGTGATCGGCCCTTTCGTTTCTAGGGTGTGCCATACACTATGGCCACACTTCAACATGTTTTTGAGATGTTCGGCATACCGCTGGCAGCATAAAAAAGGGGGCCTACCACCAAATTGAAGTTCCTGGGCATAGTCCTTGACACAGGTTTGATGGAATGCCGTCTGCCACTGGATAAATTGGAAGACCTGAGAGGGGCTGTCTCGGTTGCTCTTGGCAGCAAAAAGATAACATTGCGTTCACTTCAGTCGCTCATGGGCAAGCTGAATTTTACTTGCCGTATCATGCCGATGGGAAGCTTTTTTTTTGCAGGAAGTTGGTGGTGGCAACAGCAGGGATCAGGGCTTCACACCATTATGTCCAGTTGACCAGTGAACATCGAGACAATTTGAGAGTGTGGCAACTATTTCTGTATATTTACAATGGGTGGTCGTTATGGATGGAAGCGGCAGTGTCGGATTGCGACTTAGATCTATACACGGACGTTGCTGTTTCTGGAGGGTATGCTGCATTTTCTCAGGGTCGTTGGAGTGCAGGTCGGTGGCCAGAGGTTTGGTGGGAGGCTGCTCTGCTGGGCAATCTAATACTACTGGAGTTGTTTCCTATTATGCTAATGGTGGAACTATGGAAGCAGGAATTTAGGAATAAACAAGTCTGCTTTCATTGCGCTAATTTGGGAGTGGTTCAGGCCATTAATAGAATTTCTGCTTCCTCTCCACTGGTGGTCCGTTTCCTTAGACATTTGGTGCTGCAGTGTCTGTGTCTGAAATGCGGACCACTTGTGGGACATCTCTTTCGAACAATAGCTGGTCTCATTCAGAATTCAGTGTGCCCGTCCACATGGGCGGCTTATCAGAAGGTTTGGAGTGAATGAATGGCATGTGCTAGTAAGTGAGGTGGGTGGTTGCTTCAGGGACGAGGATCGATTGTGCATTCTTCTGTACTTTATTGGTAGGAATGTGGCGGATGGGGTTTCAATCTCCATGTTGAACCGTAAGATTGCCAGCTTAGCATTTTTTTTTAAATGATCTAGCTGGTCAGGTGTTACTAAGGATTTTTTGGTTAGGAGGGCTCTGCGGTGCTATAGACGGGGTAGGGGTACCTCGGATACACACCGCCCAGTCTCCTTTGCGATGCTTAGATCGCCTAGATGTAATTTGTTGTTTACCTTATGAGGTTGTGCTCTTTAAGGCAGCATTCATTTTGGCTTTCTTTGGTGCAATGAGAGCGAGTGAGCTGGTTTGTCAGTCCAAGTGTGGGGGTGGGGTTTGGAGTTTGGTGATGTGGTTCTGCAAGGCGACAGGGTTCCTTTTTTATTTGATAATCAAAAACTGACCAATGGGGAAAAGGGTCATGGGTCTCTACGGGTGGCGGGGGGGTCCCTGACTCTCCTGCGTGTCAGTTATGGGCAGTGCAGGAGTGGTTGGTGGTTAGGCCGGCAGGATCCAGTCCTTTCTTTAAACATGAGGATGGCTCCGCATTGTCCAAGTTCCAATTCAGGGCGGTTTTTAAGAAATGCTAGTTGACGGCTGGTTACACAGCACTCAATTACTCCTCACGTTCGTTCCCGATAGGGGCGGCCACTGAGGCAGCCAGCTGGGGCCTGGATGACAGGGTGGTCCAGAGGATTGGTCTCTATGTGCGGCCCCATCTGTTAGAGGGGTGCTGGGGGGTTAGTCTTCTGTTTATAATGGGTCGTCCTGGTGGGTAGGGGGTGCTGATGTTTTTATGCGGTTATTTGTTCCTAGTGTTTTTTTTCTTTTGTTCGTGTTTTGACTGGTATGTTTCTTTCACCTTTTTTATTTTGTGGTTCACTACCCCATGTTATGTTATTTCCCTGTTATGTTATTTCCCTTTTTTCCATGTTATGTGTTGGGTTGCTTCAGGGGTTTTCCTGTTACTTGTTACGTTTATATTTTTCTGTTTTTCAGATTCAGAGTGCTAGGCGTGGATCCTGGGCCACTCACTCCTATGTTTTTGGGGGGCAAAAAGGGTAGCTTTTCGGCCGGAGGGTCGGCAGTTGGGTTTTTCCAGGGGTGAAGTTAGTGTGAGATGGTTGGGGGTTCCAGGCATGTTATGGTCCAAGATGTTACCAGAGGTGCATCACTATTTCAGGTTGGATAGACCCCCTGATTTTCTATTGCTACATGTGGAGGGCAACGACCTTGGGCTCAGCTGCTTGCGCAAGCTAATAAGCAATATCAAGTTTGATTTTCTTTGATTGAGATCCCTTTTCCCTGATACTATTGTGATTTGGTTGGACATAGTTGCCAGGACTTCCTGGCTTCTGGCCAGATCAGTAGACATGATCAATAAGGCCAGAATAAAAGTTAACAAGGAGGTGGCAACGTTTTTTGTCCAAAACGGTGGGCTGGCAATTCGACATTTGGAGTTCGAGAGGGACTCTTAGCTGTTTTTGAGAGGGGACGGGTCCACTTAATCGCTGTGGGCATTGAACTTGGTGTTTGAGACTTACAAGAAGGTATCCAGCGAGGGCCACCCAGGCATAAGGTTTCACGATAGGCATCTGTGGCAGAGGTCGCAGGGTTTTTGAAGGCGGGAATGGTTTTGTTCTTTGGAGAACGATGGGTTGGACCCATCTTCGGTGTGTGTGTACCTTTCCAAATAAGTGTCGGAAGTATATGGAATTGGTTAGCTGGCTGTATCGGCTAAAGAATTAATAAACAATTGTTCCCAAGGCGGTGTAGTTGTGGCTGGGGGCCGTGGAGATGCAAAATTTGGTGCCAAATACAGCTGGTTGGTCATTCAAGTGTGCCTACAAATATCCTAAGACCTAGTAGAAGAACTGGTAGTTATATCAGGATGTTATGTTTTGGTTTAATTGAGAATGTAATGTTAATATGATAAAGAGAATATATTGTTATTGATGGTTGTTTTAATAAAAGGGCTGCTATGGTCGTTTAAACCCAAAGAAAGATGTTTGCTCTGTGTTATTATAGTTCTATTAAGGGGGTCGTAAGTAGAGGGGGAATTGGGTAAGTGGCACAGCAGCTGTAACATGGGCAATACCCATAGAAAAACAAACAAAGCAATTCATATCAATGTGTAAGACACCTTTCACACTTGTATGACTTTAAAGTCGCGCATCCGCAATTTCAATGAATGCCTGTGTAAGTGGCATCAAAATCGGACCAAAGTAGTGCCAGGACTACTTTGAAGTCGGCACTACTTAAAATCATGCCAGTATGAATGGTAGTCATTGAAAATAATGGAGAATGACTTGTCATACGATATTGCAGTCCAAAATCGTGGGACAAGTCGTATAAGTGTGAAAGACCACTGTACCTCAGTTAACAGAACTATGAATGGATTTGCTAACAAACACAAACCCATTCATAAATGTTAAAAAAGATATGATAAAAACAGACATAAAAAATAATTTATGACCTTCATTGTACATTTACACCCAGAGGCGGCTCTAGGCTTTGTGAGGCCTTAGGCAAATCTTAGACATGAGGCCCAACTCGCACCCATGATGTGAAAAATAATTCAAGTGATGAGGTGGAGAGCATGGGTGACGGAGAGCAGATGGGGGGCTGAGAACATGGTGGGGTGGAGAGTAGATGGGGGGCTGGAGAGCAGATGGGCTGAGAGCATGGTGGGGTGGATACTACTGGGGAGGGAGCCGGACGAGATCATGGGGGAGGAGCAAGGGAGCACATGGGGGGACCGAGAACATGGTTGGGTGGAGAGCACTGAGGGTGCAGGAGATCATGTGGGGCGGAGCCAGGTAGCACATGAGGGATCACAAGCATGGTGGGGTGAAGTGCACAGGGGTGGCCAGAAGAGATCATGGGGGGTGGAGCCATGGAGCACATGAGGGACCTACAGCATGGTGAGGAGCACATGGGGGGCAGAATAGATCATAGGGGGTGGAGCCAAGGGGCACATGGGGGACCGAGAGAATAGTGAGATGGATAGCACATGGGGGCGGGGCACTCACTTTCTCTCTGGACGGCCAGCCCAGGCAGCATCAGAAGATTGGATCCATTCCAATCCAATCCATTCCTTTCTTCCCCTTCAAAGTCACAGCGTTACGCTGCTGGGCAGTTTCTATCCCTGACTCCTGAACTGAATTGGCGGCCGTTTGAGCGACGTGGCCCGGCTACCTCAGCATCTGTGTGTCCTATGGCTTCCAGTGCCGCCACACGCCTTGCTAAATTCACACCTGAAGCCTTTGCTGTCCCGCTCCCTGCACCTGCTGCCACCAAGCCAGCATGCTCCATGATTGGCCCAGGGCCCTCAGAGAGTACCCAATTGGGCCGCAGAGTCCTGGCGGCAGGGGAAGCGGAGCCAGTGGCGCCAACATTAGTATCATTGATCACAGGCAAATTAGGCGGCCACAAGGCCCCTGTTAGTGCGAGGCCTTAGGCGACCGCCTAATTAGAGGGCCGTCTCTGCACACAACTCATTTCGGCAATGCCAAGATGAATAAACCCCTGCATATGCGCAGGATTGAGGTCAATAAAACTTGGAAGCCAACCGGCCAAAGATGACTGGCGCCGGTGGGGAGCTCCGGGAGACCGCAGCACTGTATTCCTGTCTGCTTTAGTCATGCTGTCACCTTAATTTGAATGGACACTGAAAAAAATTGGAAATGTTCTACCCAAGTTTTCCCCTGACCCCCTTTTACTTGAGTCATTTGATCAAGCGATGTGCATGTCTGCAGCTCTTCTCTCCCCTCATTTCTGAGTCTCTATGGCAGGGGTAGGCAGCCTTGGCACTCCAGCTGTGGTGAAACTACAAATCTCACCATGCCTTTGCCTCTAGGAGTCATGCCTGTGATTGTTGGGGTCTTGCAATGTCTCATGGGACTTGTAGTTTCAAAACAGCTGAAGGGCCGAGGTTGCCTGAAGAAGAGGTTTGCAGACACTCTGTGCAATTTAATTGCACAGAGCAGGTAAGTATAGACATGTTTGTAATGGTAAAATTAAGAAAAAAATAAAAACAACAATCTGACAATCAATGTGTGAAAATGATCAATAATACTGAATAATTTCCTTCAAATAAAATACAAGTGCAAAAAAACAAGTTGTACATCATATAAATAAAGTGCAACCATGCAACAAAAAAAACAGTCTCTGTGTCATTTGTTTTTTAATATCCCACCCTTGCCCGGTGGTTGTGGGGGTCTGCGGGCAGGAGGCTTATCGAAATCTGGAAGACCCCTTTAACAAAGGGGCCCCCCAGATCCCGGCTCCCCCCTGTGTGAAATGGTAATGGGGTACATTGTACCTCTACCATTTCACGAAAAAAAAAGTGTCAAGTGTAAAAAACGACAAGAGCCGGTTTTTGACAACTCCTTTATTAGCTTCTTTCTTCTTCTTTTCTTCTTTCCTTCGGGTTTCTTCCTCCATCTTCTTCTTCCTCTGCTTCTGTCTTGGGTCTTCTATTCCCGCATCTTGACCGGAATGTTCTTCCATCTTCTTCTCTTTCCGCTGTCCTTCTCGTCCGCATCTTCTTCTGGTTCTTCTTCGCCGGAGCCGCCGCTTCCAATTAAAATCCCCGCTGTCTGCCGGACCACGCCCCCCTCTGACGCCACGGGCAAGCTCTTAGGAAAGTCCCCGTGTGGTGCCTGTGCGTCAGAGGGGGCGTGGTTACATGTCAGAGGGCGGGCAATTCAATTGGAAGCTTGTGCGCGGCTTCTTCTTTGCCGGAGTCGCCGCTTCCAATTGAATTGCCCGCTTTCTGACATGTGACCACGCCCCCTCTGATGCACAGGCACCACACGGGGACTTTCCTAAGAGCTTGCCCATGGCGTCAGAGGGGGGCGTGGTCCGGCAGACAGTGGGGATTTCAATTAGAAGCGGCGGCTCCGGCGAAGAAGAACAAGAAGAAGATGCGGACGAGAAGGACAGCGGAAGGAGAAGAAGATGGAAGAACACGCCGGTCAAGATGCGGGAATAGAAGACCCAAGACAGAAGCAGAGGAAGAAGAAGAAGATGGAGGAAGAAACTCGAAGGAAAGAAGAAAAGAAGAAGAAAGAAGATAATAAAGGACTTGTCAAAAACCGGCTCTTGTCTTTTTTAACCCCTTACATTTTTTTTTGGGTGATGTACCCCATTACCATTTCACACAGGGGGGGCCGGGATCTGGGGGGCCCCTTTGTTAAAGGGGTCTTTCAGATTTCGATAAGCCTCCTGCCCGCAGACCCCCACAACCACCGGGCAAGGGTTGTGGGGAAGAGACCCTTGTCCTCATCAACATGGGGACAAGGTGTTTTGGGGGGCACCCCAAAACACCCTCCCAATGTTGAGGGCATGTCGCCTTGTGCCGTTCAGGAGACAGAGTGCGCCCCCCCCTCTTTTCTGCGGCCGGCCAGGTCAACGAGCTCGGATAAAGGGTCTGGTGTGGATTTTAGGGGGGACTCCACGCCATTTTTTTTAAATTTGGGGTGGAGTTCCCCTTAAATTCCACACCAGACCTGAAGGGTCTGGTTATGGATATTTGGGGGGAACCCCACGTCATTTTTAAAAAAAATTGACGGCGGGGTTCCCCTTAATATCCATACCAGACCTAAAGGGTCTGGTTATTGAATTTGGGGGGACCCCCACACTTTTTTGTTGGTGTTTTTTTATGAATGAATTCTCCTGCAATTGCCAGGAGCTGACAATTCATTATTGCCGCAAGTCTGTTTTAAAGGGATTTTTTCCTTCAGAATGTCACTTTTCACATGCTGACATTACACCCAGGGCCGCCATCAGGGGGGTACAGGCAGTACACCTGTAAGGGGCCCGGGGGTCCGGAGGTGCCCAGATGCCTGGAGGCCCCCAATTAATATTTTTTTTATATATTTTTTAATATTTTTTTTATTATTTTTTATTAAAGGGCCAATTTTTTGTATTTATTTTTTTAGCAGTCCGGAGGTCCCCAGGGGCCCAAAGGCCCCCAGGCCCCCGGGTGGCAAGCCCCCATATTTTTTGTTATTAAAGGGCCAATGTTTTTTTTAGGGGTCTGGAGGTCCCCAGTGGCCCGGAGATCCCCAGGGCTCCAGATGACAACCCCCCCTTTTTTTTTTTTAAATACAAAAAATTATATATTTTTATATTTTTTTAGTTATTTTTTTAACACATATATATATATATATATATATATATATATATATATATATATATATATATATATATAAATATTATTATGAAAGGGCCCAGAGGGCCCCAGATGACAACCTTTTTGCTTATAAAAATGTTTTAAACATTTTATATTTTCTTTATTTTTTTGTAGATATAGATATATTTTTAGTAAAAGGCTCAGAGGTTTTTTTTTTTTTTTTATTTATTTTTTAAAGTGTATTTTGTGCGTGAAGTCGAGAGAGAGGAGCTGGAGTGCAGGAGTTGGGAGTAGGCAGACCCTCCCCCCGGAGGCAATCGCCATCCTTATCCATGCCCCCGGTGGCAATGGCGGGTGTGAGGGGGTCCTCCCCCTCACCCCGCCCTACCTGCTCCACTTGGGAGCCTGAAGGGACAGAGGGACTCCCCCTATGAGGGAGGGAGGCCCTGTAGGTCCTTCGCCTCTCTTTATTTTAGGAGACCTCATGGCCAAAGTGCGTGTGTGTTAAACCAATTTCGTGTGCGTGCAAGTGTGGTGTTTTTTTTGGGGGGGGTGGGCATACTAAGCACAGGCGTACCTTGCATAGCACACCCACCGGGAGCCGGGCTGAGACCACCAAACTCAATTCACATGTAGCCGAGACCGGGACCTGAACCCTTGGCTGCAGAGGTGATCGGCTTGTCAGCACAGTGCCAATCACATTGAGCCACCACAGCTCCCACCCCATGTTATTTTTGTTTAGATATTTTTTTAGTTATTTTTTGTTAAAGGGCCAAGAGCTCCCAAGGCAACCCCCTTTATATATATATATATATATGGTACAAATTTAAAGGAATTTTTCACTTTTATTGTTGCACTTTAACCACTTCCATACCTATTCTGGCACTTCTCTCCTTCATGTAACAATTATATTTTCTTCCTTGAAAATTACTCAGGACCCCCAAACATTATATATATTTTATTAAAAAACACCCTAGGGAATAAAGTGGCGGGCATTTTCTCGAACAAATTTACAAAGATATTTGCGCAAAAAATTTTCTAACGCTTTTTTTTTTGGCTTACAAAAAAAAACCTGTTTCATGAATGAAAAAATAAGAAAGCAGTAAAGCTAGCCCAATTTTTAGGAATAAGGTGAAAGATGATGTTACACCGAGTAAATAGATACCTAACTTGTCACGCTTTCATATTGCGCACACTCATGGAATGGCGCTAAACTTTGTTATTAAAAATGTCCATAGGCGACGCTTGACTTTTTTTTCAGGTTACCAGTTTTGAGTAACAGAGGAGGTCTAGTGCTAAAATTATTGCTCTCACTCTTACGCACGCTATGATACCTCACATGTGAGGTTTGAAGGGTGTTTACATATGTGGGTGGGACTTGCATGCGTGTTCGCTTCTGAGTGCGAGCTACTAGGGACAGGGGCATTTCAATTTAGATTTTTTTTTTGTTTTTTTTAACTTAATATTTTTATTTTTTCACTTGTTTGTCATTTTTTTTGTATTATTTTTTTTACTTTTCTTCCTATTACAAGGAATGTAAACATCCCTTGTAATAGGACTAGTGTGTGACAGGTCCTCTTTGTGGAGAGAGGCGGGGTCAATAAGACCCCACATCTGTCCTCCAGGCTGGAAAGCATGGAATTGGAAAAAAAAAACACTGATCTCATGCTTTCAGCTGCGATCATGTTTGTTCAGCACAGTGGTGTAGTGTATAGCATGTTCACCTAGCAGCAAAAGGGTTGCTGGTTCGAATCCCGCCTGTGACACCATCTGCCTGGAGTTTGCATGTTCTCCCTGTGCCTGCATGGGTTTCCTCCCACAATCTAAAAACATGCTGTAAATTGGATCCTGTCTAAATAAGCCCTAATATGCAGTAGGATATTTAGGTTTTGTGCTGCCCTAGGCCTGACCAAATTTTGTCACCCCCTAATAGAAAAATGACCCACCCTTCCTGTCAAGGCCACACCCTGTTTTTTATGACCCACCCAGGAATTTTCAAGGGACACACACAAGTTCTGTGGGGGGGCGGGGGCACGGGCACAGGAGTCCCTTAATTTGCCTAGTTTTTTGATCACTTCCTGTTTGGCTATGGGGCAGGAAGTGAAGGCCAATCTCCCCAAACGGACAGGGATAATACAAAATAAACTGACAGAGCTTCTAACCCCCCCCCAACTCTATCCAAAATGAAAGAAAATAAAAGTGATGATTATAGTTCCAGTTTAACCCCAAATTTCAGATAATTTTATTGAGAGGCTTAAGAAAATATAACCATGCCAATAGGCCAGGATCCAGCATTGCTAATATGTATGAATGTGTGTTAGGGACCCCCACAAACACCACCCAATGTTAAATCAACAATTTTCTTGTTTGTTTTGGGGATGCCTGCACCCCTGATAGGGTAAAGACACCTCACAAATGTTGTCACTTTCTACTTAATTCATTCACTTCCTGCCACATAGCCAAACAGGAAGTGAGGGAAAAACCTGAGTAATGTTTTGTTGGGGACACACAAATCAATCTAAATAGTTTCCCATTTTGGAAATTGCATTTTGCTGTGTACACCCCAAATTAGTATAGATCTTGGACTTTGGGGTCCATTTACTAAAGGCAAATCCACTTTGCACTACAAGTGGACAAGCAAGGAAGAAAAATAAAAACATGGCGGGATTGGAAGTTAAAACCATCAGTTCTTCCCTTCTGATTTTCATTGCCTACGCTTCTACTGCAGAGTGGCTTTGCCTTTACTAAACCCCAAAGTAACTAATCATTTGGGGTGTACACTGCAGTGCAATTTGCTTAATGGGGACACTAGTTAGATTGACCTGTGTCCCGAAGAAAAGACCATTGGTAGGGTTTTAACCTCACTTCCTGTTCAGCTGTGTGACAGGAAGTGAAGCCAATTATAAGAAAAGGGACACAAAGCCCAACCTAAAAACACTAGCAGGAGTTCAAACACTCACTTGGCTTCCCTCAAACAACCCACAATTAGAATAGGATTGTCTTGTGCTAGTTTCAAGCACAGCGCTGTAAATCAGCACTTCAAGCCTGTCCACCAATGTCTTGAAGGAAGAGGTTGTGTCTTTGAAGCAGCTCCTGTGAAGAACCAGACCCTGGAGGAGAGGGGAGGCTATGGCCTCATCAAGCCCAGGTCAGGGGCTTGCTCCTGGGCAGGGGGAGTCCACCTCCCGCCCGGTACCTCCAAGGACTGTGGATCTCCCTAGTTTTGGGGATCTAAACAAAGAAGAAAAGCAGTTTTTGATGGCCCAGTCTAAGCTGGTGGATTGGACTCTTCCCCAGCATGGGGAAGATGACCAGGGAGTGCTGAGAAGGCGCAGCAAGATCAAGGTATTGATTCAGAAGGCTGCACAGGCTCTCCACTCCAGGATGTCAGTGCTGGCCAGTTTGAGGAACAGAAGAGATCGGGTCAGCAGCTCAAAGAGATTTGAGTTTAAGGAAGCGATAGATCTGATGAAAGAACAGAATGGCCAGCTATGGAGTCTTACCATGGGTCTTTGTTCCAGGGGAACTGCGGAGAAGACCTTTCTCCTTCCAATCAAGAAGGAGCTCCAGCGTGCCTTTGAAGAGAGTAAACAGGTTGCAAGGAGAAGCAAGTCTACATCAGTAGCTGAGTGGTTTGAGGATTCTCTGTCAGTGGAGCCTCGGACCTCAGGGACCACTTTGGTGAGTACCGCTGTGGACGCCCAAGCACTTGCTGGGCCCCAGTCTGCAAAGAAAGGGGGTGCAACATCAAGTGGGGGGTTGTCCTATGAAGCGGGAAGTACCTGTATGAGTGAGAGAGGTTTTAATCCTGTGGTGAGACTCTCCCGTCTTCCTCGTGGTTCCTTTGCCGCTGAGATGAGTGTATCTGGTTCCCAGCAAGATCCGGGTGATAAACCTGCTCCTGGAAGCGGGGGTGCTTCTGCCTCTGTGAACCCAGCAAGTAGCCTACAGCAGGGTCAGCCGGCCGTTGTGGTGGCGACCGCTGCGGGTTTACAGGGTGAGGGGCAGGCACTTACCATGGACCCAGTTGAGATGGACTATGTGTCACCTAATATGGAAGAAGCCATAGCTAGGACAGTAATGGCTGCCGAGGGAGAAGGCACGCCACTCCATGTGGAGCTTCTTGCCTCTAGACAACCAATCAGCAGTGACTTAGAGGGCGTTCTCACTGTGCTGGAATCTCCCGTGATTGGGCCGGAGCCGCGACCGGAAGTGACGTCAGTGCGTGACCCAGAACCGGAAGTGATGTCAGCGGGTGACCCGGAACCGGAAGTGACGTCAGCGGGTGAACCGGAAGTGACGTCAGCGGGTGAACCGGAAGTGGCCACGGTGACACCCGGAGCTCCGTTTCCCGGCCAGATCCGGCCCTCAGTTTTGGTACAGACTACCCAAGGAGTTGTGAGTACCCCCCTGTCTGTGGGTTTTCCTCCTGAGCAGGCTCAGGCTTGGGGTGATCACCCTGCGGGACATTTAGAAGAGGAGTGCCCAGCAATGGATTTTATTAGGGGTCTAGAGGGTTCCCAGTCTGCAGCTGTGACAGAAGTTCATGTGAGCTCCTATGGAGCCTGTGAAGAAATGGAGGACTCTAGTTTTTATATGGATGATGACACTTTACTGGCTCAGGTACAAGAAGCTTTTAAGAAGACAGGTCCCCCTCTTGTCTCTTTGGTACCAGGGGGGAGGGTAGTAAGTCAAGAGGTATCTGCCCAGGTTGCGCCAATGGATGTCCCAAGTGGGGCTGATCCATTTGGTGCACCTCAGCCTGGGAGAGTCATCACAGCCTCCCAGGAGGAAAATTTACTTAAAGCTTTGAGAGAGGGAAGATCTTATGCCCAAGTAGCTGGGGCAAGTGCTCCCTTGAATCATATCTACAGTAAGTTCGGTGCCCGTAACTTTAGGGTCCCCCCTGCGCAGCAACAGCAGGGTGAGGGGGCATGGTCCAGGGGAGTCGGTGGTTTAGAGCGTAGAAGGAGAAATGTTATTCAATTGAGATATGTTGGTGAGGGTCGGTGCCCATCTCGAGTGGAGGCCATTGATATGGTCCTCTCCTTGGGAGTAAGGGCGTCTGACCTTTTTGCGGTCATTCATCCTGGAAGTTCCGTAGAGTTTGATTTTAGTTTTGTTGCAGTTGTTGTTATGGAAATGTTTTTACTTAATTATGATTTGGTTAAAGGACAGGACCCATGGTCCAAGTTTCGTTTGACCCCCCTGACTAGGCAGGAGGAGGTCAAAAATGTGACCATTTTGGTACGCAATGAATCTCTTCCTTCGGAAGACATTGCGACCTGGTTGAACCGCCATGGCCAGCTGCAGGGCCCCCTTTGGAAGAAGGTGGATGAAAGGGGGATCTGGACAGGGGCCTGGGGGGCTAAAATTAGATTGAGGAGACAGGGAAATAGCATGGCTCACATCCCCGGGAGTGCCTTCATTGGGAGAGATAGAATCTTGGTTTTTTATCCTGGTCAACCTAAAAGATGTTTTAAGTGTGGGTCCCCCACTCACTTGAGCGCTGGTTGTACTGTGGTGAAGTGCACGCGCTGTGGTGAGAGGGGTCACCTGGCGGATGGGTGTGCCCGTATCAGATGTAACTTATGTAACAAGCTTGGTCACCCTTTTAGCCGTTGTCCGCAGGCTTTTAGGGGCAATGTGTCAGAGGAATCTGGGGTGTCGGAGGTTTCTACCTCGGACACTGATTCTGAGATGGAGGGGGGTGGGGGGGGCTTGGCTACGGATGTTTTTAAATCTGGTGGCCGGGCTGCCCCTATGCCCCAGAGGCAAGGTCCTGCTGGGAGGAGGGTGGGGGCGAGTACAGCTGCCCCTGACCCTCCAGGTCAAAGTGGTGTGTCGGGTGGAGGTGGGGTTTTTCTTGAGTATCCCAGTTTTTTGGATTCCTCTACCTTGGATACTGATTCCGAGGTGGAGGGGGGTGAGGAGGGCTTGGCGACGAAGGTCTCTGCTTTTAAGGAGGGTAGAATGTCAAGTGGTAGGGGGCCCCCCCTTTGTTTGGGTTCATTTGATGATATCCCTCCTTCCCTTCCCCTTCCTGTTGCCCCTTCCTCTTGTCCTTGTCCTGTCTCCCCCCCACTTTCCTCCTGTGCTGTTCCGTTTCCCCCTCCCCCAGTGGTTTCCCATGTTTTAAGTGATGCAGTAGCTCAGGAGGATATGGAAGTGTCCCTCAGGTCACAAAAAAGACCTAAGGTTGTGTCTAGTGAGGAGCCCTCAGAGGGTATGAGTGGTGCTGGCCCAGCGGCCGATGGTGCTGGTCGGGTAGTGCTTAGGAAGAGTAAGAAGAAAAAGAAAAAAGCAAAAAAAGGGGGAGTGAGCGATGTAGGAGGGGGTGTTGAGCCCCGTTTTGAGCAGGATGAGGGTGTGGACGCTGGTCAACATAGTGGGATTTTGTCTTCAGAGTCTGATGATGTGTAGTTTTGTCGGTATAATTGACTAACTATGACCTGGTGCAGTGGCCAGATATGGCAGAGACTGTAGGTTTCTACGGTGGTGCCTATAGGCTTGCGCAGGTAGTTGGTTAAACCGTGTAAGGGATGTTATGTATAATATTTTTCTTTTGTCTTTTATGTTTTGTAAATTTCATGGAAAAGTATTGTAGTTGATGTGTTTTTTGTACATGCAAAAGTTTGTAAGTGATGTGAGATTTTGCTGTTTTCTTTTTTCCCCTGTTTATTTTGTAAACCTGGTATCTAAGGTCGTGTCTAATAAATCAAAAATTTCCACCAATGCCTTGAAGGAAGAGGTTGTGTCTTTGAAGCAGCTCCTGTGAAGAACCAGACCCTGGAGGAGAGGGGAGGCTATGGCCTCATCAAGCCCAGGCCAGGGGCTTGTTCCTGGGCAAGGGGAGTTCACCTCCCGCCCGGTACCTCCGAGGACCGTGGATCTCCCGAGTTTTGGGGATTTAAATAAAGAAGAGAAGCAATTTTTGTCGGTCCAGTCCAAGCTGGCAGATTGGACTTTTCCCCAGCAAGGGGAGGATGATCAGCGAATGCTGAGAAGACGCAGCAAAACCAAAGGTTTGATTCAGAAGGCGGCACAAGCTCTCCATTCCAGGATTACAGTGCTGGTGCTACAGATTCGAATTCAAGGAAGCAATAGACCTGTTGAAAGAGCAGAATGGCCAGTTATGGGGTCTTGTTATGTGTCTCTGTTACAGAGGGACTGCAGAGAAGGCTTTCCTCCTTCCAATCAGGAGGGAGCTCCAACGTGCCTCTGAGGAGAGCAAGCAGGCAGCAAGGAGAGGCAAGTCAGCATTAGTAGCTGAGGGGGCTGGGGGTTCTCTGTTAGTGGAACCTCAGACCTCAGGGACTATCTCGGAGAGTACCGCTGAGGGCGCCCAGGCACCTGCCGGACCCCAACCTGTGAAGATAGGGGGTACAACATCAAGTGGGAGGTTGTCCCACGAAGCAGGAGGTACTTGCGTGAGTGAGAGAGGTCTCAACCCCGTGGTGAGTCTTCCTCGTCTTCCGCCTGGTCTTTTGGTCACCGTGAAGAGTGTGTCTGGTTCCCAGCAAGATCAGGGTGATAAGCCTGCTCCTGGAAGCGGGGGTGCTTTGGCCTCTGTGAACCCAGCAAGTAGCCTACAGCAAGGTCAGCCGGCCGTTGTGGTGGCGACCGCTGCGGGTTTACAGGGTGAGGGGCAGGCATCTACCGCGGATCCAGTTGAGATGGACTGTATGACATCTAGTATGGAAGAAGCTATGGCTAGGATAGCAATGGCTGCCGAGGGAGAGGGCACGCCACGCCATGTGGAGCCTCCTGCTTCTGGACGACCAATCAGCAGTGACTTGGAGGGCATTTCCGCTGTGCGGGAATCTCCCGTGATTGGGACGGAGCCGCGACCGGAAGTGACGTCAGCACGTGACCCGGAACCGGAAGTGACGTCAGCATGTGACCCGGACCCGGAAGTGACGTCAGCACGTGACCCGGAACCGGAAGTGACGTCAGCGGGTGACCCGGAAGTGGCTGTGGTGACACCCGGAGCTCCATTTCCCGGCCAGGTCCGGTCCTCAGCTTTGGAACAGAATACCCAGGGACTTGTGAGTACTTCCCCATCTGCGGGTCTCCCTTCTGAACAGGCTCCAGTTTGGGGGGATCACCCTGCGGGACATTTAGATGATGAATGTTTGGCAATGGATTTTATTAGAAAGTTAGAAGGTTCCCAGTCTGCAGCTGTGACAGAAGTCCATGTAGGTTCCTATGGAGCCTGTGAAGAGATGGGGGACTCTGGTTTTAATATGGATGATACTCAATTGGCTCAGGTACAGGAAGTTGTGTTGGGGTCGGGCCCCCTTTCGGGTCCTTCAGTAGTGAGGGGGAGGGCAGCGAGTCATGAGGAGACTGCCCAGGTTGCGTCAATGGAGGTCCTGAGGGGGGTTGGTCCATTTGATGCACCCCAACCTGCGGGAGTTATCACAACCTCTCAGGAAGAGAGCTTGCTCAATGCTTTGAGGGAGGGCAGGTCTTATGCTCAAGTGGCTGGGTTAAGTGCTCCCTTGGATCATATTTACAGCAAGTTCGGTGCCCGCAATTTCAGGGTTCCCCCTGCGCAAGAGCAGCGGGGTGAGAGGGCATGGTCCAGGGGAGGTGGTGGTACAGAACGCAGGAGAAGGAATGTGGTGCAACTAAAGTTTATTGGTGAAGGTCAGTGCCCGTCCCGAGGAGAGGTCATCGATATGGTCCTCTCTCTGGGAGTAAGGGCGTCTGACCTCTTTGCGGTTATCCATCCGGGAGGTTCAGTAGAGTTTGATTTTAGTTTTATGTCAGTCATCGTTATGGAAATGTTTTTGTTGAATTATGAACTAGTCAAAAGACAGGACCCATGGTCCAAGTTCTGTTTGACCCCCCTGTCTAGGCAGGAGGAGGTCAAAAATGTAACCATCCTGGTACGCAATGAATCCCTTCCTCCGGAAGACATTGCGACCTGGTTGACCCGTCATGGCCAGCTCCAGTGCCCCCTTTGGAAGAAGGTGGATGAAAGGGGGATCTGGACAGGGGCCTGGGGGGTTAAGATTAAGTTGAAGAGGCAGGGAAATAGCATGGCTCATATCCCTGGGAGTGCTTTCATTGGGAGAGACAGAATTTTGTTTTTTTATCCTGGACAGCCTAAAAGGTGTTTTAAGTGCGGGTCCCCCACTCACTTGAGCGCTGAATGCACTGTTGTGAAGTGCACGCGCTGTGGTGGGAGGGGTCACCTGGCGGACGGGTGTGCCCATATTAGATGTAATATTTGTAGCGAGTTAGGTCACCCTTTCAGTCGATGTCCGCAGGCTTATAGGGGTAATGTGCAAGAGGAATCTGGGGTGTCGGAAGGTTTCACCTCGGACACTGATTCTGAGATGGAGGGGGGTGGGGGGGGGCAGGCCGCGGGTGCTTCTAGATCTGGTGGTCGGGCTGCCCCTATGCCCCAGAGGCAAGGTTCTGTCAGGAGGAGGGCGGGGGTTGGTGCAGCTGCCCCTGATCCTCCAGGTCAGAGTGGAGTGGACATTGATTCTGAGGTAGAGGGGGGTGAGGAGCCTCAAAGGCAGGGTCTCATCAGGAGGAGGGCGGGGGTTGGTGCAGTAGCCCCTGACCCTCCGGGTCAGAGTGGAGTGTCAGGAGGTGGTGGGGTTTTCCTTGGGGGGCCTCCTGAGTTTTTGCTGGACTCCTCTGCCTTAGACACCGATTCTGAAGTAGAGGGGAGTGAGGAGGGTTTGGTGGTTCCCCCTGGGGGGGGGTGTTGGGGCCAGTCTGTGCTATCCTTCCCCCCCCTTCCTTTTCTCTTCCTGTTGCCCCCTCCTCTCATTCTTGTTCTGTTCCCCTCCCACTTTCTTCCCGTTTTGCCCTGCTCTCCCCCCCCCCCGGGTGGATTCTCATGCGTTGGGTGGTGCAGTAACCCAGGAGGATATGGAGGTGGCCCTTGGGTCACAGAAAAGACCTCAGGCCGGGTCAAGTGAAGAGCCCTCAGAGGGTATGAGTGGGGTGGGCCCAGCAGCCGGTGATACTAGTTGGGTAGTGCTTAGGAAGAATAAGAAGAAAAAGAAAAAAAGTAAAAAAGGTGTTAAATGAGTGATGCGGGAGTGGGTTCTGTGCCCTGTTCTAAGCAGTGTGAGGGTGCGGGTGCCGCAGAGTAATTTGTTATTTTACTAGTCGGTTAATATAGCGGGATTTTGTTCGATGTTTATGATGTATAGATATGTGGTCTGTTGATGGATTTGGCTAGCTATGACCTGGTGCAGTGGCCAGATGGGGCAGAGGCTGTAGGTTTCTGCAGTTGATGCCAATAGGCTTGCGCAGGTAGTTGGCTAATCCGCGTAAAATATGCCATATATAGTATTTTGTTATTCTTTCTTTTGTTTCTTATGGACCTTAATTATGGGTATGCACCAATAGTGACCCAAAGTGCAATGAGCCGGATAATGGAGGGTGATAAAAGTTTGCCCAACCTGATAGAGGTTAGCACTGGTGAATTGGTTGCGTGTTATTAGTCTGTGTTTTCAAGGTTTGTAAATTCAATGTTGGTTTTATAGGAGTGTTAAAGTTGTTTAAATGATTATCTTGTATATGTAAATGTTTGTAAGCAGTGTGAGATTTTCTTGATGTTTCCCCGTTATTTGTAAATTTGGTACCTAATGTCGTGTCTGAATAAACAAAAAATTTCCACCAATACACCACCCCCCCACCAACAGGCCCTGTTTGCAGGTTTTCCTACATCTTGCACATGTGCTTTAAAAAGTCAGTCTGGCCATCAATTATAGGAAACAATACTTACCGCTTTGTCCTTCCTTTTCTGGTGACTAAACATGGCAAAACATTTCATGCATACACACCAGGAAAGAACTCAGAGACAAATCACACTTGATGGTTTAGGCCCAAACTATTTCAGCTGCAGCTGTTGAAATCCGTAGCATGAAAAAAATATCACAAAACAAACTTCAAAATTTGAAAGTAATTTTATTGGTCCACAAAACAAGGAAAGCAAAACAAAAAATTACAAATAAACACACAAAAAAACTAAAAAAAAAACTAAAAACAAAAAAGACCAACGTTTATTTCACACAGTCATTGGAAAATAAATCATGCTTTTGAAATAACAGGATAGACCCACAGGATTAAAACATTAGTCATTAACATCTTGAGAAACATTTAGCAAAATTATGCAGCAGACAAAACATCAAAAAAACAAAACTTGCTCCAAAACATCTCTGTTTCGCTCCGCCATTCCTTCCAGCCAGCAAGTCTGCCCCCTCTGAGGGGCAGCTGACACGTGCACTATCCACGCTTTTTATAACATGTGTGCTAATGAACCAATTGGAAACACATGAAGAAATGTCAGCCTCTAGTTTGTGTGCACTTGTAACTGCTTACACCTGTTAAGGATGTCCTTAAATTACTAAGCCAAAAAACAAGCTTTCTGAGCATGCTCAGAAAGATGCATGTCATTTTCAGGTTCAAACACCCAGCTTATTTTTCTAAGTGTTCGAGCATGCCCAGTTCACTCGAGATGCATTACCAGAATCAAATCTGCAATGGCGGATGAAAGCATTAGAGGTGTTTTATTTATTTTTGGTCCCCCTGAACTGATGCTTTACAACCTGAAGGGGAGGTCTTATAGAATTTTTACGTAACAAACATAAATAATAATAATTTAAACGCCCCTATCCCTAGTAGCTCGCAGTCAGAAGCGAACATGCAGCATTTTTTTTTCCGGTTACAGTTTAGATTTACAGATGAGGTCTAGTGCTAAAAGTATTCCTCTCGCCCTTACGCACGCTATGATACCTGACATGTGTGGTTTGAAGGATGTTTCCATATGTGGGCGGGCCTTAAATGTGTAAGTTCCGCCCACATATTTAACCCCCGTTCAAACCCCACATGTGAGGTATCATAGCGTACGTTAGAGCGAGAGCAATACTTTTAGCACTAGACCTCCTCTGTAAATCTAAACTGGTAACCTGAAAATAAATAAAAAAGTGTTGCCTATGGGTATTTTCAAGTACTGAAGTTTGGCGCCATTCCATGAGTGTGTGCAATATTAAAGTGTAACATGTTGGGTATCTATTTACTCGGTGTAACATCATCTTTCACATTATGGCCATAAATTGGGATAACTTTAGTGTTTTCTTAATTTGTAACCACTTGAGCCCCAGACCATATTACTGGTCACTGACGGGGCCAGTTTTTGCATTTCAACACTGCGTCATTTTAACTGACAATTGCGTGGTTGTGCGACGTGGCCCCCAAACAAATTTGGCGTCCTCTTTTTTCCCCCAACAAAATATTTATTTATTTTGTTTTTTTGGTGGTATTTGATCACCTCTGCAGATTTTCTTATTTTTGCTTGAACCAAAAATATAGCGACAATTTTGTAAATAAAAAGACAACTTTTTTACTGTTTGCTATAATAAATCTCCCCCAAAATATATTCAAAAACTTTTTGCCCTCAGTTTAGGCCGATACGTATTCTTCGACATATTTTTGGTTCCAAAAAATCGCAATAAGCGTTTGATTGGTTTGGTCAAAAGTTATAAGTAGGGGTTGATCTTATGGGTTTTTTAGGAATATATTTTTGTTTTACTAGTAATGGTGGCGATCATTGATTTTTCTGGCTACTGCGACATTGTGGCGGACACATTTTTGTGAGCTTTGGCATTTTTCTAGCGAGCAATGGTGCATTGCTTACTATAAAAATGTCACTGGCAGGGAAGGGGTTAACACTAGGGGCGAGGAAGGGGTTGATTATGTTACCTGGGTGTGTTCTCACTGTAAAGGGGGTGGGACTGTCTAGGGGAAATGACAGATCGCTGTTCATACATTGTATGGACAGACGAGCAGGCATTCCCCCCCTGACAGGACCGGGATAAAGGGGAACTCCACACCAAATTAAAAAAAAAAAACGGCGTGGGGGTCCCCCTCCAGGTGCACAACAGGCTCCTAGATTTGATCTGGAACATAAGGGGTTAAACCCACGCCAAAAACGGTGTGGGGTTCCCCCTCAGATCCAGACCAAACCCTTCTCCCAGGCACGCAGTCTGGCCGGACAGGAATGGGGGTGGGGACGAGCGAGCGCCCCCCCCCTCCTGAGCCGTACCAGACCACATGCCCTCGACATGGGGGAGTGTGCGCTTTGGGGGAGGGGGGCACTGCCCCCCCACCCCAAAGCACTCTTGTCCCCATGTCGATAGGGACAAGAGCCTCTTCCCGACAACCCTGGCCGTTGGTTGTCGGGGTATGCGGGCGGGAGCCAATCAGAATCTGGGAGCCCCTTTAATAAGGCGGCCCCCAGATTCCGGCCCCCCCCACCCTATGTGAATGAGTATGGGGTACATCGTACCCCTACCCATTCACCGGGTGGAAAAGTGTAAACACAAATAAACCACACAGAATAAAATAATTTATTAGTCAGCTCTGGGGGTCTTCTGCCAGGACCCCCCACCACCAGCCCATTGGGCCCCGGGCTTCGCCGTTTTCTGCCGGGGGGGGGCGACACCCACCGATGCTCTCTGCCATGTTCAGCCAGGCCCCCACCCCAAAATAAGCTCTTTTACATTCGGGGGGGGGGCTGGCCGAAAACAGCGGATAACAACGGGGGACGGAGCCCCTCCCCTCGGTCTCAGTGCAGCTCCTCCCACTGGCAGTAGTTCCAGCTCCTTCCACTCCCTTCAGTTTGCATCCTGCTGGAGAGGAGTGAAGACCTTTTTCCTGAGCTCCAGTGCTTCCAGCCACCAAGACCAGCCTCCAGCCCCAGCCCCCGGAAGAGGGGAGGGATGGCCTCCCTCAGCCCAGGGGAAGGACCAGCATCTGGCCTCCGGAGGAACCAGCAGCACCTGCCCTCCAGCCAGATCACCACCACCACCATCAGCAGGGAGGACCGTCTCTTCCTAGGGACCCAAGAAGGACTCTCAGATTGGACCGCTCCCCAGCCAGGTGAGACGGAGGCTAAAGCTAGGAAGAGGCG
Organism: Rana kukunoris; assembly: GCA_029574335.1. Lineage (NCBI taxonomy): Eukaryota > Metazoa > Chordata > Amphibia > Anura > Ranidae > Rana > Rana kukunoris. The sequence continues at coordinate 375,697,681 of CM056051.1, forward strand.
GGATAAGATCAAATCCCTGCTGGTGAGGATATCCCAGGCCTGCGTGGAAAAAATGACATCTCTCGCAGGTCTGAGGGACAAGAGGGACAGGTGCGCCAGTACTAGGAGCTCAGAGTTTAGGGGGGCCATCAACACCCTAAACCTAGAAGATAAGGAAATCTGGGAATATTTGGGTTTTTTTTTTGAACGTGGGGCTGGGGAGGTGAGCTTCTTAGAAGAGCTCAGGAAGACCCTCCAGCAGGCAAGCCGGGAAGGAACCCAAGTGGCGAGGAGGAAAAACGGGCGATCGGAGTCCCAACCCCCCAAGCAGCCTGGGTGTAGTGGGGGGGGGGAGTTCCGGTGGTGCGGGGCCCAGTATGGCCATAAAACCTGGGGAGGGCTCCCAAGAGTCAATCCCTCGGTCCGTGAAAGGGACTGGGGGGTTGGCTAGGTCGGGGGAGTCCAGTGATCCAGGAGGTCGCAGGGCCCAAGCGCCGCCTGAGGTACCCCCCAGCGTCTACAGGTCAGCATGCCCAGGCTCCCACAGGAGGGCCACGCTGCAGTTGTGGAAGCCCGCTGTGTGCCTGTCTCCAGGACCCCTCAGCCTGCGGTAGAGCGGGAGGACCTGGCAGAGGCAGCGCCAGTGACCGCTCCTGCGGCTGGTAAAGAACAGGGTGAGAGGCAGGTGCAAGGCGGCGTAGTGAGAGTATGCAGCATGGCCAAGATGGCGCCGGCTGCTGGGGGAGGAGCAGCTGAGGCCAGCATCAGGGACCCGGAAGTGCCCCCCCCCCCCGCGAAACCGGAAGTAACCCCCCCCCCCCCCCCCCCCCCCCCCCCCCCCGCGGACCGGAAGTGCCCCCCCCTGCGAGTTTGCAGCTAGTGTCACCAGCTTGGAGGACCCGGGGGATGAGAGGTCGGGTGTAATGGACGGTATAATGGAAGGTATAATGGACGGTATGTTGACTACCCCCCAGGTCCCCATGAACATAACCACAGGCCCCGAGGGGCTCCCTGCAGCACAGGCGGGGTGGGGGGAATGTCAGGTGGGACCCCTCCCGGTGGACTGTGTAGCCTATGACTTTATCCGGCAGTTGGAGGGGTCCCAGGGGGGCATCCCCCCAGTACGGGTTGAGTCCCAATGGGCTGGTGAGATTTCAGAGGGGTCTGGGTGGGCGAGTTTGGTGGGGAGGTACCCCCCTCTGTTGTGGCCCCGGGGGGGGGGAGCCTGTAGTCAGGCCAAAGGTGGTGGGTCAGGGTGGTCAGGGTATATCAGCGGGGGTGGGTGCAACACCACCGGCAGGGATGGGGGCCCCCCCCGTCCCCCCCACTTCTGGGGGTGCTGAGGGGGGGTGCCCCACTTCCGGAGAACATCTTTCGGGGGTCTCCGGAGGCCAACCTGTTGTCTGCCCTTAGGGGGGGCCGCTCCTTTGCCCAGGTGGCTGGCTCTCGTACCTCTCTGGACCATCTGTACAGTCGGTTTGGCGCCCAGAATTTCCGCGCCCCCCCTGCTGACCAGGAGAGGACGCAGGGGTCGGCGTGGACGAGGGGTACGGGTGGTCCGGAGAGGAGACGCAGGAATGTTGTCCAGCTCTGGTACGAGGGTCCAGACCCATGCCCCGCCCGAGGTGAGGTGGTGGGCCTGGTACTCTCCTTGGGTTTTGGGGTGGGTGACCTTTTTGCTGTCATCCACCCCACCAACACACGGGAGTTTGATATAAGTTTTGTCACTCCCGTGTGTATGGAACGCTTCATCACCAACTTTGGGTTGGTGAGGGGCGTTGACCCTTGGAAGAGGTACAGGCTCATTCCCATCTCCAGGCAGGAGGAGGTTAAGAACATCACCATCCTGGTGAGGAATGAGTCGCTCCCTCCGGAGGACATTGCCACCTGGCTCGGGAGGTACGGGCAGTTGCAGACCCCCCTGAGGAAGAACCTTGATGAGCGCGGGGTCTGGACCGGGGCTTGGTTGACCAGGATCCGGCTCAAGAGGGAGGGTAACAGTGTTGCCCACCTCCCTGGCAGCGCCTTTCTAGGCAGAGACCGGCTCCTGGCCTTCTACCCGGGACAGCCCCGTCGTTGCTTCAAGTGTGGCAGCCCGACCCACATGAGCTCGGACTGCACGGTGGTCAGATGTGGCCGGTGCCACGAGTTTGGCCACCTGTCCGAGTCATGTGGGAAGATATGCTGCAACTTGTGTGGTGAGATGGGGCACCCATTTAGCAGGTGCCCCAAAGCACATCGGGGTTCTTCCTCAGGGGGGGACCTCCCGGGCCGGGAGCGGCCGAAGCCCCCCCGGCGAGTGATGGCCGGGGGGGTGGGGATCCTGGAGCCCCTAGTACTGCTCCGGAGGGACCAACAGGCCCATTGCCTCAAAGAAGGCGGAGCAGGCGTGGGCGTGGGGCTCCCCCCCGGGGGACACGGGCTCGGTTGGTCAGGAGGCTCCCGATCCTCCGGAAGGCGGAGCCGGTGGGGAGGAGTCGGGGAGGCCTGGGGGTCCCGGGCCTGAGGGTCCGGGGCCCGGGCCTTCCCCTCCTAATGTTGCAGGGCCGATCCCCATCCCCCTTCCCCCTCCCCCTCCTCACCATTGCCCCTCCCCTCCACCTGGCCCTCCATCTGTTTCCCCATGCCCTCCCCCCTCATCTTCCCCTCCTTGTACTCCCCCCCCTCGTCCCCCCCCTCCCAAGTCCCGTCCCCCCCTCCCCCTTCATTTTCTTCCCGTCCAGCTAAGTCTGGTCCCCCCCCTGTCCTCTCCCCTGTCTCTGGCCCCCCTCCTGCCTCTTCCATTCCCCCCCTTCTGGACCCAGAGTCTCCTCTGGCCCTGTGGCCATGGAGATGGAAACTGCTCGAGCCTCATCCAAGAGGGAAATCTCGAGCAGCGGGTCCGAGGAGGGGGGTGGTGTAGTCATCTCGGAGAGGTGACAGGAGTGGGAGCAGGTGAGACGCAAAAAGAAGAAGGGGAAGGCTGCCAGATCTGGGGGCAGGAAGTCCCCAGTGAAGGGTGGGGTTCCCCCAGGGGCATGAAGTGGGGTGTCCCTGGGGAACCCGTTTGGTATCCTCTCCTCCTCCTCGGGCTCAGAGGAGGAGGAAGTGTAAATATGTAAATATGTTTTTGTGTTTGTAGTATGAAGGAGAACGTGACCACTTTCAATCATTCTGATGGCGGTACCCTCTCCAATACGGCTTGCGACCATTAATGTCGCAAGTATTCGTTCTGCAGGAGCTCGTTTTATGGCCTTCGATTTTCTCAGCCGTGTTGAAGCTGACATTTTGTTTTTGCAGGAGACCTGGCTGGCATCTGTGGCAGAGATGCATCTAGCAAAGAGGGAGTGGAGATGTGGGCCCTCCCTCTGGTCTCTTGCGGCCGAGCCCTGCAGTGGGGTTGCGGTCCTTTTTAAGACTGGTCCGGTCGTTAGATGTCTGGTGGTGGACGCTGTCGTGAGGGGGCAATTCCTCCGGCTCATAAATTTTTATGGGCCCCAAACTAAGAGGGAGAGGAGGAGCCTCCTTACGGCGGTTAAGCCTTATCTTTTTACGTCCCAGCAGGTGATTTTTGGTGGCGATTTCAATATGATCACTAGGCCCAAAGACCGGGCAGGTGCCGCCAACCCTCTGGGATATGATAGTATTTTTTTGAATAACGTAGTGAGGGAGGCCAGGTTGGTGGATGTGCACGTTCGTCACCTCCCCAACCTCACTGGTTTCACATTTTCCCGAGGTAGTAGTAAGAGTAGATTAGATAGGTTTTTTTTTAAAGGAGGACTCTGCCTGCTCGGCTCCTGAGCTGCAGTCGGTAGAGTTCTCCGATCACTGTATGGTATCTGTGGCCCTGAATGTCGCTGACACTCCTCAGAAAGGGAGGGGTTTGTGGCGCCTGAATGGGTCGCTACTGGAGGATCCTGAGGTTAGGGAAGCCTATGAGGTTTTCTTCCTGGGCCAGACCTCGCTCCTTGAGGGCAACTGCTCCCGCCTTGAGTGGTGGGAAGTAGTTAAAAAGAGGTCTGGCGACTTTTTCCGGGAAATCTCTGGGTACAGGGCAGCTTCCAAGTACCAAGCCTACCAGAGACTACGCAGGCAGCTTGACCGCCTGGTGTCCTCTGGGGTCTCTCGGGAACAGATATCCGGTCTGAAGGCGCAGATGAAGGAGTGTCAATACGACCGTCTCGCCTCCCTGGTTTTTGAGAGGGATTACGGGAAGTTTATCTCTCCTGATCCCTACAAGAGCTGTGGTGAGGCGGCGAGTTCGAAGGTCGTACATGGCCTGAAGGATGCCTCAGGATCTCTGGTCCGGTCCAGATCGGGGATCCTGGGTGTCGTCAGAGACCACTTTTCGTACTTCCTGAAGAAGCGGCCTCTAGACATGGAGAAAGTCAGGGAATTCCTTGATGAGACCCCGCTGGAAGAAGGGTCTGACCTTCCTGACTCTCTGACAGAAGAGATCTCGGTAGCTGAAGTCAAGCAGGCTATCAGCTCTTTAGCTTCTAAAAAGTCGCCTGGGCCTGATGGGCTCACGGCCGAGTTCTACAAAACCTTTAAGAGCCTCTTGGCTCCTCATCTGAGGGACGTGTTTAGTGAATGTTTGGCCTATGGCCTGCTGCCTCCCTCAATGAGAAGGTCAGCTCTGATCCTACTGTCAAAGGGGAAAGATCCGTCTGTGGTGGAGAATTGGCATCCGATCGCCCTTCTTACCACAGATAGGAAGATACTGGCAAAGATCTTGTTTACACGTCTGTCTGCTTTGGTGGGCAGGATGCTGTCTCCCTCTCAGCACTGCACAATTCCTGGCCGGGGCACTTTTAGTGCCGTCCTGAGCGTCCGGGAGGCTGTGGAAAGGTGCAGGGCTGATGGCAGCGAGCGGTATCTGCTTGCACTGGATCAGGCTAAGGCGTTTGATCGGGTGAACCATGAGTACCTTTAGCTGCTTCTGAGGAGATACGGTCTGCCTGATCAATTCATTGATTGGCTGCAGGTATTGTATAGGGGAGCTGAGAGCTTCCCTCTTGTCAACGGTTGGGTGGGCCGGGCCTTTGCTTTGGACTCTGGCGTCCGGCAGGGGTGCCCGCTGAGCCCCCTCCTGTACATCTTTGCGGTCGACCCCTTCGTAAGGAGGCTAGACTGCGAGCGTCTGGGGGGGTTCCGGTGGGACCTGTCGGGGGTCCAGTTTCGGCAGTGAGGGTTGTGGCCTATGCGGACGACGTCTCGGTGGTGGTATCTTGTCGTGAGGAGGTCCATTATGTGGAGTCCCAGATCGGGTGCTACTCTGAGGCGTCAGCCTCGCTGGTCAATTGGGTCAAGAGTGTTCCCCACGCCCGTACCAGAGATTTGAGTTCTTGGCATTCATTTCGGCCCGGGTGATTATCCCAAGCTAAACTGGGAGCGCAGGCTGGTGAGTGCCACACGGAAGGTGAAGGCCTGGAAAGGTTGGAAACTTTCCCTGAGGGAAAGGGTAAGCTTGGTCAAGACGTACTTATTGCCTGAGTTTCTCTTTGTAAGTTATGTGTGTCTTTTGCCAGCATCTCTCTATGCTTGGGTCTATGGTATGTTCTTCCTGCTGTTGTGGGGTAACAGACTGAACATGATCAAGAGGGAGGTCACATACCGCCAGCGACGGCAAGGTGGGTTGGACATGGTCAACCCGGTGGTGTTCTTTGTCACCATCTTTGTTAAATACAATTTGCAGTCCATATTTGTGGACGAGCCTTCCTGGTGGGAGTGTTCATGCAAGGACTGGCTCTTGCTGTTCTTGAGGGAGTGGGGGGAGGGGGGGAGGCCCGGCGATCTGAGGAGATCGCATGCGTATCTCCCTTCCTATGTCCCCCTGGCATTAAAGGTACTGAGGCAGTGGCGGATAACTGCCCTGGAGGTGGGCTCTTTGGGTCGGCGGGAGCTGTACCTGAGGGTCATGGCCTCGGATATTTTGAAGCCCCTGTCTTTGAGGGACTGCCCTGAGAGGGTCCTCACGGAGGGGCTAGCCCTCTTGAATTCTTCTAGAATTCCAAATAAGTTTTGGGATCTCGCATGGAGGTTGTTCCATGGACGACTCTATGTCCGTGTGAATCTCAAATACAGGAACCTGGGGGACAGGGACTGCCCCCGTCCGGAATGTGGTGGGACATTGGAGACCATGGACCATTTTCTGGTCCAATGTCCCTTCAACATGGAGGTTCTTACGAGGGTAGGGGGTGCCATTGGCTACCCCCGCCTTCCGGCCCTGACCTATGCTGAGCGAGTGTATGGTGATTTTGGGGTCCGCAGGGGATTTGAGTTATCGTCACTTTATTTAGTCAGCCTAGTTGTGCTTTATTACACTTGGCACGCTCGGTGTTTGGTGTCCACTAGGGACAAAATCCTGTCTGTGCATGAGGTGGTGGGCGATATCTTTCGGGAGTTGGTGAAGGTGCGGGATCTGGAAAGGAGCAGGGTCGGGCCTGAGAGGTGTGCCCATTTATGGAGGGGGTTCCTCTTCCAGCCCCCTTAGGTCACGGCTCTGCCCCTCTCCATGGGTAGGGGCATCTATCCTTTTTCACCCCCTTAGATTTTGTTTATGGTATTTTTTTTAAAATAAGGCTACAGACATGTCTGACTATCATGTTCTTGCTCATACGTGGGTTGTAGGTATTTGTTGTTGTGGTGGTGGGGTGTGCTGTGGGTTGGCGATGATCTGGACAGTAGTGGTTTCCATGGACTTTAATATCTCCCTACTGTACCAGTGAGCCGTTTTAAGTTTTTTTTTTTTTTCTTTTTGTTGGCAATGATCTGGGCAAGCTTTTCTGATGGACTATAAAGACTTTCTCTTGTACCAGTGAGCCTGTTGTAAATACCCGTTCTGGTGCTATTTTTCTTTCTTTCTTTCTTATAGTTATTTCTTGGTGGGTGGAGGTCGGTGGTTTGATGGTTTGTGTTTTGTTGTTTGTTTTTGTGTTATTTGGTTTATTTAGTTATTTTGTTTATTTTATATATTTGTTAACTTTTTGGTCGTAGTTTTATAAATAAAAATTTCCAGCCCCGCACCGGTCTTCGCCCGCCGCCTTCCGCCGGTGGGGGACACCCACCGATGCTCTCCGCCATTTTCGGCCAGGCCCCCACCCCAAATTAAGCTCTTTCACATCCGGGGGGGCCGGCGGAAAATGGCGGAGAACAACGGGGGGCGAAACCCCTCCTCAGTCTTCGCCGCCGCCTTCTGCGGGGGGCTCCTGCCTCCCGCGGGCTGATGGCTGTCTTCCGCCGGGGGGGTACACCTACCCCCCCCCCGGTCTTCGCCGCCGCCTTCCACCGGGGAGAGAGACACCCACCGATGCTCTCTGCCATGTTCGGCCAGGCCCCCACCCTAAATTAAGCTCTTTCACATCCGGGGGGGGGGGGCGGCGGAAAATGGCGTAGAACAATGGGGGCGTCGCCACTCCTCGGTCTTCTAGCCGTTTTCTGCCGGGGGGGGAAACACCCACCGATGCTCTCCGCCATGCTCGGCCGGGCCCCCACCCCAAAATTAAGCTCTTTCACATCCAGGGGGCTGGCCGAAAACAGCGGAGAACAACTGGGGTGTCGCCCCACCTCGGGCTTCTCCACTTCTGCCTGGCTCCTCCCGAGGCCAGGGCTTCTTTCGCCGTCTTCCGCCGGAGGGCGCCATTCTCCGGGCTTCTCGTCGCTGTCTTCCGCCGCGGGGCACCACCCGCGGGCTTTGTCGGCTTCTGCCTGGCTCCTCCGCGGGGGCCAGGCCTTCTCGCCGCTGTTTTGCTGCCCCCTTCGAATTTTTCTGCCTGGATGAGGGTCGCACATCCCATCCAGGACTTGGACGTGGCGGGCTTCTCGTCGCTGTCTTCCGCCGCTGCCCCCTTCACCACGAAGCTCCTGCTTATGGAGGGAGGGCAGCGGGCTTCCGACGTTTTCTACCGGGGTGAGGGTCGCACATCCCACCCCGGATTTCTAGACGTTTTCGCCGCCGCCCCCTTCACCACGAAGCTCCTGCCTATGGAGGGAGGGCAGTGGGCTTCGCCGGCTTCTGCCTGGCTCCTCCTGGGGCCAGGGCTTCTTTCGCCGTCTTCCGCCGGAGGGCGCCACTCTCCGGGCTTCTTGTCGCTGTCTTCCGCCGCGGGGCACCACCCGCGGGCTTTGTTGGCTTCTGCCTGGCTCCTCCGCGGGGGCCAGGCCTTCTCGTCGCTGTTTTGCCGCCCCCTTTGAATTTTTCTGCCTGGATGAGGGTCGCACATCCCATCCAGGACTTGGACGTGGCGGGCTTCTCGTCGCTGTCTTCCGCCGCTGCCCCCTTCACCATGAAGCTCCTGCTTATGGAGGGAGGGCAGCGGGCTTTGCCGGCTTCTGCCTGGCTCCTCCTGGGGCCAGGGCTTCTCGTCGATGTCTTCCACCGCGGGGTGACACTCGCGGGCTTCTTCTTCCATTCGATGTTGACACTGCGAGGTCCGGCGCTGAAATGCCGACGGAGCGGTGGGCACAGACTTATATTGGCATAGGGCGTGGGCGTGGTTATGCCACCATGTGACCTTAACCCATGTGACATCACATTCCCATCATGCCCTGTGATGTCACATGGGTTAACCCATGTGACATCACATTCCCATCATGCCCTGTGATGTCACATGGGTTAAGGTCACATGGTGGTCACATGGTTATGAACGGATGAAGCTCTCTTCCCTCATGGACTTACTGGAGAGCCGGGGCAGACCGGCCAGCAACCGTAAGAAAAGGGACATTATCGCAGAACTGGTCGAAATGGATAGAGCTAAAAGGCCCGCCGTAATGGACAGGACACCCGAGGAAGAAAGTTTTGATCGGGCTGTTAACCTAAGACTGGCACATTATGGTCCTAACCCTCCACCGGAGATCAGGGACCGAGTTATTGCGGCTCTGAATGCCACCTTGCTACAGCGAAGAAGTGCTGCAGCAGCTGAAGTCACAGCAGCACCAGCTAAAGGGAGAGGAGAGGTGCAGATACCAGTCTCCATGGAAGAGGAATTCCAAAGAATGTTACAAGAGATGCGGATAGAGGACCAGTATCAGAGGAGGTCCTGTTCGGATGGTCGGATGTGATTCGGTGCCAACTCTGGAAGGAAGCGTTAGCTCTGGAGCAGCAACACCAAGGAAAGGTCCTGCCCTCCATCTATGCAAGGTACTGGCCGCAGTATGACGTACGAATGCTGTTGTTGGGGAAACAACCGAAGCAGGAGTGGACAGCTGAGTTAAGCAGGCTGATCCGGGCAGAGATGCAGCTGGATGAGAGCTACAGAGCCCTCCAGTGGTATGTAGCCCAAGAGTGCCCGTGGCCAGCAGATGACAGCCCCACAGTAGGCTATGACTATGATGGCCTGGGATTATTATATTGGAGGATGTCCAGTGATCCCGACTTTGGGGATGATCGGGAGTGGCGCTTGGAGGACATAATGGAGCACAGAGATGAGAAATTGAATATCTCGGGAGGCCACTGGTCACAGGAAGATTTAGAATTTCTGGCCATTCGGGAATGGGAGCTGGAGGTCGCCTACAGACAGCTGCTAGACTCGGCTCAGCAGCAGGGTGGGGCTCCCATTGCCTGGGACTATGAGGAAAGTTCAGATGACAACTGTGAACTCCTGGCTGATGAATCGGCAGTGGAAAATATGGAGATTTTCATCCCTAAAGTCGAAGCGGATGGTGTGGAGTTCCAGGGAGCCGGGGCGGTTGGCCCCCCTCTCCAGCAACAAGCTGAGGTGGTAAAGCTTTTACCCCCAGCTGAATCACTGACAACAGAGCATGGTACCCCAAGCCTCTGCTCCCAACTAGCAGAAGAGGGGGACACTGTGGTAGTGGATGGGACTGTGGTCTCCACTCACAACAACCCAGCGGAAGAGCTGGCAACAGAGCAGAGTGTCATAGGCCTCTGCTCCTCACTAACAGAAGAGGGGGACACTGTGGTAGTGGATGGGACTGTGGTCTCCACTCACAGCAACCCAGCGGAAGAGCTGGCAACAGAGCAGAGTGTCATAGGCCTCTGCTCCTCACTAACAGAAGAGGGGGTTCCTGGAGTAGTGGATGCGACTTCAGTCTCCACTGGCACAACCCCAGAAAATGGTACAGGACTGGGACAGGAGGATGTCTGCTTTGCTTTGCAAGCACCGGGGGGTTTTCACCTAGCACCAGTGGATGGGACTTCAGTCTCCACTGGTATACCCCAGGAAGGGGGGGCAGTTGGCCCAGACCCCCAACAGCATGATGGACTGAGCCCGGCCACCCTGCCTTCTCCCCAGGGGCAGGCGTGTTCTCTGAGAGAGGCAGAGGTTGGCGGGGTGAGTAATGCTCAGTTTGGAGCCATTTATTTGGGGTACAGTATGGATAACAGCATTGGAGGACTGGAACTACTGACGGACTTCGGAGTCAACCCGTTTGGGGTTCCCTCCTGTGTCCGTCTCCCACCGAAAGGGGAGAGATGTAACAGAATTGCCCGTGACACCCAGAGACGTTGGAAGGATGAGAGATACTCTTGTGCCAGCAGCACCAAAAACTCTTGGGTCGAAATCCACCCTGTGCCCTTTTGGGTATAGGGTGGCTAATAGTGAATCATAATTCATATATTACATGAGATGGGACATTAATAATAATTCATGTTTGCAGGATGTCTTCAAATATCAAAAGCTGTTAGCTATGCAATCTGGGCACACATGCTTTTGAAAGGTGTTAATTCAGGTCTACAAGACCAGAGTGAGTCATACCTTTGTATAATATGCTATTGAAATACCTTAAGGTGTTGGCTATTCAATGTAAAGACACCCACTCTCACTGCCATTGTGTGATAAAGCTGCCTAGATAAACTTATTCCACTAGATGTCTGTGTTATTATTCAAGGTTTATTGAACCCTATTGAAGATGCGGTGCCGACCGGTCTACATGGTTAGCTTACCTAAATGCCTTTTAGAGTGTGATTGAAGCCCCCCATGGTGTGAAGGGGGGTGGAGATTGCATTGTCCTGTGATGAACTGTATTATGCTGTACTGGATATAAGAAGCTGAGAAAATACTAATAAATTGTCATATCTTTTGAAGCAAGTGCAGAGCTTGAGTCTCGTCTTGTTTATGGGAATGGATATGGATCGTGTATGCAGGATTGTGGAGTGTCAGATAAGCTTGTCATGACAGGATGGAAGGTCGTAAGCGGTGGTGACCGTTACAGAACCCCACGCCGTTTTTGGCGTGGGTTAACCCCTCACGTTCCGGACCAAGCCGAAGAGCCTATTATACCCCTGGGGGGGAACCCACGCCGGTTTCAAATTTGAAATTTGGCGCGGAGTTCCCCTTCAGTGTCAGCGCAGCCCGAGAACAGCTCGGAGATTCCCGTGAGTCGCTTCAGGCAGCGCAAATGTTGCTACGCTGCTTGGTATTTACCAAGAATTTCCCGGCGTACTGAAGAGGCGCACGGAAAGCCCCGATTCCCTCTGCGCATGCCCAGTATGCAAAAGAACCTTCCGATGTTCTGGCGTACTTTGCAAGCGCACGGGGATCGGGTCTCAAAAGTCACTTTCGCTTTCAATTAGGCCCGCCACACACGTTCAAACACATGTCACCTCACTTCCCCTGCATCACCCCCTCCCTCCCCTCATAAACTCCTGCCCGAATCCCCGATGTTTACATTACTAAATGCCGTACGCCAGCTCTGTACTGGCGTGCCGTGCGCCCTCTCCTGGGTGCATTAGGCAGTTTAGTAAATGAGGAAACACGCTGTACTGGCAGTGTGTTTCTTTTGTAAATGTCAAAAACAGTTTTACTCCTGCTTGTGCACCATGAGTCATGGCGCACAGGCTTGGTAAATCAGCCCCAGTGCCTCCAAAATGGCAAAGATTCTTCTCAATTGCTTTGGCTCATTTCTTGAAACAGACCAGACAGACATTCTCAGCTCTCTTGGTGCTTTTGCCAAAATAACCTGGATGGTTCGGCACAACACCATGGTTCACCTTCAAAAGTTCATATCTTTCCCAAAACAGTTCACTCATGTGTCAAAACTACATTTCTTTTTCATTCAAATAGTCAGTGCCCCCAAAATGCTTCATCCCTTTGGCATTGTGTAAGCACTGCAAGTCAAAATGTTTAGATGTTTTATCTCTATGGCAGAGGACCATTGAAATATCCCTCATGTCCACCTTTCAGTCTTAGCCCAGTCCTTCATTGCCAATGGTTACTGTACAGTTTTTGTCTAGCTAACTGAATACAATTGTGTATAAAACTGAAAAATAAGAAAAGTTTTTAGGGTAAGAGTAGCCTCCAAGATTTGACATCACACATTGCACTCATACTGCCAAGGAAAAATTACTTTACAATATTGTAACCATTATCATTCACACACAAAGTAACTTCCATACATGAGACTAAAAAGAAAACATGCACAGCATAATATATGGAAATATAAACACACAAACAAAAAACAAGGACAATTACTGTAAATTTAGCCTACAATGCTGTAAATAAAGCTTGAGTTTCACAACTACTGTAAGGCCCCTTTCACACGGGGCGGATCAGTAATGATCCGCCCCGTGAACCTCCACTTGCTCAGTGGGGATCGCTCCATTGATCCCCGCTAAGCCGGCGGATGACAGGGAGGTCCTCGCACACTGTACAGGGACTGCCCTGCCAGCTATCCGCTCTCTCCTATGGGGGGATCGGATGAACACGGACCGTCTGTCCGTGTTCACCCAATCCAATCCGCCAGAAGGATGGAAAAGTAGGTTTTTCCTCCGTCACACTTTGGCGGACCGGAGCAGGTCTGATGTCAGTGGGCATGTCACCCCTGACATCCGCAGCTCCATAGAGGAGCACAGAGTGCCCATTCAGGTCCGCCTAAAAAACTGGCAGGCGGACCTGAACAGGCCACCCGTGTGAAAGAGCCCTAACATCTCTTCACTGGTTGCTGTCCTCACCCTCCCTCTCCTGGGTACTGTCCTCACCCTCCTGCCCATCCACACGCTGCTGACTGTCTGGCCACAGATTCCCATCAACATTGCAGCGTATATCCTCCCTTGCGATGCATTGAGGGAAGAAACGAGGGAGATGTCGCAACCATCGCCTACACTGATCTCCTGTAATATTTTCACAGGCAGCGTCTATTGCATGGAACGGGGACCTCTGATTTTGAGCCTGATGCTCATACACTCTCCACTCTCTTGTGAGGCCATGGTTGATGACATGGTCTATAATTGTGGCCCGAATTTTTATCAGGGACAGCATGGTGTCTTCGTGCTCCTTGGCTCTTCCCCCTATTCCACCACCAGGCACCCTTACTCCTCCTCCTCTTCTTCCTCTTCCTCCAGCAGGCAGTTGCCCTTGTTCATTTACTTGGCCAGGTGCCTCCATGTTCAGAAATGATGGTATTATGTTCCTTAATAATTTTGACAATTGAACAGACTATTGTGCATATGATGACTTAAACAATGAAATTACGCTAACACGTTTTGGAGAGAACGACCATTAGACTGAGATCTGACAAATCAATTTAGATCAACAAGATCTATTCAATTGAAAATTGTGCTAAATGTAGGCTACTTGTACTAAATAATTTGAAAAATGTACTAAGACATTCAGACATGTACTAAGACATTTGCAATTTGATGAAATGAATGAGAAATGCCATTCAGTTGTGAACAATTGTCAAGTGGTTTGGAGATTTGTACATGTTGTTTTGAGAATGTCATTTCTGTTTCAAGAAATGAGCCAAAGCAATGGAGAAAAACTGTAATAAACACTCACTTACCTGCTTCTGCATTCCAGCGACGCGCCGAACGGGGCTCCGCTCCTCTCCCCCCTCCCCGGCCGGCGTCTTCATCCCGACTATGGGCACCCAGCCGTGACAGCTTCGGCTTCATGGCTGGGCACCCACTGCGCATGCGTGAGCCTCACTGCACATGCGGGCCCGGCGCGGCTCGTCGCTGATTGGACAGGCGATCGCATGGGACCTGTCATGTGTCCCATGCGATCGCCTACAGGGAGGGGCTGGTGTAGGCGATTAAGCTTAATCGCCTAACCAGCCCCTCGGCGGAAGCAGGAAGTGGGACAGGAAGTCCCACTCCTCCTGAAGCACCCACTCCCCCCCAAAAAAATGACATGCCAAATGTGGCATGTAAGGAGTGGGATAAGCGGAAGTTCCATTTTTGGGTGGAACTCCGCTTTAAGTGAATGGGCTCCCCTGTGTGCAAAAAATAAATAAAAAAATGCGAGCAGAAGCATGTGTTCCCACTATGCAAAGTATATAGGGGGCCTTAGGGGTGGTATATAGAAATAGATGGGCAGAGATGTCTGTCAGTTGGAGAGAGAGGTGTTCACTGGCTGCTAGCTTCAGCACTAGGCTGGCTCCATATTCACTCCCTCTCCCAAATCCTAAAATTTCTGTCCCTTCGCTCCAGTAGAAACCCCCCCACACTCACCCCCTTCAGCAGAAACACTTCTGCATCCAAACCCTGGAGTTCACAATGAACACAGAGCAGTGAGAGCATGATCTGGAGGGAGGGGTACAAGCTTCCTGCTCATTCTTTATCTGACAGGAGATAACACTGCCGACTATGGGGGGGGGTGCGAATAGGGTTGCCACCTGTCCGGTTTTGACCCGGACAGTCCGGGTTTGGACACATGTGCCCGGTTTTGAAGCCGCCTGAGACCCGGGCACATTTTTAAATTAAAAAAAGCCATATATACAGTTCTGCCCCCCTCCATATACCATCCACAGCCATATATACAGTTCTGCCCCCCTCCATATACCATCCACAGCCATATATACAGTTCTGCCTCCCCTCCATATACCATCCACAGCCATACATACAGTTCTGCCCCCCTGCATATACCATCCACAGCCATACATACATCCCCCCCTGCATATACCATCCATAGCCATACATACAGTTCTGCCCCCCCCTCCATATACCATCCACAGCCATATATACATTTCTGCCCCCTCCATATACCACCCACAGCCATACATACAGTCCTGCCCCCCCCTTCATATACCATCCACAGCCAAATATACAGTTCTGCCCCCCTCTATATACCATCCACAGCCATACATACAGTCCTGCCCCCCTCCATATACCATCCACAGCCATATATACAGTTCTGCCCCCCTTCCATATACCATCCACAGCCATATATACAGTTCTGCCCCCCTTCCCCCATATACCATCCATATACACAGTTCTCCAACCCCCCCCATACCACCTACTGCCTTACCCTTCGCACTCCTCCCCTGTACATACTGCCCCCACCATACCCTCCACACTCCTCTCCTGTGCATACTGCCACCATCATACCCTCCACACTCCTCTCCTGTACATACTGCCCCCATCATACCACCCACACTCCTCTCCTGTACATACTGCCCACTGTCATATCCTCCACACTCCTCTCCTGTTCATACTGCTCCCATCATACCCTCCACACTCCTCTCCTGTACATACTGCCCACTGTCATACCCTCCACACTCCTCTCCTGTTCATACTGCCCCCATCATACCCTCCACACTCCTCTCCTGTACATACTGCCCCATCATACCCTCCACACTCCTCTCCTGTACATACTGCCCACTGTCATACCCTCTGCACTCCTCCTCTCCTGTACATACTGCCCCCATCATACTCTCCACACTCCTCTACTGCATATACTGGTCACTGTTACACCCTCTTCACTCCTTTCCTGCAAGTAATACCTACCCTCTGCACTAATTTCCTGTACATAATGTCTTACACTTTGCACTCTTTTCCTACACATACCAACATACGCGCCACACTCTTGTATATACTGTTGTAAATTCTGCACTCCCTCCCTGCACATACTGTAATACCCTCTGTACTTAATGAAAATGAAAAGGTGAACTAATGCCCCTGATCTCCACTGCACTTACTTCTGTAGTAATGGAAGAGTTTTATTTTTTTTAAATGATTGTGCTGAGGTTTATTCATGTCAGCAAGACTCTTACTTGTGGCACAGCAAAGTAAGCATATTTTATAGGTAAAATAATTATTTTGTTTAATTTAATCATGCCCCGTGAGGCCCCTCCCACAATATGGCCACACCCACCATATGTAGTGGCGTGTTCAGGTTTGGCTTGAGGAAAAGCTGGCAACCCTAGGCGCGAAGGGGGAGTTTTAGGACCCAGGAGAGGCACAGGCAGAGACTGCAGCTATCTCCTTCTGCTTCAGATCGGGACACAGCAAGCATGCATAGAACTGATCCCTCTGCAGAGCTGCCAGAGGGAGAAAGCAGGCAGCTCTGCAAGGGATCCACAGGTGTTACAAAGCAGATCCAATAAGTGACTTATCTGAGCAGTGGCGATGTCCATGCTCCTGGGGTAACACTCTCCTCCTCCCTCGGACAGTGCTCAGTCCTGTGCAGTCACAGGTTTTTTTTTATATTCTGAACTCTGTTCAGATTGCCGGGCCCCCCTGCTGGCCGGGGCCCAGTACAACAGGGCTGGTTGTACTGGCTTATCAGCGGCCCAAAACTAGAAGCATTACGGAACTTGAATGGAGATTTGATGAAAATTTCACTCCACCATCAGAGCGCTTCTTAGCATTGCAGCCGGGAAGGGCATGCAAGTGAAACACATAGGCCCAGATTCATAAAGCACTTACGCCGACGTAAGTGCAAATGTACTCCCGTAAGTGAAAATTTGCGCTGGCGCATCTGTGCGCTGGACCCACAAACCAACATACGCCTAAAAGCTGGCCACCCTACGCCGACGTAGCTTACATCCCCGGCGTAGCGGGGGCGTATATTTCGTCTGGACGCATGTTGCTGCTCCCATTGATTAGGCATTCAAACATGTAAATGAGGGAAATACGGCGATTCACAAACTCACCCCCGAAGGAGCTGCTGGTTAGAATTGGGATGGCATGTTACCTCATGGCTCTGGTGAAATGTCTAGGGTGAATGATGCGTGCAATAGCAGTAAAGGAATGTCCGCAAGTAGGAAGTCTCCTTATATGTTCTCTATTACCCAGCCATGGTAAAAACAGGTAACAGGTGATGGAAAGGATAGACGAAGGTTGGAGGACAGTCCTGCTTCCGACAACAATCAGATTTTTTTTGCCACTCCAGCCTGAGTGGGTATAGCGTACCTGGACAGGCCTCTCTCACAGACCTGGCAGCCAGAGTACCACTCGGAACTTGAGAAGGATGTCTCTGCCACAGACTCTTCTAGGTGACCGTCAGGAAAGTGCCTCTGCCACCGGCCTTTGCTGAGTAGGGATTAGCTTTGCGTTCGAAATAGGGTTACCACCTCATCCCTTTAAAACTGAACACCTATTAATTACACAGGTTCTGTGGCAGATTAAGGCTTTAATTAAACTAAAGTAGTGCCTTATTTACATTAAATTAGCCTCAGAATAATTAATGGTGTTCAGTTTTAAAGGGATGAGGTGGCAACCCTAGTTCGAAACAAACGTATGTTCGACTCGAACATCGTCCGTTCGATCGTTCGATGAATTTCGAACAAAAACGATCGTTCGCAGCAAATTCGAGTGAAACGAAACGGCCCATAATTCATTGCGGCATTGCGCTTTGATAATTGGCCAAACATGCACTATGACCCTGCATGCTTGGCCAATCACAGCACGCAAAAAAGGAAAACCATAATTGGCCAAAGCCTGGGTGGCTTTGGCCAATTATGGCTCAGGGCTTTAGCACACGCCCCACACTATATAAGGCTGCCTGCTGGGCGGCCTCGTGTAGTGTGTTCCGGTTTGTTAATGAGAGCAGTCAGAGAGACAGAGAGATTGTCTTTTTAGCTAGCTAGATAGAGCAGGCTAGTTAGTTTAGCTTTATTACAGTGTGTAGAGAATATATATACATCCTTAGGAGTTGTACATATATTTATACACTGTATAGCTTAGCTAGATCAGTTCTTCCTAATTTACTGGCAGGCAGGTGATTGTGCTATTTAAAGACGTTATCACAGGTATAGACACCCAGCAGGTACAATAGCAGTGATTTTAATGATGCTTAAATACAAAATAAAAAATAAATCCTTTAAATATTGTACCTGCTGGGTGTCTATAGTTTGCCTGTGAAAACGTCTTTGAGAACCCGGGTCTTGCTTGAGGGAACATGTATCAATGGAAAAAAGTTGCTCCTCAAAAAACGAGCGTTTTTAAAACTTTTTTCCATTGATACATGTTCCCTGGGGCAAGACCTGGGTTCTGAAAGACGTTTTCCAACAATAACTTGAATATTGGTCTTTAAAATGATCGTTTTTGAATGCGAACGTTCGAGTCCCATAGACTTCAATGGGGTTCTAAATGTTCGTGCGAACGATCGGACTGTTCGACGGTTCTGGTGCGAACCGAATGCGGGGGTGTTCGGCTCATCCCTATTCCTGAGTGTAAATATGAAGGAACTCCTCCTGAATAAAGCTTTGCCTGAATCTTCCTTTAATGTCGCCCAGGTACCAACAGAGAGGATTCGATCCCTCAGTGTCTAGTACCTTGACTTAAACCAAAAGGAATATGTTGTGTGTTTGTATGTATTTTGATAAGCACTTTTGAATAATATATTTTTTTGCACAAGGATATGATTGGTTTGTATTCTTATTGTGAGCCAGTAGGTGGAGCACTCCGCTCCTTTTCAGGAATTTTCTAGGATATCCTTAGCAACTTGGATGAAAAAAATCATCTGTTTACTATATAGCTCAACAGCTCTCTCTACCACTAGCCATTAATGTAATAACACTAACCCCCCTGTAACCCCAATACTATCCCTCCCTATATCCCCAAGAATAACCCTCCCTGTAACCCCAATACTAACCCTCCCTACAGCCCCAAGAGTAACTGTGATGGATTTCAAATACCCCGGTTGGGCACATCTGCCAGGCCTGTGTGCCCTGTCCTCCAAACGCACCCACAGCCGGCAGACTCGCTATAACCAGCCCTTAACCCCCAAAAATCACGAGAGAAGCCACACAGGTGTTGAGGGTTAAACTTGCAGAGTATCAACTCTTTATCAAAGGGGTTGTAAAGGCACACATTTTTTCATTCTATGCATTAAGGTAAAAAAACATCCAAGGACTAGCCCCCCCCAGCCCCCTCGTTTACTTACTGGACCCTAAAAAGTTCTGTGCTGTGAACGCGCTGGCTTCTCAGCCGGGCTTCTCGGCTCATTTATTGGTTGATTGAAAGCAGCACAGGCATTGGCTCGTGCTGCTGTCAATCACATCCAATGACGTGGCGCATCAGGGGGCATAGCTAAGTAATACAGTCTGCGGCTATGGCCGCTAGCTGTATCACGGAAGCAAGCCCGCAAGAACTAACCCCCATGAGAGAGAGCTTGCATGTAGGGGGTTAGTTCTTGCAGGGAGGAGCCGAGACAGCCGCCAAGGGACCCCAGAAGACATGGTTTGGGGCCACTCTGTGCAAAACAAGCTGCACAGTGGGGGCAAGTATAACATGTTTGTTACTGAAAAAAAAATACCTTTAAGTAGAAGACATACACCTTTAAACACAGTTAGGGACACTCCGCTTAGCCTTGTCAGAGGGGGGTAGGGGACAAGGAAGAACCAATGGGTTCTGTCACATTAACACTCCCTGTAACCCCAATACTATCCCTCCCTATATCCCCAAGAATAACCCTCCCTTATCCCCAAGAGTGATCCCAATACTAACCCCTACATATATCCCCCAGAATTACCCTTGTGTAGTTATATGTCGGCAGAATGGCACAGACAGGCAGACTCAATGAATAGAATAGAATTTAAGTTCCTTTTTTGGCACTTTTTTCTTACAAGTAAAAATCTGTATTTTTGCTAGAAAATGACTCAGAATCCCCAAACATTATATATATATATATATATATATATATATATATATATATATATAAAAAAGTTTGGGGGACAGTGCCAGAATTGCACGGGGGTGTGGCCCGGCGCAACATTTTGGGGGGCTCAATTCTGCCTCTGTCCCCCAAAGTTTTTATTTCCTGTGTCCCCGCGGCCTGCGCTCTAGCTGCCATGTTTAGTCTCCGGCTGCCCGGCTGTCCCTGTGATTGGGCGAATAGGGTCATGTGCCTGTGCGGCTTTCCTCTTCCACCTACCGCTTGGCACTGATATAATTTTAGCACACCGGACGCCTTCAGCTCCGCTCCCCTGAGACAAGGCTCTGACCGACACCCCGGGCCCTCGGACACCAGCTTGGCCTAGGCCGGCCGCCGGGTCTTTTCATGTCAGAACACCAGCCCTTACATCCTCCCGCACTGCAGGTACCACACACCATCTACTAGACATGGCCGCATCTGCCCATAGACTAGCTGCAGCCAGACATTGGGTGCTACACCTCCAGACAGGGATTCCGTTTTCTTCCCAGCATGGTTACTGGTGCACTTCCATGCTACACCAGCGAACATTCTGGATGTTGCTGGATACCTCCATACCTGTAGGCTTCCAGTTGTCGGTGTAGTGTGTGGGTTGCAGTGGTCAGTGTAGTGTAGTCTGTGTGGCAGTGCTCAGTGTAGTGTGTGGTGTAGTGTGTATTGTAGTGGTCAGTGGACAGTGTAGTGATTAGTTTAGTGGACAGTGTAGTGTAGTGGTCAGTATAGAAATCAGGTAGGTCAGTGTAGTGGTCAGTATAGGAATAAGGTTAGTCAGTGTAGTGGTCAGTATAGGAATTGGGTTAGTCAGTGTAGTGGTCAGTATAGGAATCGGGTAGGTCAGTGTAGTGGTCAGTATAGGAATCAGGTAGGTCAGTGTAGGAATCGGGTAGGTCAGTGTAGTGGTCAGTATAGGAATCAGGTTAGTCAGTGTAGTGGTCAGTATAGGAATCAGGTAGGATGGTGTAGTGGTCAGCATAGGAATTAGGTAGGTCAGTGTAGGAATCGGGTATGTCAGTGTAGTGTTAAGTATAGGAATTGGGTAGATCAGTGTAGTGGTCAATACAAGAATCAGGTAGGTCAGTGTAGGAATCGGGTAGGTCAGTGTAGTGATCAGTATAGGAATCAGGTAGGTCAGTGTAGTGCTCAGTATAGGAAAAAGGTAGGTCAGTGTAGTGGTCAGTGTAGGAATCGGGTAGGTCAGTGTAGTGGTCAATATAGGAATCGGGTAGGTCAGTGTAGTGCTCAGTATAGGAAAAAGGTAGGTCAGTGTAGTGGTCAGTGTAGGAATCGGGTAGGTCAGTGTAGTGGTCAATATAGGAATCAGGTAGATCAGTGTAGTAGTCAGCACTGGAATTGGTTAGGTCAGTGTAGTGGTCAGTATAGGAATAAGGTTAGTCAGTGTAGTGGTCAGTATAGGAATAAGGTAAGTCAGTGTAGTGGTCAGTATAGGAATAAGGTAAGTCAGTGTAGTGGTCAGTATAGGAATAAGGTTAGTCAGTGTTATGGTCAGTATAGGAATAAGGTTAGTCAGTGTAGTGGTCAGTATAGGAATTGGGTAAGTCAGTGTAGTGGTCAGTATAGAAATCAAGTAGGTCAGTGTAGTGGTCAGTATAGGAATAAGGTTAGTCAGTGTAGTGGTCAGCACTGGAATCGGGTAAGTCAGTGCGGTGGACAGTTAGGTAAGTGTAGTGATCAGTCTAGGAATAATGTAAGCCAGTGTAGTGCTCATTAAAGGAATTTGGCTGGTCAGTACTATTGTAGGAAGGGCCTTGCCCCGGGCGCTGACAACCCACACTACGCCACTGTATATATACAGGGCCGGATTAACATAGGGGCTGTTGGAGCTGCAGCTCCAGGCCCCTTTCTCAAGATAGGCCCATTTGCCCAAAAAAAAAAATTGAAAACATTTTTTAATGAAAAAAATAAAAAATAAATAAAAAAAAGATCGACTTCCGGGGGTTGTAGCTTGATGACCATATTTCACAGAAACCCCACATTTTGGGGGGTAGGCAGTTGAAGACCTACCCCACAACTGGTCAAAATATGGGATGTCTATCATGTATGGTTCCGGAGATACGGGGCTGCTTGCACAGCCTGTCAGAAGCTACATACAGAGCGGCCATTATAAATACAAGCTGACACATTGCAGCAGACTGAGAAAAAAAAATCATCATTTGTTTTTTGCTAGAAAATTATTCTATGGTGGTCTTTGCAACTTTTTATGTTGCACGGTATAGAGCTGCAAGATTCTGGCTAAAATGACAACTGCAATTTTTTTGCTTAGAAGATAGATCACGATTCTCTCACGATTCGAGCGGCGTAACATCATCTTTCACATTAAAATGAAAAAAAAAAAAAAGGGTTAACTTTACTGTTTCGTTTTTATGGTTTTTATTATTTATTGAAGTGGGCAAATGCAGTGTGACATAAAATATTGCTGTTTAACTTAAGAAACAAGTGTTGGACTTTAAGTGGTTACATTTCTTGCAAACACACAGAAGTTTGATCTAAGAAGGAAGTTAGTTACAATGGGGCTGATTTACCAAGCCTGTGCGCCATGACTCATGGTGCACAAGCAGGAGTAAATGTGTTTTTGACATTTACAAAAGAGATACACTGCCAGTGCAGTGTATTTCATGATTTACTAAACTGCCTAATGCGCCCAGGAGAGGGCGCACGGCACGCCAGTACAGAGCTGGCGTACGGCATTTAGTAATGTAAACATCGGGGATTTGGGTGGGAGTTTATGAGGGGAGGGAGGGGGTGATGCAGGGGAAGTGTAGTGACATGTGTTTGAACGTGTGTGACGGGCCGAATTGAAAGCGAAAGTGACTTTTGAGAACCGATCCCCGTGCGCTTGCAAAGTACGCCAGAACCTCAGAAGGTTCATTTGCATACTGGGCATGCGCAGAGGGAAATTTCGGGGAATGCCGTGAGCCGCGTCAGTACGCCGAAAAATTATTGATAAATTCCTTGCGGCGTAGCTGTGTGTGCGCTGCGTGAAGCGGCGCACGGCAATCTCCGAGCTGTTCTCGGGCTGCGCTGACACTGAAGGGGAACTCCGTGCCAAATTTCAAATTTGAAACTGGCATGGGTTCCCCCCAGGGGTACAATAGGCTCTTCGGCTTGGTCCGGAACATGAGGGGTAAACCCAAGCCAAAAACGGCGTGGGGTTCCCCCCCAGATCCGTACCAAGCCTCATCCCAGGCATGCAGTCTGGCCGGCCAGGAATGGGGGTGGGGACGAGCGAGCGCCTCCCCCCCTGAGCCGTACCAGACCGCATGCCCTCGACATGGGGGAGTGTGCGCTTTGGGGGAGGGGGGCACTGCCCCCCCACCCCAAAGCACTCTTGTCCCCATGTCGATAGGGACAAGAGCCTCTTCCTGACAACCCGGACGGGAGCCAATCAGAATCTGGGATCCCCTTTAATAAGGCGGCCCCCAGATTCCGGCCCCCCACCCTATGTGAATGAGTATGGGGTACATCGTACCACTACCCTTTCACCTGGTGGAAAAAGTGTAAACACAAATAAACCACACAGAATAAAATAATTTATTAGTCAGCTCCGGGGGTCTTCCGCCAACCCACCCAGGTCTTCGCTGCCACAGTCTTCTGCCCCCGCCCCCTTCACCACAAAGCTCCCGTGCTTATGGGGGAGGGCAGCGGGCTTCGACGTTTTCTGCCGGGGTGAGGGTCGCACATCCCACCCTGGTCTTCTAGTCGTTTTCGTCGCCGCTCCCTTCACCACAAAGCTTCCTGCTTATGTGGGAGGGCCGCGGGCTTCGTAGTTTTCTGCCGGGGGGGGGCTCTCGTTAGCCTCTTCTGCCTGGCTCTTCCGCGGGGACCAGGGCTTGTCGTCGCTGTGTTGCCGCCTTCCGCCGCCGCCCCCTTCACCACAAAGCTGCCATGCTTGTGGGGGAGGGTAGCGGGCTTCGAAGTTTTCAGCCGGGGTGAGGGTCGCACATCCCACCCCGGGCTTCTCGTCGCTGTCTTCCGCCGCGGGGATACACTCGCGGGCTTCTTCGGCGACCTCCGCTTCTGCCTGGCTCCTCCGCTAGGGCCAGGGCTTCTCTCCACTGTGTTCTTCCATTCGATGTTGACACGGCGAGTTCCGGCGCTGAAATGCCGACAGAGCGGCGGGCACCGACTTATATTGGCATAGGGCGTGGGCGTGGTTATGCCACCATGTGACCTTAACTCATGTGACATCACAGGGCATGATGGGAATGTGATGAGAAGGGGGCGGTGGCGGAAGATGGCGACACAGCGACGAGAAGCCCGCCACGTCGAAGGATGGGATGTGCGACCCTCATCCCGGCAGAAAACGTCGAAGGGGGCGGCGGCAGAAGACGGCGACACAGCGACGAGAAGGCCTGGCCCCCGGCGGAGGAGCGAGGCAGAAGCTGACAAAGACAGCGACGAGAAGCCCAGGAGAGCGGCGCCCTCCGGCGGAAGACAGCGAAGGAAGCCCTGGCCCCAGGAGGAGCCAGGCAGAAGCGGAGAAGCCCGAGGGGGAGCGACATCCCCGTTGTTCTCCGCTGTTTTCGGCCGCCCCCCCTGGATGTAAGAGAGCTTAATTTTGGGGTGGGGGCCTGGCCGAACATAGCGGAGAGCATCGGTGGGCGTCTCTCCCCCCCGCCGGAAGGCGGCGAAGACCGGGGGGGTAGGTGTACCCCCCGGCGGAAGACAACCATCAGCCCGCGGGAGGCAGGAGCCCCCCGCAGAAGGCGGCGGCGAAGACCGAGGAGGGGCTCCGCCCCCTGTTGTTCTCTGCCGTTTTCGGGATGGGGGCCCGGCCGAACATGGCGGAGAGCATCGGTGGGTGTTTCCCCCCCCGGCGGAAGGCGGCTGCGAAGACCGGTGCGGGGCTGGAAATTTTTATTTATAAAACTACGACCAAAAAGTTAACAAATATATAAAATAAACAAAATAACTAAATAAACCAAATAACACAAAAACAAACAACAAAACACAAACCATCAAACCACCGACCTCCACCCACCAAGAAATAACTATAAAGAAAGAAAAATAGCACCAGAACGGGTATTTACAACAGGCTCACTGGTACAAGAGAAAGTCTTTATAGTCCATCAGAAAAGCTTGCCCAGATCATTGCCAACAAAAAGAAAAAAACAAAACAACTTAAAACGGCTCACTGGTACAGTAGGGAGATATTAAAGTCCATAGAAACCACTACTGTCCAGATCATCGCCAACCCACAACACACCCCACCACCACAACAACAAATACCTACAACCCACGTATGAGCAAGAACATGATAGTCAGACATGTCTGTAGCCTTATTTTAAAAAAAATACCATAAACAAAATCTAAGGGGGTGAAAAAGGATAGATGCCCCTACCCATGGAGAGGGGCAGAGCCGTGACCCAAGGGGGCTGGAAGAGGAACCCCCTCCATAAATGAGCACACCTCTCAGGCCCGACCCTCCTCCTTTCCAGATCCCGCACCTTCACCAACTCCCGAAATATATCGCCCACCACCTCATGCACAGACAGGATTTTGTCCCTAGTGGAAACCAAACACCGAGTGTGCCAAGTGTAATAAAGCACAACTAGGCTGACTAAATAAAGTGACGATAACTCAAATCCCCTGCGGACCCCAAAATCACCATACACTCGCTCAGCATAGGTCAGGGCCGGAAAGGCAGGGGTAGCCAATGGCACCCCCTACCCTCGTAAGAACCTCCATGTTGAAGGGACATTGGACCAGAAAATGGTCCATGGTCTCCAATGTCCCACCACATTCCTGACGGGGGCAGTCCCTGTCCCCCAGGTTCCTGTATTTGAGATTCGCACGGACATAGAGTCGTCCATGGAACGACTTCCATGCGAGATCCCAAAACGTATTTGGAATTCTAGAAGAATTCAAGAGGGCTAGCCCCTCCGTGAGGACCCTCTCAGGGCAGTCCCTCAAAGACAGGGGCTTCAAAATGTCCGAGGCCATGACCCTCAGGTACAGCTCCCGCCGACCCAAAGAGCCCACCTCCAGGGCAGTTATTCGCCACTGCCTCAGTACCTTTAATGCCAGGGGGACATAGGAAGGGAGATACGCATGCGATCTCCTCAGATCGCCGGGCCTCCCCCCCTCCCCCCACTCCCTTAAGAACAGCAAGAGCCAGTCCTTGCATGAACACTCCCACCAGGAAGGCTCGTCCACAAATATGGACTGCAAATTGTATTTAACAAAGATGGTGACAAAGAACACCACCGGGTTGACCATGTCCAACCCACCTTGCCGTCGCTGGCGGTATGTGACCTCCCTCTTGATCATGTTCAGTCTGTTACCCCACAACAGCAGGAAGAACAGACCACAGACCCGAGCATAGAGAGATGCTGGCAAAAGACACACATAGCTTACAAAGAGAAACTCAGGCAATAAGTATGTCTTGACCAAGCTTACCCTTTCCCTCAGGGAAAGTTTCCAACCTTTCCAGGCCTTCACCTTCCGAGTGGCACTCACCAGCCTGCGCTCCCAGCTTAGCTTGGGATAATCACCCGGGCCGAAATGAATGCCAAGAACTCAAATCTCTGGTACGGGCGTGGGGAACACGTCCGGAAGGGGGAACTGCTCCCCCTCCTTCCCCAACCAGAAAACTTCACTCTTGTCCCAATTGACCAGCGAGCCTGACGCCTCAGAGTAGCACCCGATCTGGGACTCCACATAATGGGCCTCCTCACGACCAGATACCACCACCGAGACGTCGTCCGCATAGGCCACAACCCTCACCGCCGAAACCGGACCCCCGACAGGTCCCACCGGAACCCCGCCCAGATGCTCGCAGTCTAGCCTCCTTACGAAGGGGTCGACCGCAAAGATGTACAGGAGGGGGCTCAGCGGGCACCCCTGCCGGACGCCAGAGTCCACAGCAAAGGCCCGGCCCACCCAACCGTTGACAAGAGGGAAGCTCTCAGCTCCCCTATACAATACCTGCAGCCAATCAACGAATTGATCAGGCAGACCGTATCTCCTCAGAAGCAGCCAAAGGTACTCATGGTTCACCCGATCAAACGCCTTAGCCTGATCCAGTGCAAGCAGATACCGCTCGCTGCCATCAGCCCTGCACCTTTCCACAGCCTCCCGGATGCTCAGGACGGCAATAAAAGTGCCCCCGGCCAGGAATTGTGCAGTGCTGAGAGGGATACAGCATCCTGCCCGCCAAAGCAGACAGACGTGTAAACAAGATCTTTGCCAGTATCTTCCTATCTGTGGTAAGAAGGCCGATCGGACGCCAATTCTCCACCACAGACGGATCTTTCCCCTTTGACAGTAGGATCAGAGCTGACCTTCTCATTGAGGGAGGCAGCAGGCCATAGGCCAAACATTCACTAAACACGTCCCTCAGATGAAGAGCCAAGAGGCTCTTAAAGGTTTTGTAGAACTCGGCCGTGAGCCCATCGGGCCCAGGCGACTTTTTAGAAGCTAAAGAGCTGATAGCCTGCTCGACTTCAGCTACCGAGATCTCTTCTGTCAGAGAGTCAGGAAGGTCAGACCCCACTTCCAGCGGGGTCTCATCAAGGAATTCCCTGACTTTCTCCATGTCTAGAGGCCGCTTCTTCAGGAGGTCCGAAAAGTGGTCTCTGACGACACCCAGGATCCCCGATCTGGACCGGACCAGAGATCCTGAGGCATCCTTCAGGCCATGTACGACCTTCGAACTCGCCACCTCACCACAGCTCTTGTAGGGATCAGGAGAGATAAACTTCCCGTAATCCCTCTCAAAAACCAGGGAGGCGAGACGGTCATTCTGACACTACTTCATCTGCGCCTTCAGACCGGATATCTGTTCCCGAGAGCCCCCAGAGGACACCAGGCGGTCAAGCTGCCTGCGTAGTCTCTGGTAGGCTTGGTACTTGGAAGCTGCCCTGTACCCAGAGATTTCCCGGAAAAAAGTCGCCAGACCTCTTTTTAACTACTTCCCACCACTCAAGGCGGGAGCAGTTGCCCTCAAGGAGCGAGGTCTGGCCCAGGAAGAAAACCTCATAGGCTTCCCTAACCTCAGGATCCTCCAGTAGCGACCCATTCAGGCGCCACAAACCCCTCCCTTTCTGAGGAGTGTCAGCGACATTCAGGGCCACAGATACCATACAGTGATCGGAGAACTCTACCGACTGCAGCTCAGGAGCCGAGCAGGCAGAGTCCTCCTTTAAAAAAAACCTATCTACTCTTACTACTACCTCGGGAAAATGTGAAACCAGTGAGGTTGGGGAGGTGACGAACGTGCACATCCACCAACCTGGCCTCCCTCACTACGTTATTCAAAAAAATACTATCATATCCCAGAGGGTTGGCGGCACCTGCCCGGTCTTTGGGCCTAGTGATCATATTGAAATCGCCACCAAAAATCACCTTCTGGGACGTAAAAAGATAAGGCTTAACCGCCGTAAGGAGGCTCCTCCTCTCCCTCCTAGTTTGAGGTCCATAAAAATTTATGAGCCGGAGGAATTGCCCCCACACGACAGCGTCCACCACCAGACATCTACCGATCTCCACCTCAATCACTCGCCGGCAAGCCACCGGACCAGTCTTAAAAAGGACCGCAACCCCACTGCAGGGCTCGGCCGCAAGAGACCAGAGGGAGGGCCCACATCTCCACTCCCTCTTTGCTAGATGCATCTCTGCCACAGATGCCAGCCAGATCTCCTGCAAAAACAAAATGTCAGCTTCAACACGGCTAAGAAAATCGAAGGCCATAAAACGAGCTCCTGCAGAATGAATACTTGCGACATTAATGGTCGCAAGCCGTATTGGAGAGGGTACCGCCATCAGAATGATTGAAAGTGGTCACGTTCTCCTTCATACTACAAACACAAAAACATATTTACATATCTACACTTCCTCCTCCTCTGAGCCCGAGGAGGAGGAGAGGATACCAAACGGGTTCCCCAGGGACACCCCACTTCGTGCCCCCGGGGGAACCCCACCCTTCACTGTTGACTTCCCGCCCCCAGATCTGGCAGCCTTCCCCTTCTTCTTTTTGCGTCTCACCTGCTCCCACTCCTGCCACCTCTCCGAGATGACTACACCACCCCCCTCCTCGGACCCGCTGCTCGAGATTTCCCTCTTGGATGAGGCTCGAGCAGTTTCCATCTCCATGGCCACAGGGCCAGAGGAGACTCTGGGTCCAGAAGGGGGGGGAATGGAAGAGGCAGGAGGGGGGCCAGAGACAGGGGAGAGGACAGGGGGGGACCAGACTTAGCTGGACGGGAAGAAGAAGGGGGAGGGGGGGACGGGACTTGGGAGGGGGGGGGACAAGGGGGGGGAGTACGAGGGGGAGGGGGAAGGGGGATGGGGATTGGCCCTGCAACATTAGAAGGGGAACCCCGGGCCCCGGACCCTCAGGCCCGGAACCCCCAGGTCTCCCGACTCCTCCCCACCGGCTCCGCCCTCCGGAGGACCGGGAGCCTCCCGACCAACCAAGCCCGTGTCCCCCGGGGGGGGAGCCCCACGCCCACGCCTGCTCCGCCTTCTTTGAGGCAATGGGCCTGTTGGTCCCTCCAGAGCAGTACTAGGGGCTCCAGGATCCCCACCCCCCCGGCCATCACTCGCCGGGGGGGCTTCGGCCGCTCCCGGCCCGGGAGGTGCCCCCCCTGAGGAAGAACCCCGATGTGCTTTGGGGCACCTGCTAAATGGGTGCCCCATCTCATGGGTGCCCCATCTCACCACACAAGTTGCAGCATATCTTCCCACATGACTCGGACAGGTGGCCAAACTCGTGGCACCGGCCACATCTGACCACCGTGCAGTCCGAGCTCATGTGGGTTGGGCTGCCGCACTTGAAGCAACGACGGGGCTGTCCCGGGTAGAAGGCCAGGATCCGGTCTCTGCCTAGAAAGGCGCTGCCAGGGAGGTGGGCAACACTGTTGCCCTCCCTCTTGAGCCGGATCCTGGTCAACCAAGCCCCGGTCCAGACCCCGCACTCATCAAGGTTCTTCCTCAGGGGGGTCTGCAACTGCCCCTACCTCCCGAGCCAGGTGGCAATGTCCTCCGGAGGGAGCGACTCATTCCTCACCAGGATGGTGATGTTCTTAACCTCCTCCTGCCTGGAGATGGCAATGAGCCCGTACCTCTTCCAAGGGTCAACGCCCCTCACCAACCCAAAGTTGGCAATGAAGCGTTCCATACACACGGGAGTGACAAAACTTATATCAAACTCCCGTGTGTTGGTGGGGTGGATGACAGCAAAAAGGTCACCCACCCCAAAACCCAAGCAGGGGTCTGGACCCTCGTACCGGAGCTGGACAACATTCCTGCGTCTCCTCTCCGGACCACCCGTACCCCTCGTCCACGCCGACCCCTGCTTCCTCTCCTGGTCAGCAGGGGGGGGGGGGCGTGGAAATTTTGGGCGCCAAACCGCCTGTACAGATGGTCCAGAGAGGTACGAGAGCCAGCCACCTGGGCAAAGGAGCGCCCCCCCTAAGGGCAGACAACAGGTTGGCCTCCGGAGACCCCCGAAAGATGTTCTCCGGAAGTGGGGCACCCCCCTCAGCACCCCCAGAAGTGGGGGGGGATGGGGGAGCCCCCATCCCTGCCGGTGGTGTTGCACCCACCCCCGCTGATATACCCTGACCACCCTGACCCACCACCTTTGGCCTGACTACAGGCTCCCCCCCGGGGCCACAGCAGAGGGGGGTACCTCCCCCACCAAACTCCCCCACCCAGACCCCTCTGCAATCTCACCAGCCCCTTGGGACTCAACCTGTACTGGGGGGATGCCCCCCTGGGACCCCTCCAACTCCCGGATAAAGTCATAGGCTACACAGTCCACCAGGAGGGGTCCCACCTCACATTCCCCCCACCCCGCCTGTGCTGCAGGGAGCCCCTCGGGGCTTGTGGTTATGTTCATGGGGACCTGGGGGGTAGGCAACATACCGTCCATTATACCGTCCATTACACCCGACCTCTCATGCCCCGGGACCTCCAAGCTGGTGACACTATCTGCAAACTCGTGGGGGGGGCCACTTCCGGTTCGCGCGGGGGCACTTCCGGTTCGCGGGGGGGGGGGGGGGGGCCATGCACCTGCCTCTCCCCCTGTTCTTTACCAGCCGCAGGAGCGGTCACTGGCGCTGCCTCTGTCAGGTCCTCCCGCTCTACCGCAGGCTGAGGGGTCCTGGAGACAGGCACACAGCGGGCTTCCATAACTGCAGCGTGGCCCTCCTGTGGGAGCCTGGGCATGCTGACCTGTAGACGCTGGGGGGGTACCTCCGGCGGCGCTTGGGCCCTGCGACCTCCTGGATCACTGGACTCCCCCGACCTAGCCAACCCCCCAGTCCCTTTCACGGACCGAGGGATTGACTCCCGGGAGCCCTCCCCAGGTTTGATGGCCATACTGGGCCCCGCACCACCGGAACTCCCACCCCCCCCCACTACACCCAGGCTCTCCTGGCTTCCCCAGCTGCTTGGGGGTTGGGACTCCGATCGCCCGTTTTTCCTCCTCGCCGCTTGGGTTCCTTCCCGGCTTGCCTGCTGGAGGGTCTTCCTGAGCTCCTCTAAGAAGCTCACCTCCCCAGCCCCACGTTCAAAAAAACCCCCCAAATATTCCCAGATTTCCTTAACTTCTAGGTTTAGGGTGTTGATGGCCCCCTTAAACTCTGACCTCCTAGTACTGGCGCACCTGTCCCTCTTGTCCCTCAGGCCTGCGAGAGATGTCATTTTTTCCACGCAGGCCTGGGATATCTTCACCAGCAGGGATTTGATCTTATCCCGCCTCTTCCTAGCTTTAGCCTCCGTCTCACCTGGCTGGGGAGCGGTCCAATCTGAGAGTCCTTCTTGGGTCCCTAGGAAGAGACGGTCCTCCCTGCTGATGGTGGTGGTGGTGATCTGGCTGGAGGGCAGGTGCTGCTGGTTCCTCCGGAGGCCGTATGCTGGTCCTTCCCCTGGGCTGAGGGAGGCCATCCCTCCCCTCTTTAGGGGGCTGGGGCTGGAGGCTGGTCTTGGTGGCTGGAAGCACTGGAACTCAGGAGCTCAGGAAAAAGGTCTTCACTCCTCTCCAGCAGGATGCAAACTGAAGGGAGTGGGAGGAGCTGGAACTACTGCCAGTGGGAGGAGCTGCACTGAGACCGAGGAGGGGCTCCGCCCCCAGTTGTTCTCTGCTGTTTTCAGCCGGCCCCCCCCGGATGTAAAAGAGCTTAATTTGGGGTGGGGGCCTGGCCGAACATGGCGGAGAGCATTGGTGGGTGTCGTCCCCCCCGGCAGAAAACGGCAAAGCCCGGGGCCCAATGGGCTGGTGGTGGGGGGTCCCGGCAGAAGACCCCCAGAGCTGACTAATAAATTATTTTATTCTGTGTGGTTTATTTGTGTTTTCACTTTTCCACCTGGTGAATGGGTAGGTGTACGGTGTACCCCATACTCATTCACATAGGGTGGGGGGCCAGAATCTGGGGGCCCCCTTATTAGAGGGGGCTCTCAGATTCTGATAAGCCCCCCGCCCGCATACCCCGACAACCAACGGCCAGGGTTGTCGGGAAGAGGCTCTTGTCCCTATCGACATGGGGACAAGAGTGCTTTGGGGTGGGGGGGCAGTGCCCCCCTCCCCCAAAGCGCACACTCCCCTATGTCGAGGGCATGTGGTCTGGTACGGCTCAGGAGGGGGGCGCTCGCTCGTCCCCACCCCCATTCCTGTCCGGCCAGACTGCGTGCCTGGGAGAAGGGTTTGGTCTGGATCTGAGGGGGAACCCCACGCCGTTTTTGGCGTGGGTTTAACCCCTTATGTTCCAGATCAAATCTAAGAGCCTGTTGTGCACCTGGAGGGGGACCCCCACGCCGTTTTTTTTTTTAATTTGGTGTGGAGTTCCCCTTTATCCCGGTCCTGTCAGGGGGGGGAATGCCTGCTCGTCTGTCCATACAATGTATGAACAGCGATCTGTCATTTCCCTAGACAGTCCCACCCCCTTTACAGTTAGAACACACCCAGGTAACATAATCAACCCCTTCCTCGCCCCTAGTGTTAACCCCTTCCCTGCCAGTGACATTTTTATAGTAAGCAATGCATTTGTATACCATTGGTCGCTAGAAAAATGCCAAAGCTCACAAAAATGTGTCCGCCACAATGTCGCAGTAGCCATAAAAATCAATGATCGCCACCATTACTAGTAAAACAAAAATATATTCCTAAAAAACCCATAAAACGAACCCCTATTTATAACTTTTGCCCAAACCAATCAAACGCTTATTGCGATTTTTTGGAACCAAAAATATGTCGAAGAATACGTATCGGCCTAAACTGAGGGCAAAAAGTTTTTTTTTTATATATTTTGGGGGAGATTTATTATAGCAAACAGTAAAAAAGTTGTCTTTTTATTTACAAAATTGTCGCTATATTTTTGGTTTGAGCAAAAATAAGAAAAAACGCAGAGGTGATCAAATACAACCAAAAAAAATACAATTTTGTTGGGGGAAAAAAGAGGACGCCAATTTTGTTTGGGGGCCACGTCGCACAACCGCGCAATTGTCAGTTAAAATGACGCAGTGTTGAAATGCAAAAAATGGCCCGGTCAGTGACCAGTAATATGGTCTGTGGCTCAAGTGGTTACAAATTAAAAAAACACTAAAGTTAGCCCAATTTATGGCCATAATGTGAAAGATGATGTTACACTGAGTAAATAGATACCCAACATGTCACGCTTTAATATTGCACACACTCATGGAATGGCGCCAAAATTCAGTACTTGAAAATACCCATAGGCAACACTTTTTTATTTATTTTCAGGTTACCAGTTTAGATTTACAGATGAGGTCTAGTGCTAAAAGTATTGCTCTCGCTCTAACGTACGCTATGATACCTCACATGTGGGGTTTGAACAGGGGTTAAATATGTGGGCGGGACTTACACATTTAAGGCCCGCCCACATATGGAAACATCGTTCAAACCACACATGTGAGGTATCATAGCGTGGGTAAGAGCGAGAGAAATACTTTTAGCACTAGACCTCATCTGTAAATCTAAGCGTGTTCGCTTCTGACTGCGAGCTACTAGGGACAGGGGCGTTTAAATTATTATTATTTATGTTTGTTACGTAAAAATTCTATAAGACCTCCCCTTCAGGTTGTAAAGCATCAGTTCAGGGGAAAAAAAATAAAAAAACAGCTCTCATACATTCATCCGCCATTGCAGATTTGATTCTGGTAATGCATCTCGAGTGAACTGGACATGCTCGAACACTTAGAAAATTAAGCAGGGTGTTTGTGCCTGAAAATGACTTGCATCTTTCTGAGCATGCTCAGAAAGCTTGTTTTTTGGCTTAGTAATTTAAGGACATCCTTAACAGGTGTAAGCAGTTACAAGTGCACACAAACTAGAGGCTGACATTTCTTCATGTGTTTCCAATTGGTTCATTAGCACACATGTTATAAAAAGCGTGGATAGAGCACATGTCAGCTGCCCTGAGAGGGGGCAGACTTGCTGGCTGGAAGGAATGGCGGAGCGAAACAGAAATGTTTTGGAGCAAGTTTTTTTTATTTTTTTTTTGGGGGGGGGGGCAATTGTTTGATATAATGATTTTCACTTTGATGTTTTGTCTGCTGCATAATTTTGCAAAATGTCTCTCAAGATGTTAATGACTAATGTTTTAATCCTGTGGGTCTATCCTGTTATTTCAAAAGCATGATTCATATTCCAATTACTGTGTGAAATAAACCTTGGTCTATTTTTTGTTTTTATGTTTTTTTTGTGTGTGTTTATTTTTAATATTTTGTTTTGCTTTCCTTGTTTTGTGGACCAATAAAATTACTTTCAAATTTTGAAGTTTGTTTTGTGATATTTTTTTCATGCTATGGATTTTAACAGCTGCAGCTGAAATAGTTTGGGCCTAAACCATCAAGTGTGATTTGTCTCTAAGCTCTTTCCTGGTGTGTATACATGAAATGTTTGTCATGTTTAGTCACCAGAAAAGGAAAGACAAAGCGGTAAGTATTATTTCCTAGAATTGATGTCCAGACTGACTTTTTAAAGCACATGTGCAAGATGAAGGAAAACCTGCAAACAGGGCCTGTTTGGGGGGGTGGGGGATGGTGTATTGATGGACAGGCTTGAAGTTCTGATTTACAGCGCTGTGCTTGAAACTAGCACAAGACAATCCTATTCTAATTGTGGGTTGTTTGAGGGAAGCAAAGTGAGTGTTATAACCCCCGCTAGTGTTTTTAGGTTGGGCTTTGTGTCCCTTTTCTTAAAATTGGCTTCACTTCCTGTCACACAGCTGAACAGGAAGTGAGGTTAAACCCCTACCAATGGACTTTTCTTCGGGACACAGGTCAATCTAACTAGTGTCCCCATTAAGCAAATTGCACTGCTGTGTACACCCCAAATGATTAGTTACTTTGGGGTTTAGTAAAGGCAAAGTCGCTCTGCAGTAGAAGCGTAGTCAATGAAAATCAGAAGGGAAGCACTGATGGTTTTAACTTCCAATCCCGCCAAGTTTTTATTTTTCTTCCTTGCTTGTCCACTTGTAGTGCAAAGTGGATTTGCCTTTAGTAAATGGACCCCAAAGTCCAAGATCCCTACTAATTTGGGGTGTACACAGCAAATGCAATTTCCAAAATGGGGAAACTATTTAGATTGATCTGTGTGTCCCCAACAAAACATTACTCAGGTTTTTCCCTCACTTCCTGTTTGGCTATGTGGCAGGAAGTGAATGAATTAAGTAGAAAGTGACAACATTTGTGAGGTGTCTTTACCCTATCAGGGGTGCAGGCATCCCCAAAACAAACAAGAAAATTGTTGATTTAACATTGGGTGGTGTTTGTGGGGGTTCCTAACACACATTCATACATATTAGCAACACTGGATCCTGGCCTATTGGCATGGTTATATTTTCTTAAGCCTCTCAATAAAATTATGTGAAATTTGGGATTAAACTGGAACTATAATCAACACTTCTTTTTTTTGTTTTCTTTCATTTTGGATAGAGTTGGGGGGGAAGGGTTAGAAGCCCTGTCAGTGTATTTTGTATTATCCCTGTCCGTTTGGGGAGATTGGCCTTCACTTCCTGCCCCATAGCCAAACAGGAAGTGATAGAAAAACTAGGCAAATTAAGGGACTCCTGTGCCCCCCCTCCACACAACTTGTGTGTGTGCCCTGAAAATTCCTGGGTGGGTCATAAAAAAACAGGGTGTGGCCTTGACAGGAAGGGTGGGTCATTTTTCTATTAGGGGTGCCGAAATTTGGTCAGGCCTAGGGCAGCACAAAACCTAAATATCCTACTGCATATTAGGGCTTATTAAGACAGGATCCAATTTACAGCATGTTTTTAGATTGTGGGAGGAAACCCACGCAGGCACAGGGAGAACATGCAAACTCCAGGCAGATGGTGTCACAGGCGGGATTCGAACCAGCAACCCTTTTGCTGCTAGGTGAACATGCTATACACTACACCACTGTGCTGAACGATCATGATTGCAGCTGAGAGCATGAGATCAGTGTTTTTTTTCCAATTCCATGCTTTCCAGCCTGGAGGACAGATGTGGGGTCTTATTGACCCCGCCTCTCTCCATAAAGAGGACCTGTCACACACTAGTCCTATTACAAGGGATGTTTACATTCCTTGTAATAGGAAGAAAAGTGAAAAATAATACAAAAAAAGGGACAAACAAGTGCAAAAAGAAAAATATTAAGTTAAAAAAAATCTAAATTTAAATGCCCCTGTCCCTAGTAGCTCGCACTCAGAAGCGAACACGCATGCAAGTCCCACTCACATATGTAAACACCCTTCAAACCTCACATGTGAGGTATCATAGCGTGCATTAGAGTGAGAGCAATAATTTTAGCACTAGACCTCTTCTGTAACTCAAAACTGGTAACCTGAAAAAAAAGTCAAGCGTCGCCTATGGAGATTTTTAATAACGAAGTTTAGCGCCATTCCATGAGTGTGCGCAATTTGAAAGTGTGACAAGTTAGGTATCTATTTACTCGGTGTAACATCATCTTTCACCTTATTCCTAAAAATTGGGCTAGCTTTACTGCTTTTTTATTTTTTTTTGTAAGCCAAAAAAAAGCGTTAGAAATTTTTTTGCGCAAATACCGTTGGAAATTTGTTAGAAAACATGCCCGCCACTTTATTCCCTAGGGTGTTTGTTAATAAAATATATATAATGTTTGGGGGTCCTGAGTAATTATCAAGGAAGAAAATATATCTGTTACATGAAGGAGAGAAGTGCCAGAATAGGCGCGGTATGGAAGTGGTTAAAGTGCAACAATAAAAGTGAAAAATTCCTTTACATTTCGTACCATGGGGGGGGTAATCAGGGCCGCCATCAGGAATTATGGGACCCCTTACACAGCTTCAGGCATGGGCCCCCTGGAGCAGAGAACGGGGGGGTTTGCTGCCGCCTAAAATTGAGAAGGGGGGGCTGCCGCAATTTGATAAGTGGGGGGTTTCTTTACAAAAAAAGAAATATAGAAAAATATATATTCAAAAAAGGGTGGTAGCCATCCGGGGGCCCTGGGGACCTCTGGGCCCTTTAATAAAAATAAACCTCTGGGCCCTTTAATGAAAAAAAAAAAATATATATATATATATATATATATATAAAAACAAAAAAAAACCAAGGGGGTTGCCTTGGGAGCTCTGGGCCCTTTAATAAAAAATAACTACAAAAATATCTAAACAAAAATAACATGGGGTGGGAGCTGTGGTGGCTCAACGTGATTGGCACTGCGCTGACAAGCCGTTCACCTCTGCAGCCAAGGTTTCGGATCCCGGTCTCGGCTACATGTGAATTGAGTTTGGTGGTCTCAGCCCGTCTCCCGGTGGGTGTGCTATGCAAGGTACGCCTGTGCTTAGTATGCCCATCCCCCCCAAAAACCACCACACTTGCACGCACACAAAATTGGTTTAACACACACGTACTTTGGCCATGAGGTCTCCTAAAATAAAGAGAGGCGAAGGACCTACGGGGCTGGCTGGGCTAGACCCCCTCACTCCCTCATAGGGGGAGTCCCTCTGTTCCGTTGGGCCCCAGTCAGGCTCCCAAGTGGAGCAGGTAGGGCGGGGTGAGTGGGAGGCCCCCCCTCACACCCGCCATTGCCACCGGGGGCATAGAGAAGGATGGCAATTGCCTCCGGGGGGAGGGTCTGCCAGCTCCTCTCTCTCGACTTCACGCACAAAATACACTTTAAAGAAAAAAAAACCTGGGGACCTCTGAGCCTTTTACTAAAAATATATCTATATCTACAAAAAAATAAAGAAAATATAAAATGTTTAAAACATTTTTAGAAGCAAAAACGTTGTCATCTGGGGCCCTCTGGGCCCTTTAATAATAATATTTTTTTTGTCATTAATAATAATATTTTTTTTGTCATTAAAGTTTTTTTTTTATTGGAAAAAAGAAAAATCAGAGTACAAAATACAGCCAGGGTACCGAAAACACAAATCAAAACATATCAATACATACCTGAAAAGTAAGCTACTTGTATATCAAGATAGCAAAGGGAAACATCACAACCTAGGATATTAACCGCTACTAACTACTACTAAGAAAAAGAAAAAGGAAAGACAGAAGAAAAAAAAAGAAAGAGGGGGGAAAAAGACACTGTGCCCAAACGGCTCATCTAGAATCTCTATATACCAATGGGAGTGAACAAGAAAAGATCAAAACTACAACCACAATCTCATCTCATATCTAATTGAGAGTATTGATCTGAATATCTGAACGCCACCCAATGTGACCACGTCTGATTAAATTTCTTTGATGAGTCCCTGGCAATGGCTACCGTTTCCTCCATTTGGTGGATATTCTCTATGGAGCTAAACCATTCTGGGATAGAAGGAATATCCTTCGATTTCCAGTGCCTGGGAATTAAGACTTTCGCTGCATTCAGCAGGTGTCTAACCAGTGATTTTTTATAATGCTGCATAGAACAATCCGCAATATGGAGTAGACAACATGCGGGAGAGAGAGAGATTGTGGTATCTGTAATGACCTTGATCACCTCACACACCCTGTCCCAGAAGGGTCTCAAACGAGGACATTCCCACCAGATGTGGAAAATAGACCCCTGGTCTTGCTCACATTTCCAGCAAGAATCTGATGTCTGTGGGTACCATTTTTTAATTTTATCCGGGGTGGCATACCATTGTGTTAAAAGCTTATAAGACATTTCCAGAAATCTTGTACCAATAGAACACTTATGGGCAAAAATACAGGCACGTTTCCATTGCTTATCAGTGAAGCTTGTTTTAATCGCCTTTTCCCATTGTACTCGTATTCCGGAGGGTATCCCCCCTTATCTAGTTGGAGCCATGAGTACGTGAGGGAGGTAGCTCTAGGTACCGGGGCTCCAGCCAAGCAAATTTGTTTAAAGGGAGTTATTGATCTAAACAACTGTTTTTTGGTCTGGGAAAGCTGTGTATAATTATGCAGCTGGCGGTAGGTCCAAAATGAAAGAGAGCTCTGAGGGTTCAATTCTCGTTTTAATAACTCAAAATGTTTTAGGGTGTTTGTCTCTACACAGTATATCAATAAAAGGGGCATCGATTTGTCAGTAGGAGCAGAAATGTGCC
Organism: Rana kukunoris; assembly: GCA_029574335.1. Lineage (NCBI taxonomy): Eukaryota > Metazoa > Chordata > Amphibia > Anura > Ranidae > Rana > Rana kukunoris. The sequence continues at coordinate 375,736,988 of CM056051.1, forward strand.
GGTTCATCCCAGGCAGAAAATCCGGGTTGTGAGTAATGGGAGTAAGCGGTCCAGGAGATGAAGAGAGTTTATGGTGATTCGTCATCGTATGAAACACTTTAAGTGTGGTCCCCACCAAGGGATGCTGCTGCACATTTTGCGGCAATTTTACCCAAGGAATCCAAGGTAGGAATTTAAGATGAAGTGTGGTGGATGCTTCCTCCAATGTGACCCAATCCTTTTGCTCTCTATGGCAATTCCAATCCATAATTCTGGCTAAGTGTATCCCAGAATGGTAAAGTTTAAAAACGGGTAAACCTATACCTCCCTCTTCCTTAGGTTTTGTAAGCGTATCAAACTTTATCCTAGGTTTTTGCCCCTTCCAAATAAAAGTGCGTAAAATGGCCTGAAGTTGTTTGAAAAAGGAACCTGGGAGTGGAATAGGTAAGGTGTGGAAGTGGTATAGGATTCTGGGTAAAATTACCATCTTCAATATAGCGGCTCTGCTGAACCAGGAAAAGGGCCTTGAGGTCCAACCTTTAAGATCTACTTGAATTTTTTCTAGCAAAGGGAGGAAGTTAATATTATATATATCTCCGAGTTTAGGCGCAAGTTTGATTCCTAGATAGGTAATAGATGAAGTTACCCACTTAAACGAGCCAGAAGAGCATGCACTTTCTAAGGGTTCAGCTAATAGTGTGAGATTGAGAGCTTCTGACTTAGAATAGTTAATTTTCATATTGGAAATATAACTAAATATTTTAAAAGCTTTAGAGAGCTTCGGAATTGAGACCTGAGGCTGTGTTAAAAAAAATAGAAGATCATCAGCATATGCTGCTATTTTAAAGTCGTGTTGACCTATCTGGAAGACTTGTATATCAGGATTTGCATTTACTGTGCGGATAAAAGGTTCTAAAGATAGGATGAATTAAAGAGGGGAAAGAGGGCAACCCTGCCTTGTACCATTATTTATGTCCACTGCTTCTGAGAGGGTACCATTAATTTTAAGCTGTGCCCGAGGTTTATGGTATAAGGCCGATATCCACGCCATCATGTTCGATCCCAACCCAATATGTCTGCAGATAGCAAACATATTGTCCCAGGCAACACGGTCGAAGGCCTTCTCCACGTCAGTTGACAGGAGAAGGCCCTCAATTCCCCGGGTGTGTGCGTAATGAATCAGATTAAGGGCTTTTATAACATTATCCCGGGCTTCCCTCCCTGGCATAAAACCCGCCTGTTCTGGGCCTATAAGTTTGGGGAGAAAAGATGTCAGTCTAGATGCCAATATTTTCACCAATATTTTTAGGTCCAAATTCAATAATTATAATATTATATATAAATATATATATATGTTAAAAAAAATAACTAAAAAAAATATAAAAATATATCATTTTTTGTATTTTTTTTAAAAAAAAAGGGGGGTTGTCATCTGGAGCACTGGGGATCTCCGGGCCACTGGGGACCTCCATACCCCTAAAAAAAAACATTGGCCCTTTAATAAAAAAAATATGGGGGGTTGCCACCCGGGGCCTTGGGGACCTCCGGACTGCTAAAAAAAAAATACAAAAAATTGGCCCTTTAATAAAAAATAATAAAAAAAAACATTAAAAAATATATATAAAAAAAAAAGAAAGAGGGGGGTTACCATCTGGGGCCCTGGGGGCCTCCAGGCATCTGGGCACCTCCGGACCCCCAGGCCCCTTACAGGTGTACTGCCTGTACTCCCCTGATGGCGGCCCTGGGTGTAATGTCAGCATGTGAAAAGTGACATTCTGAAGGAAAAAAGCCGTTTAAAACTGACTTGCGGCAATAATGAATTGTCAGCTCCCAGCAATTGCAGGAGAATTCATTCATAAAAAACACCAAAAAAAAGCGTGGGGTTCCCCCCAAATTCAATAACCAGACCCTTTAGGTCTGGTATGGATATTAAGGGGAACCCCGCCGTCAATTTAAAAAAAAATGACGTGGGGTCCCCCCAAATATCCATAACCAGACCCTTCAGGTCTGGTGTGGAATTTAAGGGGAACTCCACCCCAATTTTTTTTTAAAAAATGGCGCGTAGTCCCCCCTAAAATCCACACCAGACCCCTTATCCAAGCACGTTCACCTGGCCGGCCGCAGAAAAGAGGGGGGGACAGAGCGTGGCCCCCCTCTCCTGAATCGCACCAGGCCACATGCCCTCAACATTGGGAGGGTGTTTTGGGGTGCCCCCCAAAACACCTTGTCCCCATGTTGATGAGGACAAGGGTCAGTTCCCCACAACCCTTGCCCGGTGGTTGTGGGGGTCTGCGGGCAGGAGGCTTATCGAAATCTGGAAGACCCCTTTAACAAAAGGGGCCCCCCAGATCCCGGCCCCCCCCTGTGTGAAATGGTAATGGGGTACATTGTACCCCTACTATTTCTCCCAAAAAAATAATGTAAGGGGTTAAAAAAAGACAAGAGCCGGTTTTTGACAAGTCCTTTATTAGCTTCTTTCTTCTTCTTTTCTTCTAACCTTCGGGTTTCTTCCTCCATCTTCTTCTTCCTCTGCTTCTGTCTTGGGTCTTCTATTAAAAAAGGGAACTAAAAAAGGGAACTAAAAAAGGGAAAAATTCAGCGCTGGAAAAAAATCATACACAATAAACAAAATTAAACAAATTACAATAATGCAAGCCAGCACTGAAGGATCAATTTAAATAAAATGTCCCAAAGTAACTTCAATAACAAAAAGTGCAGCGCAATAAACACAAACATCAAGTGACATCTAAAACTACAAAAGTGAAATAAGCAAAGAAAGTCCATATAAAGTGCACTAGTGGGTAGAGTAGTCTGATATTGCTCCAATCCAAACGTGACTAGGTGCAAAAAAATCCAAGATCAGTGACCCACAGGAAAGATCCTCTACCAGATAATTAAAGATGGCCTCTCACCTGAGTTAATCGACCCAGGGCTAGGTCACACAGCATAAACACAAGCACATCCAGATCTTTAAGATAGGGATACCAAAACAGCAGGCAGCTCAGCAGTTCCCGGGTCAGAAAGCCTGTGACCACCCTTCTCAGGGGGGTCAGACAAGCTTATAAGATGAAGTTATACTGCAGATCAGCTGAAAGGATCCTCCGTCTCCCACGCCTTCAATGGCTCCAAACCACAGCTCGCAGGTGCTTCGCAGGTTGGGTCTTCTATTCCCGCATCTTGACTGGCGTGTTTTTACATCTTCTTCTCCTTCCGCTGTCCTTCTCGTCCGCATCTTCTTCTGGTTCTTCTTCGCCGGAGCCGCCGCTTCCAATTGAAAAAATGTAAGTGAAAAGAAAAAATTGCGCTACTAAATATAACTCGGTGAAAGAGCAGCCTGCATTAACGACAGAACAATATCGTAACAAAAACAACAAAAACAATAAATGCGGCGCTTAAAGAGAGATATTGTAAACCACTAGTGAGTGGAAGAATATCCCATAACCTAAAATGAATGTGACAATCAAAAAGGTGATAGGTGCAAAAAGGTGCAAATTGAGGTGATATAACAACAACCAGTTCTTTATATAGATCGTGAACATAGGAAATGAATTCCTTGTAAATTCATGTACTAAAGAAAAAGTCCAGAATTGCTTCCGTAATAAAAAAAGTTGTATGGTGTCTTAAATGATCCAATATGGACATGTGGATAGTGAGTCTTTACTTCACATTCGGGGATAGAAGAAAAAACATCCACAATGTACTCCTGTGCACTCAAGTAGATTGAATAATCTTACCAGATTCGGTGGACATACTGACCAATGGTAGCATGTCAATAGGGCAGGTAATGGATCCTCAGCCTGGTTAGGTTCATAGAAGAAACATCCAACGGCACCGAAGGGAATCCAAAAGATCTTATTCATGTATCCAAACGTCCAAGATAGCAAGCAGATTTCTCATAGACTTGGAATCTCATGGAGGCACATGTAAAAAATTGAAGGAGGCTCACATAGCATAGTTAAACCCAATAACAGGGAAGAGCTATTTTAATGGTAAAAATAGTAGGTATACAATACCATGCAAGTATAAAAAATAAATTAAAAATGAAAAAAGTTCAAGGTACAAGCCAGGTGAAGGAACAAGTACAAGTGATCACATGGAATAAAGCGTGGTGAATAGATATGCGGTTGCAGGCTATGTACCCTGGTGAATAGATATGCGGTTGCAGGCTATGTACCCCTGAAATTGAATTCCCGCTGTCTGCCGGACCCCGCCCCCCTCTGACGCCACGGGCAAACTCTTAGGAGTGTGCTGCATGTGCGTCAGAGGGGGGCGTGGTCACATGTCAGAGGGCGGGCAATTCAATTGGAAGCTTGTGCACGGCTTCTTCTTTGCCGGAGTCGCGGCTTCCAATTGAATTGCCCGATTTCTGACATGTGACCACGCCCCCCTCTGACGCACAGGCACCACACGGGGACTTTCCTAAGAGCTTGCCCCGTGGCGTCAGAGGGGGGTAGGGCCCGGCAGACAGCGGGGATTTCAATTGGAAGCGGCGGCTCCGGCGAAGAAGAACCAGAAGTAGATGCGGACAAGAAGAACAGCGGAAGGAGAAGAAGATGGAAGAACATTCCGGTCAAGATGCGGGAATAGAAGACCCAAGACAGAAGCAGAGGAAGAAGAAGAAGGAAGAAGAAACCCGAAGGAAAGAAGAAAGGAAGAAGAAAGAAGCTAATAAAGGACTTGTCAAAAACCGGCTCTTGTCGTTTTTTACACTCTAAAAAGTAATTCGAGAGACCTGTTACCACCACTTAATTAAATGCATATTTCCAAGATAAAAATTCTAATGTATTGTTTTAAATAAACTTTTTATGTTGAAAACCTTTTTTAATAAGTTGTGTTGATGTAAAAATTTTAAAAATTACAGCAACTTAATTTTGTGTGTCGTGTACAGTCCCATTTCTGCATTCATTGATGTAATAGGAAATTTAAGTTGTGATAACTTAATAAAATGGACTTGGTAACTCAATTTTGTTCTATCTTGAGTTATTGCAAGTCTCCTCCCCCACCAACTTAACACAGAGAAAGTTGAGAGATGTTGGAAGGAAGACCTGCTGCTGCACAGAGATATACATATACAAGACATTTTTAAAGGTAAGAATACAATTTCTTTACAATGAAATTTGGAACTATTACTATATGTAATCCCTATAGCCTATAGCTAGAAATCTAGGGGTTAAAAGGCCACACCAATTAACAAACTTTGTCCTAATATAGTGCTGGTTGTATTTAGCCTTGTGGACATCATTGCCTCATGTCAGTGGATAGGATTGATAGTGTGGCATTTGTGAAATCTGCTAAGCTTGAAAAAAAAAATTGTGCCAGGGGAGTCAGTGTATTATAGATTTTAGCTTCTATGGCAAACTACATTCAAGACTTCATGGTTTGTTTAAAGTTGCTGTTATTCACATAGATTATCATGTTTTCAAATTTAAACAAAGGGGGTTAATTTACTATGAAGGCAAATCCACTTTGCAATAAAAGCGCACTTGGAAGTGCAGTCACTGTAGAACTGAAGGGGACATGCAAGGAAAAAAAAAAGGGATTTTTAAATACAGCTTACCTGTAAAATCCTTTTCTTGGAGTACATCACGGGACACAGAGCGGCATATTCATTACTATATGGGTTATATGGAGTACCTTCAGGTGTGGACACTGGCAATCTCAAACAGGAAGTCCCCTCCCTATATAACCCCCTCCCCTAGAGGGAGTCCCTCAGTTTTGTAGCAAGCAGTATGCCTCCCAAAAATGTTCCCCAAAAGAGGGGTGGGAGCTCTGTGTCCCGTGATGTACTCCAAGAAAAGGATTTTACAGGTAAGCTGTATTTAAAAATCCCTTTTTCTTTCTCGTACATCACGGGACACAGAGCGGCATATTCATTACTATATGGGATGTCCGAAAGCAATGCTTTAATGAGGGGAGGGAGACATCTTCTCAAAAGAGATTTAATTTAGAGGTATACTCAAATAATAATAATAAATCCAACTTAGTCAAGAAAAACTTTTTTTTTTTTTTTTTACAACCAAGGGTGCCCCTGATCCCGAGGATCTTAAACCGCAGCCTGTAGTACTGCCTGCCCAAAAGCTGAATCCGCATTCCTTTTGTCTAGTTGATAAAACCTTGTAAACGTGTGGACTGATGACCACGTCGCCGCCTTGCATATCTGAGCCATAGAGATCTGATGGTGTGCTGCCCAGGAGGCGCCCATGGCCCTGGTAGAATGGGCCTTTACCGACAAAGGAGGAGGCAACCTCTTCAAACCGTAGGCCTGAATGATTAATTGTCTAATCCATCTCGAGATGGTGGATTTTGCAGCTGCCTGCCCCTTCTTGGGGCCATCTGGTAGAATGAACAACACATCTGTTTTCCGGATCTTTTCTGTAGCTTTAAGATAGGCCTTCATGGCCCGGACAATATCCAAGGTATGCAGCAACCCCACCTTTCTAGATGTGGGTTTCGGAAAGAAGGATGGAAGTACCAAATCCTGGTTCAAGTGAAAATTGGATATAACCTTTGGTAAAAAGGCAGGATGGGGCCGGAGAACTGCCCTGTCCTTATGTAGAATGAGATATGGTTCCTTACACGATAAGGCTGCCAACTCTGACACTCTCCTGGCCGAAACTATGGCGACCAAGAATACCAACTTTCTTGTCAGTAAAACTAAAGGAATCTCAGCCAATGGCTCAAAGGGTTGTTTCTGTAGAGTGGACAGGACAAGATTTAAGTCCCATGGACAAATTGGTGACTTGACAGGAGGATTAATACGCAAGACCCCCTGTATGAAGGTCTTTACCAGCGAGTGGGTGGCCAGCGGCCTCTGAAACCACACTGACAGAGCTGAAATCTGTCCCTTGATTGTGCTTAAAGCCAGGCCTTTATCCACTCCTAGCTGGAGAAAACCTAACACCCTATCAATGGTATATTTGCGGGAATTCCATCTTTTGGATTCACACCAGCCTACGTAGTTCCTCCACACCCTGTAATAAATCACCCTGGAGGCCGGCTTTCTAGCCCTAATCAGGGTAGGAATTACCTGCCTAGACAGACCTCTACCCCTGAGAATCAGGGATTCAGCCTCCAGGCCGTCAAATTTAGACGCTGTAATGTAGGGTGGAGGATCGGGCCTTGTGAGAGTAGGTCTGGTCGTAGAGGAAGAGTCCAAGCGTCTCCCACTGCCATCCTCAGGACTAGTGAGTACCATGTCCTCCGGGGCCAAGCTGGAGCTACTAGAATGACTGGCTTGTGCTCCACTCTGATCCTGCGCAACAGGCGAGGAAGTAACTGTAGCGGAGGGAATGCATATAGAAGTTTGAATTGATGCCAAGGGCAAACCAACGCATCGGTTCCGCAGGCCATAGGGTCCCTCGCTCGAGACACGAACCTGTCTAGTTTCTTGTTGAACCTGGATGCCATTATATCTACGTCTGGCATTCCCCACTTCTAGCAGATTGTCTGAAAGACTAGGGGATGCAGAGACAACTCCCCCGGCGACAGAATCTGGCGACTTAAGAAGTCTGCCTGCAGGTTGTCCACTCCGGGAATGAATATCGCCGAAATGCATGGTACATGAACCTCTGCCCACTGAAAAATCAAGCTCACCTCCCTCTGAGCGGCCTGACTCCTGGTTCCCCCTTGGTGGTTTATGTATGCCACCGCTGTGGCATTGTCTGACTGGATTCTCACCGGGGACCCCTTTAATCTGGAGGTCCATGCCAGGAGGGCTAGGCGAGCAGCTCTGATCTCCAAGACATTGATGGGTAGCTGCCTCTCTGCTTCCACCCAAGTTCCCTGGCGAGAGAACCCCTCCAAGACCGCCCCCCAGCCTGCCAGGCTGGCGTCTGTGGTAACTACCTTCCAGACAACGGGGCTGAAGGACCTTCCCTTTAGAAGATTCTGAGGGTTCAACCACCAGGCCAGGCTTTGTCGGACCCTTGATGATAGCGTCAAAGGGGACTCCAAGGCATGTGCTCTCTTGCCCCAGGCTGCTAGAATGGCTGCCTGTAGGACGCGAGTGTGGATCTGAGCGTATGGTACTGCCTCGAACGTGGCCACTAGCTTGCCTAGTAATCGCATACACAGGCGAATAGTTGGTTTTTTCTTGCTTAGAACCAACTGAACCAACCCCTTGATAGCCTCGATCTTTACAAGGGGCAGGAACACCCTTTGCTGTTCTGTGTCTAACCTCATGCCGAGGTATTCCAACTGCTTTGTAGGCTGGAACGCTGACTTTTCCCGGTTTAGGACCCAGCCGAACCTTTCGAGGTACTGAACCGTGAGGTTTACTGCCTGTTGCAGACACGGCCGTGAGTGATCTATGATTAAAAGGTCGTCCAAGTATGCTAGGACTGTGACCCCTTGGATCCTTAGATTGGCCAAAACTGGGGCTAGGATCTTCGTGAATACCCGGGGGGCCGTGGCTAGCCCGAAGGGGAGCGCCCTGAATTGGAAGTGTCGCTGCCCCACTGCGAAGCGTAAAAATCTTTGATGCGACTGAAAGATTGGTACATGAAGGTAAGCATCCTTTATGTCTATGGAAGCCAGAAAATCGTCCCTCTGGAGCGTGGCGACTGCTGACCGGATGGATTCCATCCTGAAGGAACGAACCCTTAGGTAAACGTTTAAACTCTTTAGGTCCAAGATTGGCCTGACATCGCCATTGGGCTTTGGTATGACAAAGAGATTGGAATAGAAACCTAGCCCCTGCTCTTGGGCTGGCACCTCTATTATCACGTCCTGGCAAAGCAGGTGATCCAAAGCTGCCAGCATCGAGGCCTTCTTTGCTGGATCCTTTGGTAGCCTTGACTCTTGAAAATGAGGCGGAGGAAACTTTAGAAACTCCAGTCTGTAGCCTGTGGTTACAGACGCCCGGACCCATTTGTCGGGGATCTTGGCTTCCCAAACTTCTGAGAAGAAACTAAGCCTTCCCCCCACCCGCGAGAGTGGGGGCGCCCCTTCATAAGGCAGACTTAGGGGCTGGTTTTGTCGGCTTGCGATACCATGGTCTCTTACCCCCAGGGGCCTGTCCCTGCGATCTACTGTTAAAGTTGGATTGCGCAGGCGGCCGTCGATACTGCCTGGAATTTGAGGGCCCTGAGACAGGAAAGAGCTGCCTTTTAAATGTAGGACCCCGGAATGTCTTTTTGACTGGTAAAAGGGTACTTTTGCCACTTGAAATAGTCTGAATGTATTTATCCAGATCCTCTCCGAAGAGTCGTCCTCCATGGAAGGGAAACCCTGTCAGAAGCTTTTTGCATGGGGGCTCCGCCGCCCAGTTCTTCAACCATAAGAGCCTTCTCATGTGCACCAAAAATAGTGATAAACGAGAGGCCTGCTGGATGGAATCCTTTATAGCATCTACCGCAAAACACAGAGCTCTGGGAATGTCAGAAAACTCTTCTGCCTGTTGGGTAGGCATGTCTTTTAGCATTTCTTTTGTCTGGTCCTTTAACGCCTGACAAACTCCAATCGCAGCCACAGCTGGCTGTACCACTGCTCCTGCCATAGCAAAGGATGCTTTTAAAAGTGTCTCTAACCGTTTATCAACCGGATCTTTAAACATTTGTATGTTTTCCACCGGGCAAGTTAGTGATTTATTCACACATGAGATGGCTGCATCCACCACTGGGAGCTTCCACCTCTTCGAGAATTTTTCCTCCATAGGGTAAATGACCGCAAATCTCTTCGGCGGCAGAAAAATCCTGTCCGGTCGTACCCAATCCTGAAAGATCAATTCCTCCAAGAGAGGATGGACCGGAAAAACTGCGTTGCTTAACCACTTTGCAACCGCCCTATGCCGAAAGTACGGCTCTAGGGCGGTTGCTGTATTCTAACTGGCCGTTAATTAACGGCCTGTCAGAATCGCGCTCCCGCGCGCCTCCTGAGGCGCGCACACAGGAACATCCGTGACCGCCGGGTCCAGAGGACCCGGCGCATCACGGATCACGGTAAATCGCCGCTGATAGCGGCGGTTTACCACGTGATCGCGCCGTCCAATGACGGCGCGATCAGATGTAAACAGACCGGCGTCATTTGATGACGCCGGTTCCTCCCTCCTCTCTCTGTACCGATCGGTACAGTGTGAGAGGAGAGGGGAGGGAGCGGATGGCAGCGCCAGTGCTGCGGGCTGGATCTGTGACAAATGCAGTCACAGATCCATCCATCCCTCCCTCCCTGCTCAGCCATCCCTGCTGCATATACTCTGCAATACTCACCTGGGCATACTCTGCAATACTCAGGCATACTCTGGCAATACTCTGGGCATACTCTGCAATACTCAGGCATACTCTGGCAATACTCTGGCAATACTCTGGCAATACTCTGCAATACTCTGGCAATACTCTGGGCATACTCTGCAATACTCTGGGCAATACTCTGGCAATACTCTGGGCAATACTCTGGCAATACTCTGGGCAATACTCTGGGCAATACTCTGGCAATACTCTGGGCAATACTCTGGGCAATACTCTGGGCAATACTCTGGGCATACTCTGCAATACTCTGGCAATACTCTGGGCATACTCTGCAATACCCTGGGCATACTCTGCATACTCCGCAATACTCTGGCAATACTCTGGCAATACTCTGGCAATACTCTGGCAATACTCTGGCAATATGAAGACAAAGAAAAATGGATAGCCGCACTCCAAAACCTGATGGGTGGTCTTTTATTCAATAGACAGCATGTACAAAAATAGGGTCACAGCAGTAGAAACAAGGAACAGCCGACGCGTTTCGCACTGGATCAGTGCTTATTCATGGCTAATGAAGCATTAAAACTGTTAGGTATATATAGAACATAGGGTGAACATGTGACCAATCTCAATTAATTGCCCGGGAGGAGCCTATGATATTAGGACAACCCCTGATGCCAATGAGATAGTCACATTACACCTGTGCACACCAAAGCAAGAAAAAACAAACAAATACACACAAATGTGAAACCAATAATCAAAATGTATAAATAATAGCACATTATAAACATAATGCACATATAAAATACTGTACATGTGGTACATACATAGTACTACAGTGACACAAAATGGTAAAACATGAGGCAATGATGAATGAAATAAAATAAAAGCTTAAAGACGATGCAATTCAAACCACAATAGGCTGTAAAAAGAGCATAAGATAAACTATGCAAATGAAATGTATAATGGTGATGGAACAAATAAATATGAATAAAAGTGAAAAATAAATGTGAATATGTGTGTCGATATGAATGAAAACATATGTAATGAAATGAAGCACTAGATCTATCTAACAACTTGGTAAATGGCAGAAAGAATAGATCTATGTGTGTATTGGAGATGGATTCATCCATTATGGTGACGTGCATATAAACATAATTGAGAATGTGGATGTAAAGGGTTACCCGAGATTAAATGACAACAATCGGGAAAAATGCACCCATAAATACATCCAATCATAAAAAATATATTCATACATAAAAGAAAAGAGTGGCAAATTGTGTCAAAGCATGTAGACACATCGTAGCCAAATATGAAAAGTGTGAAAAAGGTGAATGAAAGTGAAATGGAAATAATTAATAATGGGCGTCACCGAAGTGAGAGACCAAAACATAATGTGATCAAAGGTGTCAGCAAATGTGAAAAACTTCCGTGTAGGGAGGCTGGTATATGTATTCTAAAACATTTGGGTCAAGGCAAAAGAGAAAGGTAAAAAGGTTCTCAATATGAGAATGTAATGTAAACAAAGTCCAAAGCTGGCCCAATGAAATAGTGAATTTTTAATTTTATATATAGAATGATAATAATGTCTGCTGAAAGTAAAAGGACCCATTGGCTATAACAGCAGAATGATGTATATAAAAAAAGTATATATAATATATATATAAAATACACCTATATAGAAAATGAAGGAAGTTAATTAAAAAGTTGTCTTCTATGGGTGGAATGAAAATTAACCTATGACAAACACATGTATAGGGATCTAGAGCGTGCATCCGAAAGAACTAAATTAGGCTGAAAATAGAGCTGGTTAACTGAAAGCCAGTATATTGTGTTCCATTAGTGCGGAAGGATGCTCCCAAAAATTATATAAATATATACATATGTAGGCGTGTATACATATATATGTTATGTTGGAGGTAGAAAAATGTACATGGCTACATATGATCCCTAACATTGTTTGAAGAGGTGTATAATGCACAGGAATTAATTGTAAACCAACGCACACAAAACTAGGTGTTTGTGGAGATAGTACATATAGAACATCGATGTGCATGCATATGGATACAACTAATACTAAGTAAAAAAGAAACAGTAAAAAATGCAAAATAAGGTCCGAGAAATCCATGTGATCGGGTTGCATTGTGTGCATAACCATAGATATACCCGAGTATAGGACATGAAAAGTTCTAAAAAAGAGAAGATAAACAGTAGAGTGAATCGTATGTCTATAACTGCAATATTCATAATTACGAGGTGTACATCGTTTATTAACCCACCAATATGCCTGGGGTCCTGTCGATTAATTAATTATTGGGGAAATGAATCCCATATGAATGGGAAAAATTCTATAGAAAATTACTTTGTAAAAAAAAAGACACAGGGCTGACGGCAAAAAAGTGGGTAGATAGAAGCAGGTACTGGACACTTGATGCAAAAGTAAATGTAAACACGGATAAGTTGGTATATAACATTAGGACCGAATAACGCAGGACCTCCCATAGAGTAAAATGTGTGTACAGCCGAATGTGAAGCCACATGAGGCTGACACAATACATATATGAACAGGGGAGTGACATGAAGTGCTAGCTTGTGCATAGAGAACAACAGAGAGGAGACCAAAAAGTTAGAGTTTGTTGTAGGTAAGTGTGTATAGCGCAAGGTCTGAGTCTTGTATATCACTAGTCATAGTAGTGAGAAACGTCCCATTGGAAATTCAATCCCCTGGGCATTCTAGTGCCCAAGAGGAGAATCCAAAGAACCTCACGCCTGCACAGTAATCTAAACTTGTCACCCCCTCTTATAGGACGAACAATTTTTTCCATACCCTGAATGCGCAGGCTGGAGATGTCTTTGTGATGGACTGAATTCCAATGTCTGGCTACATTTGTGTTGTGATCTTTCTCTATATCATAGAGATGATCCCCCAATCTGTCTTTGAGCCTCCTGGTCGTGCGACCTACATATTGTAAATGGCATAAGTCACATGTAATAACATAAACCAGGTATGCAGTGTTGCAATTAATAAAACGCTGAATGTCATAGTCCTTATTTTCTGAATGTGAATGTACTGAAGTACCAGAAAGGATGTGTTTGCAATATCTGCAGCTCCCAACACCACATTTAAAGGTGCCTTTAAATGACAACCATTGTTCTTTAGTTGTTTTACTCTGAAAGAGGCTTGGAGACAGAATACCCCCCAGAGAGGGGGCTCTCCGGCTAACAGTTTTTATACCCTGCGCCAAAATAGACTGATAGATAGTATCGTTGTACAGGACCGGAAGGTACTTATTGACTATATGTCTAATGGCGTTAAATTCGGGGCTAAACGGGGTAGAAAAAATGGGAATGGTGTCATTAAAAGACAACCCTTTGTTAGAGCTTTAATTAACAAGTAGGGACGATCTAGGGATGGAACTGGCTCTAAGGAGTGCCTTGTTAATAATTTTGGCAGGGTATCCCCTGGCTTTAAATCTAAAAGCCATATCTGAGGATTCCCTGTCAAAATCTTCCATATTGCTGCAGATGCGTTTTAGCCTAAGAAATTGGCCAAAGGGAATTCCCTTGATTGTGTGTTGGGGGTGGGAGGAATCTGCGCGTAAAAGGGCATTACCCGCCGTGTCTTTTCTGTGTAAGCTGGTAGTGATGACCCCATCAGCGCCGGTGAGTCTGACATCCAAAAAATCAATACTGATGGGCTGTAAATTGCCAGTAAAACGTAAATTAAGATGGTTGTCATTAAGATACAGTAGCCAAGAATCAAGGCTGGCAGACTCATCGGAGCTGATAAACAGCAGGTCATCAATGTAGCGGCAAAAGAACATGGTATCTCTGCGTCGGGGACTATCGCATCCAAAGATGCGGGACCTCTCCCACCAGCCCATGTATAGGTTGGCTAGGGAGGGTGAAAATTTGGCTCCCATAGAGGCCCCGCATCTTTGGAGGTAGTAGTCCCCATCAAACATAAAATAATTGTGAGTGAGCAGGTATTCCAGAGATAAAAGAATGAACTCTTGTAATGCCAGCGAAAAATTGCCTGACTCCTTTAAAAAATGGTTAACAGCCTGTAGGCCTAAATGGTGCGGAATGCAAGAGTACAAGCTAGCTACATCACAGCTAATCCACCTAAATTGTTTGTTCCATACAAAGCCATCAAGCTTCTGAAGGAGCTGTTTGGTGTCACGTAGAAAGCCGGGAAGCCCGATGACTAGGGGTTGTAGCTGTCCGTCAATCCATTCACCCAGTCTCTCATTTAGGGACCCAATACCTGCTACTATGGGTCTCCCCATTAGGGGATTCAAGCCTTTGTGTATTTTTGGCAGGTGATGAAAAACCGGAATGACAGGGTGACTGGGGATGAAGAGATTTCTGTCAGATTCAGAGAAAATGCCCGCTTGCACCCCTCTATCGAGAATGATAGAGAGTGCTTTGGTGAATGGAATGGTTGGATCGGCTCTAAGGGGCTGGTATGTATTGGGGTCTGACAATTGGCGGATAGCCTCTTCTCTATATGTGGAGGAATCTAGGACGACTACAGAACCCCCTTTATCAGCATTACGAATAGTAATAGTCACATCAGTCCTCAAAGAATTAAGAGCCTGTTTCTCAGTCTGAGATAAATTATTGGAGGATTGTTTGCTGCGACAGGTACGGGCCAGGTGTGTGAGATCCCTCTCCACTAGTGATTGAAAGGAGTCTAAATCCTTGCCCCTGGAGCCTAGTGGATAGAAATTAGATCTCATCTTAAAAGAGACAGTGTTATAATCATCCACCGGGTCAGCGGGACTGGGATGAGACTCAGTAATGACGGCGCGATCAGATGTAAACAGACCGGCGTCATTTGATGACGCCGGTTCCTCCCTCCTCTCTCTGTACCGATCGGTACAGTGTGAGAGGAGAGGGGAGGGAGCGGATGGCAGCGCCAGTGCTGCGGGCTGGATCTGTGACAAATGCAGTCACAGATCCATCCATCCCTCCCTCCCTGCTCAGCCATCCCTGCTGCATATACTCTGCAATACTCACCTGGGCATACTCTGCAATACTCAGGCATACTCTGGCAATACTCTGGGCATACTCTGCAATACTCAGGCATACTCTGGCAATACTCTGGCAATACTCTGGGCATACTCTGCAATACTCTGGCAATACTCTGGGCATACTCTGCAATACTCTGGGCAATACTCTGGCAATACTCTGGGCAATACTCTGGCAATACTCTGGGCAATACTCTGGGCATACTCTGGCAATACTCTGGGCAATACTCTGGGCAATACTCTGGGCAATACTCTGGGCAATACTCTGGGCATACTCTGCAATACTCTGGCAATACTCTGGGCATACTCTGCAATACCCTGGGCATACTCTGCATACTCCGCAATACTCTGGCAATACTCTGGCAATACTCTGGCAATACTCTGGCAATACTCTGCAATACTCTGGCAATACTCTGGGCATACTCTGCAATACTCTGGGCATACTCTGCAATACTCTGGGCATACTCTGCAATACTCTGGGTATACTCCGCAATACTCTGGGCATACTCCGCAATACTCTGGGCATACTCTGCAATACCCTGGGCATACTCTGCAATACCCTGGGCATACTCTGCATACTCCGCAATACTCTGGCAATACTCTGGGCATACTCTGCAATACTCTGGGCATACTCTGCAATACTCTGGGCATACTCTGCAATACTCTGGGCATACTCCGGGCATACTCTGGCAATACTCCGGGCATACTCTGGCAATACTCCGGGCATACTCTGGGCATACTCTGGCAATACTCTGGCAATACTCCGCAATACTCCGCAATACTCTGGGCATACTCCGCAATACTCTGGGCATACTTAGCAATACTCTGGGCATACAGCAGCCCCTGTCCCCGCGAGCTCGCATGCAGAAGCGAACGCATACGCAAGTCCCGCCCACATATAAAAACGGTGTTCAAACCACATGTGAGGTATCTTTATATCATGTTTTGGGGTTTTATGTATTTTTCTAGCAAATAAATGATGATTTTTACATGTAGGAGAGAAATGTCAGAATTGGCCTGGGTGCTCCCTGCATGTTGGGCCTCTGTATGTGGCCGCACTGTGTAAAAGTCTCACACATGGGGTATCGCCATACTCGGGAGGAATAGCAGAATGTGTTTTGGGGTGTAATTTGTGGTATGCATATGCTGTGTGTGAAAAATAACCTAATAATATGAAAATTTGATGAAAAATAAACAAATCTTGATTTTGCAAAGAATTGTGGGAAAAAATTACAACTTTAAAAAACTCACCAGGCCTCTTTCTAAATACCTTGGAATGTCTTCTTTCCAAAAAGGGGTCATTTGGGGGGTATTTGTACTTTTCTGGCATGTTAGGGTCTCAAGAAATGAGAGAGGCTGTCAGTACTTCAGGTGTGATGAAATTGATCAATTTTCAGGATTTGGTACCATAGCTTGTAGACCCCATAACTTTCACCCAGACTAAATAATATCCAACATTTTTTATTTTTTTTACCAAAGATATGTAGCAGTATACATTTTAGGCCAAATTTATGAAGAAAAATTACTTTTTTGCAAAATTTTATAATAGAAATGAAGAAAAATTATTATTTTTTGCAAAATTTTGTTCTTTTTTCATTTATAGCAAAAAAAATAAAAACCGCAGAGGTGATGAAACACCACCAAAAGAAAGCTCTATTTGTGGGAAAAAAAGGACAAAGATTTCATTTGGTTATAGTGTTGTATGACTGAGTTATTGTCATTCAAAATGTGAGAGCACCGAAAGCTGAAAATTGGTCTGGTTATTAAGGGTGTTTAAGTGCCCAGTGGTCAAGTGGTTAAAGGAGCTTTCAAAGAGCCCAGAGAGGATACCGCAGGAACCTGAGGCTCTGGCAATGGTAAATTAAATGCCGAGCGGACCATGTCCGTCAAAGACTGTACCCACAGTCTCTCTGTCTGGGAGTCTGAAAATGGTTCCTCAGAGGTAGATCCCTCAATCCCTGAACCCTCTTGGTTCAGGTCTAGTTGATCCTCCTGCGATTCCAATTCCTCCGGAGAGAGAATTTCAGCATCTGAGGATACACCTTTTGGTGATGGGGATCTAGCCCGTTTCTTGCCAGGAATAGATCTAGCGATCAACGCTGCTAATCTCTCTTCTAGCCCCCCTAGGGATACAGCTAGCATCTCCTCTGTGATAAACACAGGGCTGGGCTGATCTGGGCCAGCCTCAGCACCAGACCCCCCCAATGGCTCATCCAAGGCGACCTTCATGGGAATAAGCTGCGGGGAAAGTATCGGCATATCATCAGATTTAGAGGGGGAACCCCTTTGTTTTTTGGTCTTTTTTTTACCCTTTGACCCCGAACCTTTGGAAGCCATAATACAAAATCGAGGGACTCCGCCTACAACAGCAGACTGTAGTGGCCAGGAATACAAAACTAGGGTTTAGGGGACAATAGATCACTAATGCCCAAAAACTGATGGGGCCCCGTATGTTTTCTTTTTTTTTTCTTTTTTTTTTTTTTTACAACATACAGCGACCCCAAACTTAGTTTGCCAGCCTCCAACCTGTTGCAAAAAGGGGGATTTTTTGGCTTAACAGAAAAGCATTGGAACCAAGTCCAGCATGTACTACCCCTCTTCCGCCACCGGGAGTCACTGTTCTGCCGCTCTGCGATCTCTCCCTTTCAGATCAGCCTCAGACTGAGCACTGACTATAGCCTGCTGATCTATAACAGCACACAAGGCGCGCCCCTGATGACGCTGCAGGCACGCCCCCCCCCCGCCCTCCCCTCCGAACGGCGCGAAAAACGTCTATAAGACGTGCGCGCGCACGCGCGCGCGCGCGTATGCCGGAGCAGGAAGAACATGGAGGAGCCGCGCTGCTGGAGACCCAGGACTGCAGTACCAGGCGGCAGAATCAAACCCCCGGCCAGGTAGGACTCTCCAAAAGGCCCCATAGGGGTCCTTACTAGCCCTAGGAAGAAAGCAGCAGGTAGCTAGCAAACACAATTGTTTCTTAGACAGGGGAACCTAGTGATGGGGGAATGAGATCACCCTGTCTTCTCAAACATAGTGAGCAAGGTTGCCAATGCAGAGCATACTTAGGCTACCCCCCTTTTAGGTTACCCCGGAGAGCCTGCTGTCGAACCAAGTCCTGCAGGCTCCCCTCTTACCTGCTCCATGCTGCAGGATGTTTGTCTAGCAAAACGATCCAATCTTCTCCCATCTCCGTGGGTAGCGTAATAGACCTTCAGGCCCTGGGGTCCTATGAAGGTACCCACTGTCCTGGACCTATATAGCACCCTGGCAAACAGGAACTTATGGTCTTTACGAACTCCAAGTCCTGGGCCCAGGGTCCAGCCCTCCAAAGAGGAGCATTATAGGCAAAACCCCACGGTTTGGGGCCCGGGTACTGTCCACTTTGGCACTGAGGCTCCTTGGACAGATCCGGTTAGCCCGCCCTTAATCCCAAGGATGTGGAGCAAAGCTATTCCGTGACCAACACCTAAGACACTGGCGAAAAAACTGAGGGACTCCCTCTAGGGGAGGGGGTTATATAGGGAGGGGACTTCCTGTTTGAGATTGCCAGTGTCCACACCTGAAGGTACTCCATATAACCCATATAGTAATGAATATGCCGCTCTGTGTCCCGTGATGTACGAGAAAGAAAAGCATTTTAGCTTGCATGATTGGATGATAAAATCAGCAGAGCTTCCTCTCATTTCAGAGCTTCCCCTCAGATCAACAGTGACTGCACTTCCAGGTGTACTAGTAGTGCAGAGTGGATTTGCCTTTAGTAAATCAACCCCAAAGTGCTAGTGACCAAATTCAATTGTATTTTGGACAGGGATATATCTGGGTAATGCATAAAATAACTGCCAATTATTTTTCCACAGATCTCTTCTTGGTTTCTCCAGTGTTGCTTTTGTGACAAAACTGCTGTTACACAGGGACTACCTCTCCCATCGCCAGAGGCTGGCTATGGTAGTCCTGCAGAAAAGGAGACAGAGCCAAGATCGCTGTGGGGACCCCAGAGAGGAGGACCAGGGCCACCTTGAGCAATACCTCTGCACAGAGCAGGTAAGTCTGACATGTTTGTTATTTTAATAATAATAAAAAAGAGTTCTGTAACACTTTAAGGGCTGTTTCTCCTTAGATCTTGTGATATGAATTAGTGGTGTAAAGTTAATGATCCCGAACATTTAATTATTCTACTTTTGTATCCAACAGATAAATGAAAAATTCAAGAGAATTATGGCCACAAGCCTTGAGTCCACCTTTATGGCAAAACTTGACTATTGCACCCCAAAACTGACAAACATAATTATCATCACGAGGAGGAGCGGCTGGAATGAGAATCAAGCAGATCAAAGACATGCTTCTTCTGGTATGACAATTGATTAGATTTATCTCTTTAATGAAAGTAATAGTAAATGCTCATTGTTTATTTTTACCTACAAGTAAGCTTATAATAAAGCCTACCTCTAGGTAAAATGAATATCTCCTAAACGTGCGTGGGAGTGATATCATGGCGGCTTGGCCAGTCAGATGGCTGGGGTTTGCGTACCAGGAAAGAGGACCGGGTGAAGATGGGAGCATTTGTAGCATTGACAGCACCTCGCTCGAGGGCTTAGTTTTAAGGTAAGTCTTTCATAATGTGCTGGTATTCAGTACATACTAGCACATTTTAATATTGCCTTGCAGAGGAAACCTTTTTTCATAGTCTTTACTACTTGAAGATTGTTGGTTTTCACCCATTCAGATTATATTGATTAAAGTGGTTTAAAGGCAGATTTTTTTTTACTTTTCTGCATTGTCTGTATTAAAGTGGAGGTCCACCAATTTTTTTAAAAAAAATTAAAGTCAGCAGCTACAAATACTGCAGCTGCTGACTTTTAAAATAATTACACATACCTGTCCAGGGCACCTGCGATGTCAGCACCCGAAGCTGATCTCTCCCTCGGCTCTCGGGTGCTGCCGCTGCCATCTTTGTAAGGGAATTGGAAAGTGAAGCATTGCGGCTTCACTTTCTGGTTCCCTACTGCGCATGCACGAGTTGTGCTGTGTCGTCCAAATAGTACCTACTGTCTTCTGGGACGTGTGTCTCCCAGAAGACAGCTGGGAGTAGAGGAGGTGCTGGATATGGCGTAGATTCCCGCAGATAATGCGGCTATCTATGAACGGAAGTGGGAGCAAATATCTGTATTGAACAGGTATCTGCACCCCACTGAAAGGTGCCAAATGTGACACCGGAGGGGGGAGGGTTCCGAAAAGCGGAAGTTCAATTTTTTGGTGGAACTCCGCTTTAAGGTACAAAAGAAACTTGTATGCATGATATCCCCTCTCCAGCCCCCCAAATACTTACCTTAGCCCAATTTTGATCCAGCACTGTGTGTGAGAGCAGCATAGCTTCTCTCTATCTCTCTCTTCACTGGCTCCATGACAGAAGCGGGGACCAGTGGCTGCCACTGCTGTCAGTCACAGTCACAGTGAGAAGAGACTGGGGACAGGGCCAAGTTGTGTCTCAGTAGACGCACAGAGCCCAGATTGGGAGCAAGCCCACATGAGTGCCCCCATAGCTAGTGGTTTTACTATGGGGGCATTCAGAAGGGGGAGGAGCCGGTAGCTCCAGCTGGGGACCCCAGAAGAGGGGGAGGATTGGGGCTACTCTATGCAATTACTTTAAGGGACTTTGCCCTGATTCTTTTTACACCATTTTTCTTCATTAGCACAATACAATTGAAACGCGCAGAGAAGTAGCCATCCGCTGCCTTATCGTGTACCTTGGAGAGAAGGAGGAAGACCTTTTCAAAGAGTTTAGCGTAAGTAAACAAAACATACTGAGAAAAAAATGAAACATGCAGTATATAAGAACCACTCTGTAGGCCTCGTACACACGATCGGACATATCCGATGAAAACGGTCCGCGGACCATTTCCATCGGATATGTCCGATCTGGAGTTTGATCCGATGGCGTGTACACACCATCGGATCAAATTCCCCGCCGGCGGACGGCGCGTTGACGTGACGGTGACGTTGACGCTGCCACGTCACCGCACCAGGAAGTAAAACACTTCCGCGCATGCGCCGAATCCATTCGGAGGCGGCGCGGCGGCGGTGCGGGACGACATGTCTGCTGGTAAGTGTACTAACCAGCAGACATGTCGGGCGGACGGATTCCACCCGATAAATTTCAAAGCATGCTTTGAAATCTGTCGGGTGGACAAATCTGTCTGCTAGCCCATACACACGATCGGAGATGTCTGCTGAAACGGTCCATCGGACCGTTTTCAGCGGACATATCCCCTCGTGTGTACGAGGCCTTAGTCTCCGTATCTATTCAAATATTCAATTATTGAACTTAAGCTGAAAATGATTGATTACATTAAATTATTATTTTTTAGTTACGAAAAAGACAAACATGGAAGGCGTGCACACCTAGTGCCTTACCAATGACAATTTAATTCCTAAAAATCCATAAAAAGTGGGTACTCACAAAGCACAAATCTCAATTGAGCCATAAAAAACAGTGTGTAGACATGTGCTGATGCATTTCAGGGGCACAGCCTAGCTAGGAAAAGGGTGTGCCCCCAAAACATATCAGCTATACCCTGTGTTGTGTTCCTGCACATGTCCATACTGTGGGTGTTTTTTTTTTGGCTCAATTGAGATTTGTGCTTTGTGAGTACCCACTTTTTATGGATTTTTATGAATTAAATTGTCGTTGGTAATGCACTAGGTGTGCGTGCCTTCTATTTATGGATTTTTCATTGTTTTCATCGGATCACCCTATCTGAGGAGGCCAGAATCCACTCAGTCTTGGGATAGCTTTGTCCCTATTACCCTTCACCTCAGAAGACCCCTTAGCACTGGAAGTGACTGTGTTGTTTCATATTTTTTTATTTGCCTGATAATCATGGGAAAACTTCAAAACTAATTCTGCGTACACACGACATGAAAAATGGCATTAACCACTTGCCTACTGTGCACATACACCCCCTTCCTGCCCAGACAAAATTTTAGCTTCCGGCACTGGGTCGCTTTAACTGACAATTGCGCGGTCGTGTGACGTGGCTCCCAAACAAAATTGATGTCCTTTTTTCCCCACAAATGGAGCTTTCTTTTGGTGGTATTTGATCACCTGTGCGGTTTTTATTTTTTGGGCTATAAACAAAAAAAGAGCGACAATTTTGGAAAAAAAAACACTTTTTACATTTTTGCTATAATAAATATCCCATTTAAAAAAAAAAATTATCTCAGTTTAGGCTGATACGTATTCTTATACATATTTTTTGTAAAAAAAAATAAAAAAAAATCGCAATAACCGTATAGTGACTGGTTTTGCGCAAAATTTATATTGCCTACAAAATAGGGGACATAATTATGATTTTTTTTTACTAGGAATGGTGGCGATCTGCAATTTTTTTTCCGGGACTGTGACATTATAGCGGAAACATCGGACACTTTTGACACATTTTTGGGACCATTCACATTTATAGAGCGATTAGTGCTATAAATGTGCATTGTTTACTGTATAAATGTGACTGGCAGGGAAGGGGTTAACCACTAGGGGGCGGGAAAGGGGTTAAATGTGTAGCCTAGTGAGTGTTCTAACTGTAGGGGGACACAGCATCGGTCTCCTCTCCCTGACAGGACGTGGATTTCTGTGTTTACACCCCATCATTACACACAGATCTACGGTCCTGCTCAGTTACTTGACAATCGCGGGTGCTCTGGCGGCCATCGCGGCCACTGGGAACGCGCAATTGTGTTCCCAGTAACGTGACGGGTGCGCGCCCCATATAGCTTTAAATGACAGGACGTCATATGACGTCCTGTCAGAACTATAGAGTATCCCGCCCACCGTCATTTGACAGCGGGCGGGTGTCAAGTGGTTAAAAACGATCTTGTGTAGGCTCTAGAGCATTTTTTTACGACGTGAAAAATGGGCATTAAACATGAACATGCTCTAAATTTTCGCATCGTTTTCCACGTCGTTTTTCACGCTGTGAAAAATGATCGTGTGTAGGCTTTAATGACGGGAACAAAACACGTGTGCTACGAAGCAAGTTATGAGATGGGAGCACGTGTTCTGGTAAAACTACCGTTTGTAATGGAGATAGCACATTCATCACGCTGTAACAGACTGAAAAGCACTAAGACTGAAAAATGTCTCTCACCAAACTTTTACTAAAACAAAATCTGTGTTTCATTTCGAATGACTTGTCATTTAGAGTGACAGTCTAAAAAGTCAGCAGTTATTATCCAATGTATTATCTTTAACAAGCTAACCTTTGTTTTAATTCCTTTTACAAGGACTTGGAAATGTTGGAAGCAGAACTAGATATGCAAATTATGAAAATTGCTATCATTGGTAACAAGCCCACCTCAGGATATGACTACAGGACAGCAACCATTCTGGTTGAGGGAACCAAAATCCTGGAGAGATGTAACATCCCAAGATGCTGTGCTATGCTGATGGGCATAATATATGCTCTGAATCTTTGCTATCCCAAGGAACTTAAATACACGTTTGACGTTTTTCAGAAACTTTTTTGAACTTGATGGACTAAAAGCCTGTTCTAAAGTAATGAGTCTGAAGAATAGTATTTTCTGAAGAACCTATGCATTCCACAACATTGTCATTGTTCTCTGATGGCATTTTGTATTGGAAATTGTTTTTTACAGTAATTTTTTTATTTTTTTTGCACTTAGAAGTGCAGTCGCTGTAGATCTGAGGGGAAGCTCAGAAACAAGAGGATCTCTGCTTATTTTATCATCCAATCATGTACAGTTCAAGCAGAAATGTGTTTTTTCACTTGCACATGATTGGATAATAAGCAGAGCTTAACCTCATTTCAGAACTTTCCCTCAGTTCTATAGCAATTGCACTTGACGTGCAAAGTTGATTTGCCTTTAGTAAATTAACCCCATAATCTGATTATTGTCGCCTTTCCTTGGAGTCGGAGGGACTGTTTTCCTCTCTCCCCTCCAACCTATGGCCACTATTGTGGTATTCCTATTTGTCTGTTTTTATTTTTTTTGTTTGATGCTCTTCCCCCTTATCAGCTCCCTCTTCTCTCTTCATACTTGCCCCAAGGCTGCTTGCACACTGAGGCGGTGTCGGCAGTAAAGCGCCGCTATTTTTATTTTTTGCCGTCGTTTTGGTGGTGCTATTCGGCTGCTAGCGGGGTGCTTTTAAAGCGGTCTTTCACTCGTTTTTTTTTTTTAAAGTTTCAGGCTCCTCTTACCTTAATTCAATAGCAGCCCGTGTGTCCCGAATTATTCGCCCCCATGATGCGATTCTACTGCCAAACTATATCTTTTATTTCTGTCTTCAGGCAGTTTTCATCTTCTTCCCTGGCACGCTGGGCACGTTGAAGCCCAGTCCTAATCATTTCCGGGATACGGCGGTGAATGCGTCCCAGCATTCACCGCTGTATCCCGCGCATGTCCTTTGATGTGCTGTGTTGACGGCGAACGGCGCCGTCAACACAGCACAGTTACCATGGCAACGGCCGGCGTCAATATGACCCGCTTGCCGAGTCACGTGACCGCGGTAATATCGCGGGATTTTAAGAGAGATCGTCTCCTGGGAACATCACATCGAATTCCCAGGAGGCTCTGCGCATCGGGGGATAAGGACGGCACGCCCAATAATCCGCGGGGAGAGGTGAGTGACAGGCCACATTAGAGAAAAGATAAAGGTAAGTCTTTAGAAAAATAAAAATAAAAACACTGTTTAGTAATGCTCTCTGGGAGACAGTAAGGCTCCAAGAGAGGTAAATAAAAGGGTGAACTACCGCTTTAACAACCACTAGCAGGCAGAAAAGGGTTAAAACTGCCAGCATAGCGCCTCAGGCTTTCACACTGGAGTGAAAGGAGAGGCTCTATCAGGGCACTTTGCAGGCGCTATTTTTAGCGCTGTAGCGCATGCAAAGCGCCTCAGTGACAACGTAGCCTTGCATGTATGTATATGATGTTGGGCTCTGTACATTTCCCTTTGATATGTATAATGGTATTATTTTTCCATCCTGCTTTGTAAAATCCAAATATTGCTTTATTATGACTTGCCTTGTTGCCTTTTTATGGAAATTTTTGTTGATAATATCATTTTATTGTTTGTATACTGATACAACAAAATAAAAGATAAAAAAAATGTACTTTTGAGGCCAGTTCACACCAGAATGCATTGCAGAAAACCCACATTCCATTTGCATTTGCCACACCATGTTCAGAATGCACTGCAGCTGTGTTCTGCAGTGGGTGTCAATATTAAGCTAATGACAAATGCAGATCACAAATGCAGTGTGTTTGCTCGCACTGGATCTGATGGTACAGAAGTATAATTTGATCCGTTTGCAATGAGTTTCCAATTGCAGATACACTACTTTAAGTGCAGTGCAATTTCAGCCCATCCAAAATGAATGGGCTGATATCGCACCACACAGAACTGCATGTGAACATACAACGCAACTCTGCAATTTCCGGTGTGAGACGGTCCCAAGTTTATATTTGGCACTGTGGTTTTAGATATATTAGGCCTGATACATGGTACAAATCTTTATGTTTGAAACATTTTTCTATTTATGTTAAAATAAAAAATAAAGTTAATTGTTTAACAATTGTGTTGTTGAATGAATTTATTTTTAAAAATTATAGCATAAAAACAAAGCTTAACACTAATACAGAAAATAACTTTGAACCAACTTGATATTAGCTGTTTATTAAGCTAAAAAAAAGTGTGCTCATAATTGTAGCAATTAAGTACATGTGACTTGAAAAAATGATTGTAGAAACTGGAAAAACGAATTGGAGCAACTTAATATTGTTGAGTACTCAACTTAAAAATATGTGTTTATAATGCCAGTAATTAAGTAGGTGGCAAATAAAAATGCATTTATATCTAGCAGAAAAGCTAATTACCTCAACACAATGTATTCACAAAGTATTCTATTGTGTTTTATATATCCCTCTACTACACATAATCACATTGTTTTTAGTTTTAGACTCACAAGTGTGTTTGTAGTTTATATATCAGGTATCCTACCAGAGCGCCCTCAATCACTTTCCTATCACAATGTAGGTTGTTGCTTCCACTTGATTTTACCTGACATTGTCATAACTTAAAAAGCTTGATGCAAACGGTTGCGTTAATTTTTTTTGTTGAGTCAAGGCATTATTTTTTAGAGTGTACACTTGACACTTTTTTTTTCGTGAAATGGTAGAGGTACCCCATTACCATTTCACACAGGGGGGGGGGGGCTGGATCTGGGGGGCCCCTTTGTTAAAGTGGTCTTCCAGATTTCGATAAGCCTCCTGCCTGCAGACCCCCACAACCACCGGGCAAGGGTTGTGGGGAAGAGACCCTTGTCCTCATCAACATGGGGACAAGGTGTTTTGGGGGGCACCCCAAAACACCCTCCCAATGTTGAGGGCATGTGGCCTGGTGCGGTTCAGGAGAGGGGGGGCCGCGCTCTATCCCCCCCTCTTTTCTGCGGCCGGCCAGGTCAACATGCTCAGATAAGGGGTCTGGTGTGGATTTTGGGGGGGACTCCATGCCATTTTTTTTTAAATTTGACCTGAAGGGTCTGGTTATGGATATTTGGGGGGAACCCCACGTCATTTTTTTAAGAAAATTGACGGCAGGGTTCCCCTTAATATTCATATAAGACCTGAAGGGTCTGGTTATTGAATTTGGGGGGATCCCACGCTTTTTTTAAATTTGTTTTTATGACTTAATCTCTCACAATTGCCGGGAGCCGACAATTCAGTCAGTTTTAAATGACTTTTTTTCTTCAGAATGTCACTTTGTGCAGAGACATTTCTAACCACAGAAAAAGTGCGCTTTTTCACATGCTGACATTCCCCCCCCCATGGTACGAAATTTAAAAGAATGTTTCAAATGACGTGGGGTTCCCTCCAAATTCCATTACAGGCCCTTCAGGTCCGATATGAATATTAAGGGGAACCCCGCCGTCATTTTTTGGAAAAAAATGACGTGGGGTCCCCCCCAAATATCCATAACCAGACCCTTCAGGTCTGGTGTGAATTTTAAGGGGAACTCCACCCCAAATTTAAAAAAAAAATGGCCTGGAGTCCCCCCCAAAATCCACACCAGACCCCTTATCCGAGCACGTTGACCTGGCCGGCCGCAGAAAAGAGGGGGGGACAGAGCGCGCCCCCCTCTCCTGAACCGCACCAGGCCACATGCCCTCAACATTGGGAGGGTGTTTTGGGGTGCCCCCCAAAACACCTTGTCCCCATGTTGATGAGGACAAGGGTCTCTTCCCCACAACCCTTGCCCGGTGGTTCTGGGGGTCTGCGGGCAGGAGGCTTATCGAAATCTGGAAGACCCCTTTAACAAAGGGGCCACCCAGATCCCGACCCCCCCCGTGTAAAATGGTAATGGGGTACATTGTACCTCTACCATTTCACAAAAAAAAGTGTCAAGGGTTAAAAAAGACAAATGCCGGTTTTTGACAACTCCTTTATTATCTTCTTTCTTCTTCTTTTCTTCTTTCCTTCAGGTTTCTTCTTCCTTCTTCTTCCTCTGCTTCTGTCTTGGGTCTTCTATTCCCGCATCTTGACCGGAATGTTCTTCCATCTTCTTCTCCTTCCACTGTCCTTCTCGTCCGCATCTTCTTCTTCTTGTTCTTCTTCGCGGGAGCCGCCGCTTCCAATTGAAATCCCCGCTGTCTGCCGGACCACGCCCCCCTCTGACGCCACGGGCAAGCTCTTAGAAAAGTCCCTCTGTGGTGCCTGTGCGTCAGAGGGGGCGTGGTCACATGTCAGAAAGCGGGCAATTCAATTGGAAGCGGCGACTCCGGCAAAGAATAAGCCGCGCACAAGCTTCCAATTGAATTGCCCGCCCTCTGACATGTGACCACGCCCCCCTCTGACGCACATGCAGCACACTCCTAAGAGCTTGCCCGTGGCGTCAGAGGGGGGCGGGGTCCGGCAGACAGCGGGGATTTCATCTGGAAGCGGCGGCTCCGGCAAAGAAGAACCAGAAGAAGATGCGGACGAGAAGGACAGTGGAAGGAGATGAAGATGTAAGAACACGCCGGTCAAGATGCGGGAATAGAAGACCCAAGACATAAGCAGAGGAAGAAGAAGAAGAAGGAAGAAACCCGAAGGAAAGAAGAAAAGAAGAAGAAAGAAGCTAATAAAGGACTTGTCAAAAACCGGCTCTTGAACTTTTTTTTTCGTGAAATGGTAGGGGTACAATGTACCCCATTACCATTTCACACAGGGGGGGGCGGGATCGGGGGGGGGGGCTTTGTTAAAGGGGTCTTCCAGATTTCGATAAGCCTCCTGCCCGCAGATCCCCACAACCACCGGGCAAGGGTTGTGGGGAAGAGACCCCTGTCCCCATCAACATGGGGACAAGGTGTTTTAGGGGGCACCCCAAAACACCCTCCCAATGTTGAGGGCATGTGGCCTGGTGCGGTTCAGGAGAGGGGGGGCCGTGCTCTGTCCCCCCTCTTTTCTGCGGCCGGCCAGGTCAACGTGCTCGGACAAGGGGTCTGGTGTGGATTTTGGGGGGGCTCCACGCCATTTTTTTTTAAATTTGGGGTGGAATTCCCCTTAAATTCCACACCAGACCTGAAGGGTCTGGTTATGGATATTTGGAGGAACCCCACGTCATTTTTTTTTTAAATTGACGGCGGGGTTCCCCTTGATATCCATACCAGACCTAAAGGGTCTGGTTATTGAATTTGGGGGGACCCCCACGCTTTTTTTTTTGGGTGTTTTTTATGAATGAATTCAATTGCCGCGAGTCAGTTTTAAACTGCTTTTTTTTCTTTGGAGAATGTCATTCTGTGCAGAGACATTTCTAACCACGGGAAAAGTGCGCTTTTTCACATGCTGACATTAGAGCCCCCATGGTACGAAATTTAAAGAAAAATTACACTTTTATTGTTGCACTTTTAGCATTATTAAAATCACTGCTCCCAAAAAAACGGCCGTTTAAAAAAAATAAAAACACTTTGTTACATGTCCCCTGGGGCAGGACTGAGGTCCCCAAACACTTTTTAGGACAAAACTTGCAGATTAGCCTTTAAAATTAACAATTAAGATTTCCCCCAATAGATTTTAACAGGGAGTTCGGCGGCGGCTTTACTTATCAATTGCATTGCGCTGCTGTGCTACGCCTGTTCATGCGCCTAATTAAGGCTTCATCCAGCGCACTAATTAAGGCATGTACCGGCGCAGCGCAGTGGCAATAGTAAATCAACCCCAATGTTTCCTGATAAGAACTTGGAAGACTGCCCAGATATTTTCTTTTGACAGCTGAAAGTCTCTCCACTTGTTATATAAAAGAATCTGCAAACTCTGCATTGGAGATGTCATGGGGGTTGAATCGAGATCACAATTTTTTAACGATTAATTGTGCAGCTCTAGCACGGTATTGTATTTGCGCAGCAATTTTT
Source organism: Rana kukunoris (assembly GCA_029574335.1). NCBI lineage: Eukaryota > Metazoa > Chordata > Amphibia > Anura > Ranidae > Rana > Rana kukunoris. Next base: position 375,766,583 of record CM056051.1, read on the forward strand.
TTTGGAAATAAACTGTTTCATTCATTAAAAAAACACTAAAGTTAGCACGATTTTTTTTGGTATCCTAAGCAATGCTTTAAAAAAAATGTAGGTTACGTGTTTAGAGTTACAGAGGAGGTCTAGTGCTAGAATTATTGCTCTCGCTCTAACGATCTGATACTAGCCAGTGCCTACCCAGCCACTGACTGGTATCTCTCCCCAGCCTGTCCCTACACACCCTCTGACCTGCTGACCTGTAGATGGGGGAATCACTCCTGTAGTGTTATTGTGTTCTGCCTGTGAGTACAATGATCAGTGTTGCTATCTATAGCTGGCAGCAATGATTGTTTTGGGAAAAACAGGCTGGTTGTACTCAAGTCGATTAATAGATTGACTTGTGTAAAACCAGCTAGCCCATACATAGATCGACTATGGCTGGACTATGCATAATTGGCGTAATTTCAATCCATGTATGACCCGCTTAACCACTACGCAGTCCCTAAACATCCTTCCACTCCTGTACATAGTGCTCACTGTCATACTCTCCACACTCCTCTCCTGTACATAGTGCCCACTGTCATACCCTCCACACTCCTCTCCTGTACATAGTGGCCACTGTCATACCCTCCACACTCCTCTCCTGTGCATACTGCCCACTGTCATACCCTCCACACTCCTCTCCTATACATAGTGACCACTGTCATACCCTCCACACTCCTCTCCTGTACATAGTGACCACTGTCATACCCTCCACACTCCTCTCCTGTACATACTGCCCACTGTCATACCCTCCACACTCCTCTCCTGTACATAGTGCCTGCTGTTATACACTCCTCTCCTATACATAGTGCCCACTATCATACCATTCCCATTCCTCTCCTGTACATACTGCCCACTGTCATACCCTCCACACTCCTCTCCTGTACTTACTGCCCCATCATACCCTCCACACTTCTCTCTGGTACATACTACCTTCTGTCATACCCCCACACTCCTCCTGTACATACTGCCCACTGTCATACCCTTCACACTCCTCTCCTGCACATACTGCCCACTGTCATACCCTCCACACTCCTCTCCTGTACATACTGCCCACTGTCATACCATCCACACTACTCTCCTGTACATAGTGCCCACTGTCATACCCTCCACACTCCTCTCCTATACATAGTGCCCACTGTCATACCCTCCACACTCCTCTCCTGTACATATTGACCACTGTCATACCCTCCACACTCCTCTCCTGTACATAGTGACCACTGTCATATCCTCCACACTCCTCTCCTATACAGAGCGCCCACTGTCATACCCCCCACACTCCTCCCCTGTACATAGTGCCTGCTGTCATACCGTCCTCATTCCTCTCCTGTACATACTGCCCACTGTCATACCCTCCACACTCCTCTCCTGTACTTACTGCCCCATCATACCCTCCACACTTCTCTCTGGTACATACTACCTTCTGTCATACCCCCACACTCCTCCTGTACATACTGCCCACTGTCATACCCTTCACACTCCTCTCCTGCACATACTGCCCACTGTCATTCCCTCCACACTCCTCTCCTGTACATAGTGCCCACTGTTGGACCCTCCACATTCCTCTCCTGTACATAGTGCCCACTGACGCACCCTCCACACTCCTCTCCTGTACATACTGCTCACTGTCATACCCTCCACACTCCTCTCCTATACATAGTGCCCACTGTCATACCCTCCACACTCCTCTCCTGTACATACTGCCCACTGTCATACCCTCCACACTCCTCTCCTGTACATACTGCCCACTGTCATACCCTCCATACTCCTCTCCTGTACATACTGCCCACTGTCATACCCTCCACACTCCTCTCCTGTACATTTGTGCCTTTTGCCGTACCCTTTGCACTCTTCTTCTGTACATAGTGACCAATGTTAGACCCTCCACATTCCTCTCCCTCACCTGCACATACTTCCCACATATATAACATCCGTACTCCTCCCCTATGTCGCTTACCCACAAAAACAGTTCTTTAAAATGATACTGAATACCCACAATGTTACCAGCTCTAGAATGGACACACTTTTGTTAGTTCAACTAAAGGAAATCTCAGTTCTCATATTTGTTCTGTCCCATTATTAGAACTTATTTAATTTTGTGATTACTACTGTGATGTACAGAGGAACATAGGGGATCTCAGCTACTCTAAATATAGCACTTGTGAAAAAAAGTGTCCCTGAAAATATTTTTTAAATGTTGGCAACTATGCACTTATGCACTGCCCAAGGGCCACTGGGTCAGTAGGGGCCCCATGAGAGGTTCCTGGGATCCTGTGATATTAAAGCGATAGTAAACTTTCCTGACATTACTACTTTTTAGAGGCCCTGGGATAGGTTATGCCACAATGTACAAGTGTGCACAGCATATTAGCACATTAGGGTAAACTTACATCGTCAAACTGGGCCCTCCATTGCAGCGCTGTGATTCCCACGCATTTATTTATTATTTATATTAAAAACAACGAGGTTGCGCTTAGAGGCACAATGTGATATTGTGAAGGAAATAAATAATGTCTATGTAAGTAGATAAAAAACAAACATATTCAATATAATCATAATTATGAACAAAATAAATTATATCAAAGTGAATAGTAACAAAGTAAATATATCGAGTCCATACGGGCTAAATATAAAAATAAAATTGAAATGAAAAAATCTCTAATAGTCCTTCTAATAGGGTAATGAGAAAAAATAGCAGCTTTCCAAGTTGAATGACAAAGGTGGTAGCTGTAGATTGTGAAGGTCCTGTATAAGTTCACCATCAGTTACACAATATTACTTCCAATATGGTAAGGTAAATAGGGTGTACTCTTACCAGATATAAGGGGGATTCAGGCATGTCACTCCCAATACGTCTGGAGTAGGACGCTTCCGGATCTTCCACACTGGGTTGATGCGATCTCCACTGGACCAGCAGGTATTCAGCAACTGCAATAAGCTCAGCATCCCATTCGGATCAAAGAAAAAAGAAGAAAGAACCGGGAACTCGCCATAGTGAAAAATACTTCCAGAAGTTTTATTCAAAATTGTGCAGCATATACACAAATAAATTTAAAATTGCCGGCTAAAAGCATACAGGATAAAAAAGAACGTGCACCCGTGCTTCCGGGGTCACGTAACAAACGCGGTGACGTAGTGCGTGGCTCCGCCCTGACCGGTTTCGTCAGAGAATGACGTTGTCAAAGGGCACGGGCGACGCACTGAACGTTCACCTCTTAAATACATAGAGACACAACCAAGCCAAGTGTCTCTATGTATTTAAGAGGTGAACGTTCAGTGCGTCGCCCGTGCCCTTTGACAACGTCATTCTCTGACGAAACCGGTCAGGGCGGAGCCACGCACTACGTCACCGCGTTTGTTACGTGACCCCGGAAGCACGGGTGCACGTTCTTTTTTATCCTGTATGCTTTTAGCCGGCAATTTTAAATTTATTTGTGTATATGCTGCACAATTTTGAATAAAACTTCTGGAAGTATTTTTCACTATGGCGAGTTCCCGGTTCTTTCTTCTTTTTTCTTTGATCCGAATGGGATGCTGAGCTTATTGCAGTTGCTGAATACCTGCTGGTCCAGTGGAGATCGCATCAACCCAGTGTGGAAGATCCGGAAGCGTCCTACTCCAGACGTATTGGGAGTGACATGCCTGAATCCCCCTTATATCTGGTAAGAGTACACCCTATTTACCTTACCATATTGGAAGTAATATTGTGTAACTGATGGTGAACTTATACAGGACCTTCACAATCTACAGCTACCACCTTTGTCATTCAACTTGGAAAGCTGCTATTTTTTCTCATTACCCTATTAGAAGGACTATTAGAGATTTTTTCATTTCAATTTTATTTTTATATTTAGCCCGTATGGACTCGATATATTTACTTTGTTACTATTCACTTTGATATAATTTATTTTGTTCATAATTATGATTATATTGAATATGTTTGTTTTTTATCTACTTACATAGACATTATTTATTTCCTTCACAATATCACATTGTGCCTCTAAGCGCAACCTCGTTGTTTTTAATTTCTGTTTTGTATGTATATCACATATTTTTGTGTTGCTGCTGGATATCACCTAATTTAATTTATTCATTTATTTACTTCATTATATTTATTTTCAATTAATATTTTATTCAATCTATTGTTGTTAGCGCGAGGAGTTTTTCCCCCTTTTGGATTGAACATTTATTATTTATAAAAGGCCCAACCAAAATCCTCAGCACCAGGCCCATGATGTTCTTAATCTGGCCCTATATATATATACACTTCTTCCAATGTTTCCCATTTCTAGTTGGCCAGTTTCTGATGAACAGATTGACATTTGAGTGGCCACAGCAAACACCTTCACATTATAATATCAGCATGGTACTGTAATAATAATATAAATAGCTATTTTTGCTAATCCAATAAAGGGGGGGGGATAGTGTCCCATCATTGGTATCAGTGGGAGCAATAGTGTCCCATCATTGGTATCAGTGGGAGGAATAGTGCCCCGTTATTGGTATCAGTGGTAGGAATAGTGTCCCATCATTGGGATCAGTTGTAGGAATAGTACCCCATCATTGGTATCAGTGGGAGGAATAGTGTCACATCATTGATATCAGTGGAAGGAATAGTGCCCCATCATTGGTATCAGTGGGAAGAATAGTGTCCCATTATTGGTATCAGTGGTAGGAATAGTGTCCAATCATTGGGATCAGTTGTAGGAATAGTACCCCCATCATTGGTATTAGTGGGAGGAACAGTGTCCCATCATTGGTATCAGTGGTAGGAATAGTGTCCCGTCATTGGGATCAGTGGTAGGGATAGTGTAATGGTCAGTATAGAAATAGTGTCCCATAATTGGGATCAGTGAGCGAAATAGTGTCCCATCATTGGGATCAGTGGGAGAATTAGTGTCCCATCATTGGGATCAGTGGGAGGAATAGTGTCCCATCATTGGGATCAGTGGGAGGAATAGTGTCCCATCATTGGGTTCAGTGGTAGGAATAGTGTCCCGTCATTGGGATCAGTGGTAGGAATAGTGTCCCGTCATTGGGATCAGTGGTAGGAATAGTGTCCCATTATTGGGATCAGTGGTGGGAATAGTGCCCCATCATTGGGATCAGTGGTAGGGATAGTGTCCCATCATTGGGATCAGTGGGAGAAATAGTGTCCCATCATTGGGATCAGTGGGAGGAATAGTGTCCCATCATTGGGATCAGTGGGAGGAATAGTGTCCCATCATTGGGATCAGTGGGAGGAATAGTGTCCCATCATTGGTATCAGTGGGAAGAATAGCGTCCCATCATTGGTATCAGTGGGAAGAATAGCGACCCATCATTGGTATCAGTGGGAGGAATAGTGCCCCATCATTGGTATCAGTGGGAGGAATAGTGTCCCATCATTGGTGTCAGTGGGAGGAATAGTGTCCCATCATTGGTATCAGTGGGAGGAATAGTGTCCCATCCTTGGTATCGGTGGGAGGAATAGTGCCATATCCTTGGTTTCAGTGGGAGGAATAGTGTCCCATCATTGGTATGAGTGGAAAGAATAGTGTCCCATCATTGGGATCAGTGGTAGGAATAGTGCACCATCATTGGTATTAGTGGGAGGAATAGTGTCCCATCACCGGCGTCAGTGGGGGGAATAGTGCCCCATCATTGGTGTCAGTGGGAGGAATAGAACCCCATCATTGGTGTCAGTGGGGGGAATAGTGCCCCATCATTGGTATAGGAGGGAGGAATAGTGTCCCATCATTGGTATCAGTGGGAGGAATAGTGTTCCATCATTGGTATCAGTGGGAGGAATAGTGTCCCATCATTGGTGTCCTTGGGAGGAATAGTGTCCCATCATTGGTATCAGTGGTAGGAATAGTGTCCCATCATTGGTATTGGTGGAAAGAATAGTGTCCCACAGTGGCGACACGCCACCCCCCTCCTCTAGTAAAAAAAAAAAAAAAAACAGGCCCTTTAAGACATTTTATTTTGCTTAAAATGTCATTTTTTTTTTTACCTGCAGTTCTGGCGGTCGTCAATAGAGGGCGCTGCATCGCCGCCCCCTATCGCAAATAAAACACATTCATTGCATTGCATTGCATTGAATGTGTGTTATAATTTTAGCCAGCTGCTGCTGGTCTATTCATATAACCGGACATAGGGTGCCGGTTACCTGAATAGCGGCAGCTGATTGGCTGTGAGGAAGTACAGCCTTTTCAAGTACAGCCCTCTGGCTCTCGGATGTCTATACTTGGAACGCAGCCTCCCTGCGTTCCTTGCATAAGACTGACGGCCGTTTCAGCCAATCGGGTTCCCAGATTCTGGTTATCAGGAACCTGATTGGCTGAAGCTTTACCACGGCGGCAGAAGACATCGAGGAAGGACATGGAAGCTTCAGGTAAGTGCTTTTTACAGGGAAAGGGGCGACAATGGGCACAGTGACATCATGGGGCACAGTGGTAACAAAGGGCACAGAGGCGACAATGGGCACAGTGGTGATAATGGGCACAGTGGCATCATGGGGCACAGTGGTGACAATTAAAAGGGCACAGTGACATGCACAGTGGCATCCATGGGCACAGTGGTGACAATTTAAGGGCACAGTGGTGACAATTGGCACAGTGGCAACAATTGAGGGGCACAGTGGCTGCATTTGATGGCATGGCACAGTGGTGACAATTGATGGCACAGTGGTTGTGTTTGATGGCATGGCACAGTGGTGACAATTGATGGCACAGTGGCTGTGTTTGATGGCATGGCACAGTGACTGCGTTTGATAGCATGGCACAGTGGTGACAATTGATGGCACAGTGGCTGTGTTTGATGGCATGGCACAGTGACTGTGTTTGATAGCATGGCACAGTGGTGACAATTGATGGCACAGTGGCTGCGTTTGATGGCACAGTGGCTGCGTTTGATGGCATGGCACAGTGGTGACAATTGATGGCACAGTTGATGTGTTGCATGGCACAGTGGTGACAATTGGTGGCACAATGACTGCATTTGATGGCATGGCACAGTGGTGACAACTGATGGCACAGTCGCTGTGTTGCATGGCACAGTGGTTACAATTGATGGCACTGTGGATTTTACAGTGGGGGGAGATGCCTGTGGATATTACAGTGGGGGGAGATGCCTGTGGATATTACAGTGGGGGGGGGGAGATGGCTGTGGATATTACAGTGGGGGGAGATGCCTGCTGTGTTGCATGGCACAGTGGTGACAATTGATGGCACAGTTGCTGTTTGATGGCATAGCACAGTGGTGACAATTGATGGCAAAGTGACTGCATTTGATGGCATGGCACAGTGGCACAGTTGCTGTTTTTGATGGCATGGCACAGTGGTGACAATTGATGGCACAGTGGCTGCATTTGGTGGCATGGCACAGTGGCTGCGTTTGATGGCACAGTGGCTGCATGTGATAGGCACAGTGAGGCTGCAAATTTTTTTTTCGTTTGCGCCCCCTCAAAATTTTGAGCACCAGCCGCCACTGGTCCCATCATTGAAATCAGTGGGAGGAATAGTGTCCCATCATTGGTATCAGTGGAAAGAATAGTGTCCCATCATTGAGATCAGTGGGAGAAATAGTGTCCCATCATTGGGATCAGTGGGGGGGAAAAGTATCTCATTATTGGTATCAGTGGGAGAAATAGTGTCCCATCATTGGTATCAGTGTGAGGAATAGTGCCCCATCAATGGTATCAGTGGGAGGAATAGTGTCCCATCATTGGTATTAGTGGGACGAATAGTGTCCCATCATTGGGATCAGTGGGATGAATAGCGTCCCATCATTGGGATCAGTGGGGGGAATAGCGTCCCATGATTGGGATCAGTGGGGGAATAGTGTCCCATGATTGGGATTAGTGGGAGGAATAGTGCCCCATCATTGGGATCAGTGGGAGGAATAGTGCCCCATCATTGGTATTAGTGGAAAGAATAGTGTCCCATCATTGAGATCAGTGGGAGGAATAGTGTCACACCCACCATTGGAGCACAGGTGTGTGAGGAGGAAGGTGTGTCTGAAGCTGCTCCCTGTGATCCGTGTGAGAAGATAGTCACCTGGAAATCTATCCCAGCTCTCCTGGCCCCTTTCTGGGGAAGCCATGGAGGGCAGCGGGGCCTCCCCTGCTGGAGGCTCTCAGCCATCTCCTGGGCCATCTGGTGACATGCCTGCCTCTGTGCATCACGATCTCTCTACCCCTGGCGAGGATGAAGGATCGGCAGCCATTCGGGAGCGAGTGGTGGCCGGGATAAAAGTCCTGAACAGGGAGAGGGATAAGCTGTACAAGCTACGTGCGGAGCTGAAGCGCCTGAGAAGGCAACGTGAGGGCTTACATAGCCAGAAATGCGGATCAATGGATACAGAGATCCAACTGGCCAAGGTCCGCGTGGACCATCAGGAAACCATTGTGGCCATAATGGAAGGAAGGGATGGTCCTGTCAAAGAAAAGTTCTCCAACGAAAGGAGGTTTGCGAAGGCAACAAAGATGGAGGTGGAAGAGGAGGAAACCCCCTGCCCCCCAGGGAGAGGTAAGCACCCCCATGTCTTCACAGGACTCAGGAGGCATGCTGAGGGTGATCCAGGGAATGGAGCCTCCTGTGCGGGGGGATCAGATGGTATTTAATGAGGAAGACATTGCAGATGATGTACCTGATAAAGTGAAGCCAGCTAAGCTCCATGTTGTGGATACGACTGTGTTTGTTCCATCTATGACTGATAATGTGCCCAATAATAAGACTGCCAGTCCTGTGTGCAGCAATGATATGCCTGCTGAGGCTGCAATGCAGCAAGAGACATGTTTAGAAAATGACATTCCTGTAAAGGAACTGCAAGTCCCAGCAGAGCCCATTAACCCCACTGCTGCTGAGACCAGAGCTGATTGCCCCACTGCTGCTCAGGACTCCACAGCGCAGCATCAGGAGACAGCTGGTACTGCAGCAGCAACAGTGACTGTTCCTGATGGGAATGTGTGTGTGGCTGATACAAATCATGGAATGGACAATGGTCCCGGTTCAGATGGGATGGACAATAATACTAACTCTGTTCATACTGTGACAGGAAGTCAGGTAAATCTGTGTGTGTTGTCCCAGACGGAAGATACTTTTCCGCCTTGTGTAGACAATACACCAATTACTATTGGGCGTCGGCTGTAGAAATGGCCAGAGAGGTTTGGGGAGTTAGAAGCCTTCAGCTGTTCAAAATGAAGCAATTAAAGTCCCTATAAATAAAGCCTAAGGATAACGACTGATTGCTGGATCCTGGGGATTTGTGAAGTGAAGGAGCAGTCAGAAGCACTTCTGAAGAGGTGAGGTGCTGATGGATATTTCTGTGTGAGAAATATCAAAGAGACTTTTTTTGTTGTTTTCTGCTGTAGGACCAGCAGTGTCTGCCCAGCAGTAGGCTGTGCCAGACTCAATAGGTAGGTTCCTGTGTTGGGAAGGTAGACGCCCCAAGTGGCAAAGGTTTATTTTATGTTTTGTTTTGTTTATACTGTTTTGATGCTTGCATGTGTGTCCCGCAAGATGGAAAAATAAACCATATCATTTGTTTTCAGTCATCCTCAAGTGCCTTTTTGTACAGTTCAGCGTGTAGTGAACCCATAGAGGGGGTCACACACACCCGCTACCGAGTTAATCCCTCACACATGGTGGAGTGCCGCGGGCAGTTAAAGTAAACCCAAAATGGAGGAGATGCTGAAACAGCTGATTATAGCAAATGCAAATCACCAACAGAGTATTGCAGCTCAACAACAGAGTATTGCAGCTCAACAACAGGTTCACCAAGAGAGCATGGCAGCTCACCGAAAGAGCATTGCAGCTCAACGACAGGCTCATCAAGAGAGCCTTGCAGCTCACCGAGAGAGAATGGCAGGTTGGGAACGGAAACACCAGCAGCAAATGGAGGCCATCGTGAAACTATTTGAGAGAACAGAGGAAAAGGATAGCAAGAAGAATGGTGATGTGGACATGGAAGAGGTTGACAAGCTGTTTGAAGAAGAGTCTGTAGAGCCTGTTGAATCCAATGTTGTGAATGGTGTTCCAGAGGGCAAACCAGACGAGACCAAACCAGAAGAGAAAGACCCTCATGTACAAGAAGGTGCTGAGGAGGTCCCGGCTGGCCCCGCAGTAGCAGCTCCTATGAAGCTGAATCGACGGTCTGATAGTTCTGCTAAATACAGTAGAGAGAACCTTTAGCAAATACTTTGAAGAAACTTGATAATCCAGCTACCAAAGCTGTTACCTTGGAACTGGAACCCAACAAGTTTAAGGAAAAGATTTTGGATTGCTCCAGATCTTTTTGCAAGGCCGAGTTGCTGCGTTGCCATATGAAGTATTTCAATGGCATTGACAGGTCAGAGCAGGATCAGAGTCCTGTGACGAGGCATATGAAGACAAGAGGCTCTTTAGCTCACAAAAAGGCCAGTCAGCAAAGCTCAAAGAGAAGACGCACCACAAACAGTTCAAATTCCCACCGACCGTCCCTAAAAGACAAAAGCAAGGAGAACTTAATCCAGAAGTCTCATTGCAAGCCAGACAAGCTGTCTGAAAGTGTTAAAGAAAAGTTTAAAGATTTCTTGAGTCTGAAGTCAAAGAAAAAGAAGAAGAAAAAGAAAGCAAAGTCAGAGCTGTCTGGTATTGAAGAGAACATAGAGATTTCTAAGGAGCTCTCACCAAAAAAATGACAACCTTCAAAGCTCAACAGTGATTATAAGGCCCCGTGTTTCGGTAAAAGCAGCGATCATGGATGCCGTCCATATACAAGACTAAGTGATGAGGAGACGCTCAGCGATTCTTGCACGGAAAGCTTACTTTGGAGTGATGAGGATTACAACGAAAAGATCGTTGTCACGCATGCTCATGGTTTTCTAAATGTTGGCCGCAACAGGAGCAAGTACAGCTCTGCCAAGCAAAGACTTGTGATGGACAATATGGATGAGAATGCTATGGATGCAAATATGGGTGAACTGTTAGATCTCTGCTCGGGAAAGTTTTACCAATCACAGTCCAACACCAGCCAGCCTGATGCAAATGACTCCAAGATAGGGGTTATGGATAAGTTGCTAGGACTCTGCTCTGGAAAATTTGTCTGTCAAGATGATGGTCCAAATCAAGAACCTTTAGTTGTACAAAGGCTCATGCTGAAAATGAGAAAAGAGACCTAATGAATGAAGCAGTTGCTCTCTGTTCCGGTTCTTTCACCAACAGAGAAAATGAAGAAAATGAGGCCGGGTTTGAGGATTTCCATCTTCTACCATGTGATGATTCTGACAGCGAAGAGCTTGCAGAAGCTGGAAGGTGGAAGTAAAGGTGGAAATGGCAGAAAAGAAAGAGCCGGTCCTGTCACTGCTGGATGTCCTGGAGGAGGATGATGCCCTGCAGGATGTGGCGTCTGCTGTGCTGGCGGGGAGCGATTCCGAAAAGTGCTCCTACCCCCTGGGTTATGTGAAGAGACAAGCGCTGTACGCCTGCAGTACCTGCACCCTGGATAAAGAGGAGCCTGCTGGGATATGTCTGGCCTGTACATACAAGTGTCATGAAAGCCACAACCTGTTTGAGCTCTACACCAAGAGGAAATTTCGTTGAGATTGTGGAAATGCCAAATTTAAACAACGGGTGTGCAAGTTAATGGAAACGTGGTAGTGTAGCGCTCAGAATAACAAAATATAACTGTAAAGGCTATACATATACATAGAGTGTGAAACACAAAAAGTGATCTGTGCATCAACATGAGAATGATAACATGACTAATAAAATTGAAATAAAGTTCATGAAATAAAGTTCGTAAATTCCAGTGACACAAATGATGCTTGATGTATCAGAAGTGAAAAAGAAAATCCCACCACCGGTGAAGATGCAGGCTTACCAGATGAAAAGGACTCTGAGAAACTTATATTTCTAGAGTCGGTCAGGCTTGGTATATGCTCAGATCTTGATATAAGGTGTTCCTCAGGAAAGGGATCAGCAGATATCTGTGGTGTAGATTCCAATGGCCCCGAGACTTGATAAGAGGTCTCTCGTTCGCGGAAAAAAATAATGGTCATCCGTCTCAGAGATGGCATATATAAATGAAAAGGAGAAGAGGGGACGCCATAGTGTAACACCGTAAGGTCAATAAAAAAATTTATTAAAATTGCACTTACATATACAGATGAGAGTAAGGCGCATATCAATAAGATGGTGGCAATAATGGAGTCGTCCCTGACGCGTTTCGTGTCATTACACGTTATCAAAGGGTATCCCTCTCATGATGCCAACACAAATATTTATAATAAAAGGTCCCAAAAGGAAATTAGACTCACCGTCTGCAAGCAATCACAAAGCACAAGCATTTCCGGGTCTAAAGAAAATGGCGTCCAGGCGTGCGCTCCACGCCTCGTATCGAATCGCGGAAGTGTTCTAATTCGGACACTTCCGGAATGAAATCGAATACTAACAGCGTGCGCTGCACGCCTCGTTTTCGACATATGATCGAAACGTAAGCCTCACTTTCGAAATAACGTCGAATGACGTAATCCGTCACAAAATGAAACGCTCGCCTGTATGAAGTCGTACCACGCCTCCTGTTGAATCACGGAGGTGTACTGATTCAAACACTTCCGGAATGAGGTCGGATATTGACAGCGTGCGCTGCATGCCTCGTTTTCGACGTGTGATCGAGACGTACGCCCCGCTTTCGAAATGACATCGAATCCCGATATCCGTATCAAAAATCCGTCACATAATGAAACGCTCACTTGTGTGGAGTCAGACGTGGAAAAAAGGCGTCAAGGATATTCGTAGGGACGACGAAAAAGTGGGCGGACATAGCAGAAGGAAGTGCAATCCAGCCCTCATTGTGGGGGCCGTTTGCATTCCAAAGTGAGTAAAAAGAAAAAAGAAAAAAAGAATACCAAAATGTAAATCAACACATGCAAAATAGATCCGCATGTGACGAACAAAATGGACCAAACATGAAATAAATCAATTCAAAGAATGGAAAAAATTAGTATTCAGTATTATGAGACATTAAGGCATAAATAAAAATTTAAATTTATATATGGCTTGATACAAAATTGTAATGCCAAAAATAAATATATTAATAATTGGCTGGTACAAAAGTGCAATGCCCGGGACATGGAAATGCATAATGCAAATCGCACAATACTGCAATATAGGCAGAAAGGGATCAGTGCTCAATGTGCATAAGGCAAATGATCCAACAGAAAATGCACTTTATAAATTAAAAATTACGTATAATAATAATGTGTGGGTCTTCCAGACAGTGAGTCAAATTCCCAAACAAAAACATACATAGTAATGTGCGTTAATGTTAAAATAAATCGCCATAACGTAAAAACAGATGCATAATAAAAAATTACTAGAGTTGAAAATTATGAAACATCCCAAAACAGATCCACCACTGTTTAAATATACTAAACAACCACTAGGACTTATCTATAAATGAGTTGATGTCCCAATCAACATTCAAGCCAAAGGGATGATAAGATTGAAGCTCATAAATCCAGAATGTTTCTAATCTTGAAACACCCCTTGTTTTGGCCCCACCCCTCCAAGGAGGCATATAACGGTCAATAATTGTAAACTGAGTGCCAGAAGGATTTTTATCGTGGCACTGTTTGAAGTGACGGGGAACAGTATGGTCCCTGTCGCCTGCCTTGATGAAGGCAATATGTTCGCCTACACGTATCGAGAAAGTGCGAATCGTGCGGCCGACATATTGTTTACCACATGTACATGTGATGAGATAAACAATGTAATTGGTTTCGCAGGTACAAAAATGTTTAATCTCATACTCCTTTCCAGTCACAGTAGAAGTGAAGTGTGTAATTCTGCGTTCCCTCAGTGAGTTATGATGACAAACCTTGCATTTTCTGCATGGAAAGAAACCAACTAAGTCCTGAAAAAAAGAACTTTTTACTGGGGGATTGATGACATTGGGTGCAATGCGATTCTGCAACGAAGGTGCACCTCTAAATACCAGTTTAGCCCGTTCAGGAAGTAAAGGTCTGAGAACACTATCGTTCCTGAGTATATCCCAATGTCTATCGACAATATTCTTAACCTGCCTATGTTGAATAGAGTAAGATGTAATTAGGGCAAATTTGAAACTTTCATCCGGTACACGTTTAGGTTTCATTGAGATGAGTGAAGATCTATCCAATGAGAGAATTCTCTGCATTTCTTGATCTAGCTCAGCCCTGGGATAACCTTTATCTAGAAACCTTTGTCGCAACATAGTAGCTTGAAGCAGATAAGATTCTGGGTCCGTACAGTTCCTACGAAGTCTCAGAAACTGACTGCGCGGAACTGACCGAAGCCATGAACTGTGATGACAGCTATCAATAGGAATGAAACCATTCCTATCAGTTGGCTTGAAGAAAGTTTGAAAATTAAATTTGCGATCAACCAACCCAATCTCGAGGTCCAAGAAATTGATTTTACTTGGACTGTATTCAAAGGTCAATGAAATGCCTCTGTCATTTTGATTGAGGGTTTTAAAAAATGACTCTAATGATTCGGGGGTGCCGTTCCATAGGAGGAGGATGTCGTCTATGTACCTGGCCCACAGGACTAATGATGGAGTGTCCTGCGCATAGACGACATCCTCCTCCCACTTGGCCATGAAAAGGTTGGCAAGGCTGGGTGCAAACTTAGCCCCCATAGCTACCCCTCGTTGTTGGAGGTAGTAGCTTTGGTTGAACCAAAAATAATTATGTTTGGTTGCAAACTCTAAAAGTTCTAAAATATACTCGCATTGAAAAGAAGCGAGGGTAGGTTCTTGATTTAGGAAATGTTGGACAGCAGCAATACCCAAGTGATGGGGAATGCAAGTATATAGGGAAGCGACATCTGCTGTGGCTAGTAGATAGTCACCATGTACAACAGTGTTTTCCAATAACCTTATAGTGTCTCCTGTATCCTTAAGATAGGAAGGAGTTTTTTGCACTAAAGGTTGTAAATAATGATCGATGTACCGGCCTATACGGGACGTGACCGAATCGATCCCGCTTACAATGGGCCGGCCCGGGGGGGCAGTGGGATGTTTATGGATCTTGGGCAAGTAATATATGGTGGGTATGCGTGGGACTTTAGGTACTAAGAAATCTCTTTCTTTGATGTTCAAAATTTTTAACTCATAACCCTTATTGACAAGACTTAGCAACTGGGTTTTATATGTGTGTGTAGGGTTAGTAGGAATTTCTTTATAAGTACCGGGTTCGTTCAGGATACGAATCATTTCGGTCTCATAATCGGACTTGTCCAAAATCACAATGCCACCGCCTTTGTCGGCGGGGCGTATGACTAAATCCTTCCGATCACAGAGGGACTTGAGGCCCGCGCTGGAGACGGATGGTAGATGTGGTGATTTAACTGACAATCTGGATAAGTCTCTTAACACACAATCCTTAAAAATTTTGACTGCAGGTGCTACCGCCACAGTTGGATTAAAAAGGGATGGATTAGATAATCCAGAATGCACCGTGCCGGACGTTGCAGCCCGGTCTTCGTAATTGCATGTGTTGGAAATCAAATATCTTTGGATATTGATTTTCCGAATATATTTTTGTATATCTATAAAAGTGCCAAACCTGCTCAACTGTTTAGGGGGAGCAAATTTGAGACCCTTATCAAGTATTGACTGTTCGGCATTAGTGAGTGTCTTACTGCTAAGATTAAATACACCAAGGCCTCTTACACTCTTCTTCTCTTTCTTCTTCTGAATTCTGTACCCCCCTCTGCACCCTCTCGTGGATTTGGACCTTTTTTCTTTGAGGACTGGTCCTCGCGAAAACCCTGATTCCCATATATATTGGGTTGAACATAATGTCTAGGCATATGTTGGTGGTCGTTTCTCCCATATGAATCAGAGTTGTAGCTACCCTGATTACGCAATGGGGAAAATCTATTCTGGGTAGAAATAGAGGGTGCGTAATGTTGAGGGGGATATTGATGGTATGGTTCATGTTGTTCTCTATATGGGCCAGGAGAGACGTAACCGTCATGCCGCTGGTAAGGACGGGGTAAATGTTGTGAAGAGTTGCCACGAGATTGGCCTCGCCCGCCTCTCCTGCCTCTCCCATTAGCTCTGCCTCCATAATGGGTATCAGGAATCTGGAGGCTAGACTGTGTATGGCCAGATAGTAAAGGGGAGGGATCAATGGTGGTGTTGTTACCCCTTGGTGTCATGTGACTGGAGCCAAATTGGGCCGCTAACCCACCGGGAATCATAGATGGAACAGGAAGCGATGGTAAATCGGACACAACTACAGGTGTGGTATCCATTGGTGGAGTGGATGTGGCATTTTTTTGCCATCCAAAAACACAACCATTTTTGTAGTCACCTACGTCTCTTGAGTATTTTTTATGTTTTTTAATCCTCTGATCTCTATCTTCCTTTTCCAGATGACTCTGTAAATTGGTTGAAAGAGAATTATACTCAAGAGAGGTTTTGTGTGTCTGAAGCTTATCTTTAAGCTCTTTGATCTCTACATCAAGAGCTGTTAATCTGCACCTTTTTTTTGAAATTAGAAATCCCAAAAAATTGGTCCCAGCTTCATTGAAATATTTATACCAGGAATTGAGATCTAATTCTCCCTGTTGTGGATTGAT
Source organism: Rana kukunoris (assembly GCA_029574335.1). Classification (NCBI taxonomy): domain Eukaryota; kingdom Metazoa; phylum Chordata; class Amphibia; order Anura; family Ranidae; genus Rana; species Rana kukunoris. The sequence continues at coordinate 375,783,193 of CM056051.1, forward strand.
ATTCCAACGAAGACTGCGTGGAACCATGCTCTCGGCAATATATTGCTCTAAGAAGGCTATGTCCCATAAGATATGTAACTCTGATGTCATGACATTTTTAAGTCTTAAAAAGAGTCCACCTAATTCAGAGTCATTACCAGTGATGGAAAAGACACCTTCTATATTGACGGTCCGGGATGCCCTATAATCAAAGACATCCATGGCCGAAATAGGACCAGAAATAACTGGTTTAGCTGCTGCAATAATAAAATTTTCAAAATACAGAAATGGGGGTGGTATGTAAAACTGCGCTGCTAGAAATTAAATATGGCTGCTAAACACGGCTACTGAAAAACAAGAAGCAAAAAACAAAATGGAAACGTGGTAGTGTAGCGCTCAGAATAACAAAATATAACTGTAAAGGCTATACATATACATAGAGTGTGAAACACAAAAAGTGATCTGTGCATCAACATGAGAATGATAACATGACTAATAAAATTGAAATAAAGTTCATGAAATAAAGTTCATAAATTCCAGTGACACAAATGATGCTTGATGTATCAGAAGTGAAAAAGAAAATCCCACCACCGGTGAAGATGCAGGCTTACCAGATGAAAAGGACTCTGAGAAACTTATATTTCTAGAGTCGGTCAGGCTTGGTATATGCTCAGATCTTGATATAAGGTGTTCCTCAGGAAAGGGATCAGCAGATATCTGTGGTGTAGATTCCAATGGCCCCGAGACTTGATAAGAGGTCTCTCGTTCGCGGAAAAAAATAATGGTCATCCGTCTCAGAGATGGCATATATAAATGAAAAGGAGAAGAGGGGACGCCATAGTGTAACACCGTAAGGTCAATAAAAAAATTTATTAAAATTGCACTTACATATACAGATGAGAGTAAGGCGCATATCAATAAGATGGTGGCAATAATGGAGTCGTCCCTGACGCGTTTCGTGTCATTACACGTTATCAAAGGGTATCCCTCTCATGATGCCAACACAAATATTTATAATAAAAGGTCCCAAAAGGAAATTAGACTCACCGTCTGCAAGCAATCACAAAGCACAAGCATTTCCGGGTCTAAAGAAAATGGCGTCCAGGCGTGCGCTCCACGCCTCGTATCGAATCGCGGAAGTGTTCTAATTCGGACACTTCCGGAATGAAATCGAATACTAACAGCGTGCGCTGCACGCCTCGTTTTCGACATATGATCGAAACGTAAGCCTCACTTTCGAAATAACGTCGAATGACGTAATCCGTCACAAAATGAAACGCTCGCCTGTATGAAGTCGTACAACGCCTCCTGTTGAATCACGGAGGTGTACTGATTCAAACACTTCCGGAATGAGGTCGGATATTGACAGCGTGCGCTGCATGCCTCGTTTTCGACGTGTGATCGAGACGTACGCCCCGCTTTCGAAATGACATCGAATCCCGATATCCGTATCAAAAATCCGTCACATAATGAAACGCTCACTTGTGTGGAGTCAGACGTGGAAAAAAGGCGTCAAGGATATTCGTAGGGACGACGAAAAAGTGGGCGGACATAGCAGAAGGAAGTGCAATCCAGCCCTCATTGTGGGGGCCGTTTGCATTCCAAAGTGAGTAAAAAGAAAAAAGAAAAAAAGAATACCAAAATGTAAATCAACACATGCAAAATAGATCCGCATGTGACGAACAAAATGGACCAAACATGAAATAAATCAATTCAAAGAATGGAAAAAATTAGTATTCAGTATTATGAGACATTAAGGCATAAATAAAAATTTAAATTTATATATGGCTTGATACAAAATTGTAATGCCAAAAATAAATATATTAATAATTGGCTGGTACAAAAGTGCAATGCCCGGGACATGGAAATGCATAATGCAAATCGCACAATACTGCAATATAGGCAGAAAGGGATCAGTGCTCAATGTGCATAAGGCAAATGATCCAACAGAAAATGCACTTTATAAATTAAAAATTACGTATAATAATAATGTGTGGGTCTTCCAGACAGTGAGTCAAATTCCCAAACAAAAACATACATAGTAATGTGCGTTAATGTTAAAATAAATCGCCATAACGTAAAAACAGATGCATAATAAAAAATTACTAGAGTTGAAAATTATGAAACATCCCAAAACAGATCCACCACTGTTTAAATATACTAAACAACCACTAGGACTTATCTATAAATGAGTTGATGTCCCAATCAACATTCAAGCCAAAGGGATGATAAGATTGAAGCTCATAAATCCAGAATGTTTCTAATCTTGAAACACCCCTTGTTTTGGCCCCACCCCTCCAAGGAGGCATATAACGGTCAATAATTGTAAACTGAGTGCCAGAAGGATTTTTATCGTGGCACTGTTTGAAGTGACGGGGAACAGTATGGTCCCTGTCGCCTGCCTTGATGAAGGCAATATGTTCGCCTACACGTATCGAGAAAGTGCGAATCGTGCGGCCGACATATTGTTTACCACATGTACATGTGATGAGATAAACAATGTAATTGGTTTCGCAGGTACAAAAATGTTTAATCTCATACTCCTTTCCAGTCACAGTAGAAGTGAAGTGTGTAATTCTGCGTTCCCTCAGTGAGTTATGATGACAAACCTTGCATTTTCTGCATGGAAAGAAACCAACTAAGTCCTGAAAAAAAGAACTTTTTACTGGGGGATTGATGACATTGGGTGCAATGCGATTCTGCAACGAAGGTGCACCTCTAAATACCAGTTTAGCCCGTTCAGGAAGTAAAGGTCTGAGAACACTATCGTTCCTGAGTATATCCCAATGTCTATCGACAATATTCTTAACCTGCCTATGTTGAATAGAGTAAGATGTAATTAGGGCAAATTTGAAACTTTCATCCGGTACACGTTTAGGTTTCATTGAGATGAGTGAAGATCTATCCAATGAGAGAATTCTCTGCATTTCTTGATCTAGCTCAGCCCTGGGATAACCTTTATCTAGAAACCTTTGTCGCAACATAGTAGCTTGAAGCAGATAAGATTCTGGGTCCGTACAGTTCCTACGAAGTCTCAGAAACTGACTGCGCGGAACTGAATAAAGTTGTAAGTGCAAGTTAAACTGGATAAAGAGGGGGGCGGAGCCGGCAGCCAGAGCTGATGGACGTGTGTTAGGTGAGCTCTGACACACCGGGTGATACAACGCGGCTCACAGCACACAAAGACACCCCAAAAACACCTGCAAGATACAGGGGAAGCCGGGGAACAAACTGGCCACCATGTTCAAACGGAAGGAGAGAGAGGGACCCCGAAAATTGACCGATTTCTTTCCCCCAGCCGGGGGCCGAGGCTTCCAAGATGGCGCCGGCGCCGGGAGCCGCGCTCCGGATCCCACACATGCAGCTGCTGCTAATCCACTGCCATCCTCGGGTGAGTCGAATCCTAATGGATATCCCCCACCAGCATCCCCCTTTAGCAGCCCTGCCAAGCAAAAACGGAGGGTTGGGGAGGCCCCGGGAACCCAAGATGGCGCTGTCCATGAGGGAGAGGAGATGGAGGAAGCCTCTGCTTATGCCCAGCAACTGGATGCGTTCCCCACATCAGGACAGCCTATTATTGATACCACCATGAAGGAGATGCTGCAAACCCTGAGGGGAGCCCTGCAATGTGATATGGCAGCGTTCATGCAGTCTACTAAGCAGGAAGTTTCTGCAGTTAACAACAGAGTGGGGTATGTGGAGCAGAAGATGGAGGAGTTCACCTTAGCACACAATGACCTTGTGGATGCTCACTTTGAATTGGTAGAAGATATTACAGCTATGCGCCTCAAAATGGCAGATTTAGAGGACAGGGCAAGAAGGAACAACGTAAAGTTTAGGGGGGTCCCTGAGACTGTCAAACCCGCAGAACTTACACCTTATCTGCAAAAATTGATGATGACAGCCATTCCTACTTTGAGCCCAGCCGACATCATTATAGACAGGGCTCACAGGTTGCCCAAACCTTCCTTCCTGCCTGAGCAAGTCCCTAGAGATGTGATAGCAAGAATCCACTTTTACCACATCAAGGACCAACTTATGCGCTACTCCAGACAACACCCTGCTTTACCTGATCCCTTTGCTGGAATCGCACTATATGCTGACCTGTCACAAGCCACACTGGCAGCAAGGCACAAGCTAGTACCTATCACTAAAGTATTGAGAAATCACAAAATCCTCTACAAATGGGGCTTCCCAGCCAAATTGCTGGTGGAAGTGAACAATGAATCGCATTCAATCACATCACTGGATAAAGGTCTCAATCTCCTCAAGAAATGGCTTCTGATTCCTGCTGAAGGACTCCCGGCGGAACCCGAACCCTCACTCCAACACCGCAACTCCCAGCGGCAGAACAGAAAGAGTAAGTGACTTTTGTATGCAGATTTGATGCGACTCCTGCTGTTTTTCGTTGAGGACTGCCTCCTTTGCTTCCCATCAACTACTGTACTCTTCCCTTTCTACTTGTCAACCTGGCCCACTTTTGATGTCTTTGATGACTATCCATTTGTCCTGAATGGCACCCGGTGTTCGGCTGTTACTATTTTTCTTTTTTCCCCATGTTTGGTTACGGGATGCTTGCCGTAACTTACTTGCCGCATGCCAAGCGGTCTGATCAACATGAATCGGTTTTTAGTTCAGAGGTTACAAGGACTCTCGATCCTTGTCTTTTTGTGTTTTTACGTTTATTTTTTTTTCTTCATCTCTACAATCTTTACATACCTGAATTGATCCTGTCAATGCTAAAAATTACCACTAGATGGCACTGCTGCCCAACTTACCAGAAGAATGACACTTAAAATATGGTCTAATAATGTGAGGGGGCTAAACAGCCCTTACAAGCGCAGGACCATGTGGAAATCAGCCATAGAAGCCAAATGTGATATTCTGTGCGTACAAGAAACAAATTTCTCTAACGTAAACCCACCAAAGTGTACGCATGTCAAATTTCCACATGTCTTCACCGCTATGAACTGCTCCAAGAAAAATGGGGTCTTGATTGCTTGTAAGGACACAATAACATTTTCTCTTTTACAGGTCCATGCTGATCCTTGCGGCCGTTACCTCATACTAGTAGCGGACATTGACCATGTCACCTACACGCTGGTAAATGTGTATGCACCTAATGTTAGGCCCTTGAGGTTTATCAGGAAAGTTATCAAAAAGGCAAAGCAATTGCAAAAAGGTGGTTTAATAATATGTGGTGACTTTAACACGGTGCTGAACGAGGAGCTGGATGTCTCTTCGGTGGCCCTCAGGCGGAGACCCTCTTTAGGGGCACTGTGTCACGAGGAAAGGCTATTTGACCCCTGGCGGTGCCTGAGGACCACCGAGAGGGACTACACCTTCTATTCTAATGTCCATGATAGCTACTCGAGATTGGATTTCTTCCTGACTGACATGTACACGCTACAAAAAATCCGAGCTGCCGATATCCACAACATCACATGGTCGGACCACGCACCTGTGACTATTGAGGTAGTGGATTCCGGCAAAATATCCCACAGACCACTGTGGCGGAACAACACATTTCTCCTGTCACGCCCCGAAATTAGGGACGAGATAGGCGAAAAAATAAAAGAATTCTTTCTCATCAATGACAACGGTGAATGTTCACCTATGACAACTTGGTGCACGCACAAAGCTTTCACTAGGGGCGCCCTCATACAGGTTGCCTCTAGGGAAAAGAAAAAGAAGCAACAACGAATGGCACAACTGCAGGAGTCCATAGCTGACCTAGAATCGCAACATAAAAATCCACAAACCAGGTCCAATGACGTTCTTCAACGCCTAAATGCCTGCCGTGAGGAATTGCGGCAGGCACTTAGGGCAGAATATGACACCTTCTTTAAGAGACTCAAAGTCTCTTACTACTCCCAGAACAACAAGGCGGGGAAGCTGCTAGCTTCCCAGCTTAAAAAGAGACAGGCCCGCTCCAACCTTGCTCACATTAAACACCACAATCGTGACGTGACATACCATAATCCCAAAGATATCGCCAATGCCTTCAAAAATTATTATGAGGAACTATATAACCTGAACAAAGACCAAACTACACACCAACCGACGGATAAAGAAATTGAAGACTTTCTACAGGGGGTGCACTTACCCTCTGTGGAGGGCCCTTCTCTGCACAAGCTCAACTCGCCCATAACACTGCAGGAAGTAGTGGATGTAATACATTCCCTACCCATGCACAAATCCCCAGGAGCGGACGGATTTTCTGCAGAGTACTACAAGGCATTCTCTGCTATACTCGCCCCTCGATTAGTAGAAATTTACAATATCACGGCTGTTATTGTCACCCTACCCAAACCTGGCAAAGACCCGTCGACCCCCCAAAATTTCAGACCAATATCCCTCCTGAACTCTGACTTAAAAATATATGCTAAGGTCCTAGCCAATAGACTAATGAACGTTACTCCCTCCCTTATTGATCTTGACCAAGTTGGATTTGTGAAAGGCAGACAAGCACCGGATGGGACCAGACGGATGCTTGATCTCCTACGCCTAGCAGAGGCCACACAAACCCCCAGCGCCTTCATAGCCCTTGATGCAGAAAAGGCCTTTGACAGGGTCCATTGGGGATACCTGTCAAGGACTTTACATAAGTTTGGAATCTCGGGTTTAATACACTCGGCAATCATGTCGCTGTACACCACTCCCACAGCCAGGGTATATTCATCTAGCCTACTGTCTGACTCCTTCACTCTCTCCAATGGCACCCGTCAAGGCTGCCCACTATCCCCAATCATCTTCTCGTTAGTGATAGAACCATTGGCAGAACACATTAGATCTAACAACAAGATAATGGGTATAGGAATTAACTCTGATATTCATAAAATCGGGCTTTTTGCGGATGACATAATTTTAACTGTCTCCAAACCGGTAGAATCCCTGCCAGCGATACAATCGATATTACATAAATTTGGGCAAGTATCCTTTTACAAAGTTAACGCGGTTAAATGTCACGTCTTGACACTAAATTTATCTGACAAAGAAAAGAATACTTTAAAAACTAGCTTCCCCTGCAACTGGGATCCTCCCTCAATTACTTACTTGGGTGTCCAATTAACGGCCTCCTCAAGCAAAATCTATGCAAGCAATTTTCCCCTCCTCCTAAACAAAGTGGAGGCGGAACTCACTCAGATTGGTGCCCTACACCTCTCCTGGCTAGGAAGGATAGCGGCGTTTCAAATGCAAGTACTCCCCAAACTACTGTACCACTTCAGAACGTTGCCCATCCCGATACCTCAAAAATTCTTTACGCAATTAGAAAAATCACTTAGGAAATACATTTGGGGGCATAGAAAACCCAGGGTGGCATTAGCGCAACTTTACAAGCCCAAACACCTGGGGGGAGTTGGATTACCCAACGCCCAACTGTATTACAGAGCGGCAGTACTGGACCAAATGCGCTACTGGTTCTCTTGCCAATCTGACAATAGGTGGTCAGCAATAGAACATGCGGTCACTCCTGGTCATGATCTCCCTGCACTGGTGATAGCTGCCAGTCTGCATCACAGCCCAATTACTCCGCCTTATCCAACTATACAAGCAGCTTTGAAGGCATGGTCGGCCCTTACTAATGTTCACTTCACTGACGTTCCCACGCAAACCTTGCAAATACCGCTAGCAACATATGAGTACCTCATTCCTGACTTCACGGTTACGGCATGGAAAAAGATGGGGGCACACTACTCTACGCCCCCGCTGACTGAACAGAATACTGTAGACAGGTATAGGACGTTCCAAATACAGCACTATACCAAAATCAATGGGAGGAGACCTATAGAAATTCCGCAGATCCTCTGGGATTTTCTGAGGAGCAAAACCCTAAACAAGCGTAAGGGGATATCCATCTTTTATAAATATGCCTCTCCCCTATACGTTCAAAGTAAAAGCCCAAACATGTTAAAATGGGAAAGGGAACTGCAGCTAGAATTTCCACTGCATCAGTGGCATGCAGCAATCAAATATAATGGGAAATCATCAGCATGTGTGGAGCATTGGGATAATGCACAGAAATTACTACATAGGTGGTACCTAACCCCTGTCAGATTAAATAAAATGGACAATTCTATAACACCACTTTGCTGGAGAAACTGTCAGTTAGTGGGGAGCCTACTCCATATCTTTTGGAGCTGTAGGATCATTCAAAAGTTCTGGAAGAGGGTACAATCGATTATCTTTCATGTCACATCAATAAAATACGCACTTAACCCTGCATTTACTTTGCTGAGTCTGGGAATAGAAAACTTTCCACCACTAATGAGAAAGGTGGTTGTACACATATTGTTTGCGGCCCGTATTTCCATAGCAAAAGAATGGCGCACCCAACAAGCTCCAAGCATTACAGAAGTGATCTCTAGGGTGAACTCACAGTACACTATGGAAAAAATGTTAGCTTACACAGAAAGAAGATCCCACACCTTCTATAAACACTGGGACATATGGAAGTAATCTAAATATGCCCCCTCACACCTGTAACTCTGTGATCTACATGATATATGTAAAATGTAGCTATTATGCCATCTAGTGGTAAAACTCGGTATCTAGGTATGTTTTTATACATTCGATTCAGATCTTTGATGATCATTGTTGAACTGTTTCTTTTTTTTCTTTCTTACTTAGTTCTTGTTTGAGTTTAAATGCGTCTAGGTACACTTATAGGTTTGTTGCACACCATGGACCCTCGTTAAGGTCCTGGATAGGATACATATTGTTGAAACTGCATCTAGCCTGCTCACAGTAGTACCCGAAGGGGTGACAGGCCTAACCTCCTCAGGAGGTCAACCTTTAGAGAATATATGTAACCCACGTTGTGCAATGTCTATATATCCCTGTAAGCTGTACTCTTTTATAATGCTTTATACAACTTGAACTAATCTTATTGTACCAGCTCTGTATAATATGTTGATAATTTAATAAAAAATGTATGGTTAAAAAAATTAATAAACTGGATAAAGAGAAGAAAAACCTGGCTAATAATTACAAGGACAATTTCTTTGGCATCTACTGCACATGTAAGAGACCGTACCCCTATCCTTAGGATGAGATCCCAGATGAGATGATCCAGTGTGTGGTGTGTGAGGACTGGGTTCATGGTCAGCACCTAGGGGAAGTTCCATCGGAGCACGTTGAGTTGCATGAGATGGGGTGCCAGGGCTGTATGGATTATTGCTCATTTCTTTGGGCCTACTCTGCCAAGTTAGGCGTTCCTGGTGTCACCAAGATTACCAAAGCAGAAACGGAACCTGAAGATGTTAAAGTTGATGATTGTCCTATGGAAACAGCCAACCCTCAGAATGGACTAACATTAAATAATGAAGAATGTGTGGAAGATAACGACGATGAGGAGGAGGCAATTCTTAGAAAGCTAAATCTGAAGGACTTTATGGAAAATGAAGCTGAACTTTCTGGAAGTGATGTTGAAAGTGAAATCCCTGACCGCTTCAGGGCAAATGAAGTGGCTGAAGTGCAGGAAGTAAGGGTTTGCACATCTTCAGTTCTCAGTCAGTTGCTTGATGGAAATAAAGCTGAAAAACTTAATTCTGACACTGCACTAAAGGATGTAGAAAAAGTGTGTCCAATATCCACTAAGCCTTGTGAATGTAGTAAGGCAGGTGATATTCATGACTTTTCCATAGTTGATGATCAGCGGAGCAGGGTAATTAGGGAATCTGAATTGCAGGAAATATGCACCCAGACTGAGGCTATTTTTGCCTCTGTGAATTATTTGCATGTTGAAGAGCAGTGTGTTAAGTTTTATGTTAATGAAATCGGATTTGAATATAAAGGTAATGTCACATATTGTGAAACCCAGTCTTTAGAAAGTGTTCTGTCAGACCAAGTAACGCAGAATAATACTTTGGACTTGACCACCAAGATTCCTTGGGAAGTAAAATCTATTTTTCAAAGTGTAGAATCTGTAATGGCAGGTGAAACCTCCATCACTGAAGTGGTCAGAGAGGCTAAATGTACTAATTTATTGGATGTTTTTCCAAATGTCTTGAAAGGGATGAAGAATATGAGAATTTGTGTCCAATAGTCGATGGTTTCAAAGAAGCAAATACTAAAACATTTTTGGGAGACTATGAGGCAAAGATAGTTTAACAACTAGCCATAAACATAATTTCAAAAGTGATTGTATCTGCTAGACAAGAAATTTTGTCTAGCTCAGTTAATAATGTGTCCGATAGCAGTTGTCAAGTTCTTAGTGAGAATAGGGGTGTGCGAACAAGTGATGCACAGAGTAAGCAGTTGGTTCAAGAAAGTGACAAGGATTCAGTTTCTGCAAACCTTACCTTGGGTTTAATAGATTTTCACCATACTTGTGAGTCTGAACTATCACAAAGTAAGAAACTTGGAAATACAAAATTGACAAGTAATGATTTCCGTCTAGCGCACAAAAGGGAAGAAAAACCGCCTAGTACATCGGTTTATCAGAGGTCATATGCGTCAGACTTTAGTCCAGTTCATAGAAGAACAGATTTTTTTGAGTGTCACCATGCCTTAGAGGATTGCAGTCTTAGTGTGTTTACATCTGAAGAAGGCATCCACATGGATGATCCATTGCAGAGCACAGTGTTATCAGCTCTTGGTATTGGTTATGACTCGCTGAGTTCTTCAGGGATTGAGCTATCGAGGGAAACCTTTGTGTCCATTGGAAAACCAATTAAGGTTTTGCATGGTTTACAACTAAAGATGAGTATATTACAGAGCAAGGATCACCCTCTTATGTACCTCAGCCGAAATTTGAAGACCAATAGGAGAATAAATAGGTGGTTCCTGGCCCTTCAGGAATTTAGTTTTGTCGTAACGCATTGCCCCGGTGTTAAAATGGGGAATGCAGATGGTTTGTCCCGAGTGCATGCATGCCTGGCAACCTGTGTCCCAACCCTAGGGTTGAAACAAGAGGGGGGGTATGTGACAGGAAGTCAGGTAAATCTGTGTGTGTTGTCCCAGACGGAAGATACTTTTCCGCCTTGTGTAGACAATACACCAATTACTATTGGGCGTCGACTGTAGAAATGGCCAGAGAGGTTTGGGGAGTTAGAAGCCTTCAGCTGTTCAAAATGAAGAAATTAAAGCCCCTATAAATATAGCCAAAGGATAAAGACTGATTGCTGGATCCTGGGGCTTTGTGAAGTGAAGGAGCAGTCAGAAGCACTTCTGAAGAGGTGAGGTGCTGATGGATATTTCTGTGTGGGAAATATCAAAGAGACTTTTTTGTTGTTTTCTGCTGTAGGACCAGCAGTGTCTGCCCAGCAGTTGGCTGTGCCAGACTCAATAGGTAGGTTCCTGTGTTGGGAAGGTAGTCGCCCCAAGTGGCAAGGGTTTATTTCATGTTTTGTTTTGTTTATACTGTTTTGATGCTTGCACGTGTATCCCGCAAGATGGAAAAGTAAACCATATCATTTGTTTTCAGTCATCCTCAAGTGCCTTTTTGTACAGTTCAGCATGTAGTGAACCCATAGAGGGGGTCACACACACCCGCTACCGAGTTAATCCCTCACAATACAGACAATGCACAGCAAAATGTGACTTCAGTGTGGGGCATTGGCTCCAATAAACCTACTTTTTCTCAGGTGGCGCGCTCTGCTGCTGGTAGCTCCGCCCCCAAGCAGGGTTTTCCTCTGCGAGCTACCACCTTGAGCACCCCGGGATCTGGTCTGGGGTCTCTGGCTCCTGTTGGGGGTCCCAGACGCAATGTTGTCATCTTGAAATGGGAAGGAGGTGCAGTCCCCCCTGCAAGGCATGCAGTGGTGGATTTAATCCTGGAGATGGGTTTTGGGGTAAATGATTTGTATGCCTTTATACATGTGGCTGGGACGCGGGATTATACAGTCAGTTTCACCAACCCAGAGGGTCTTGACCTTTTCTGGGAGAGATATGAGGCTCGGTGCAGGTCAAGACCCAAATGGGAAAGTCTGGCCCCAGTTGCAGTTTCACAGAGATCAACAGTAAAAAAGATCACAATCATCCTCACCAATGAGAGTGTCCCTGCCCGGGATCTGGAGGTTTGGTTGAGGAACTATAGGGAGGTTTTGACCAAACCCAATAAAATACTAGATGAGCGTAACATCTGGACTGGGAGATGGTCGGTAACAGTCAGGTTGGCCAGGGATAGGAATGTTGTACGTCACCTGCCCTCCTCGGCTTTCATAGGGAGGGATAGGATGACCGTGTTCTACCCTGGTCAGCCGAAGCTGTGCCACCGCTGTAGAGAGAAGGTGCACCTTAGCTCCTCCTGTTCGGTCTTGATATGCTCAGTGTGTCGGGGTCAGGGTCATATGGCCAAGGACTGCACCCAGAAGATCAGGTGCAACCTGTGCCTGCGACTTGGCCACCCCTACAGCAGATGCCCTGAGGCCTGGCACAATATGGAGAAGGAGGTAGTGGATGAGATGTCAAGGCTGGACAGGATGGAGGGTGAGGCCCCTAGTGTACCATCCTCTGCTGCGGTGACTGACCCCCCTGGTCCAGCTCAGGATCCCTCCCAAGTTCCTGTGGCCACCCCCCTGTGTCTGTAAGTACTCCTCCTGTATCTGTCTCTGTGTCCCCCCAGCCTACTGTACCCGCTCCTCTTGTGTCAAACATTCTAAGTCTGTGCCCCCTGAGTCAGTTACCCCCCAGGAGTCTACCCCTCCTAAGTCTGATTCACCCCCCCACCAGGAGTGGTAGCGGGTACTGAGAAGGTCGCTTCCTCTTCTGTGACTAAGTCTTCTGGGAAGACTTTAAAGAAAAAAACAGAGATGAGGGCATCTCTGAGGCTGACTTGCGGTACCTGGAGGAGAGAAGGAAGGTTGGGAGGCAGAAGAAGCAGGTGGTGAGGACGGAACGGGGACGGGAAGCTCCGGTGCCTGTCTCCCACCGTCATAGGTCCACTAAGTGGGACATTTCCTCATCCGGAGCTTCGTCAGAGCTAAGCTCTGATTCGGAAATGGAGTTTGAGGCGGCCTCAAGAAAGAGAGAGGCTTCTGGTGATGAGCAGCAGAGGGGAGCTAAGAAGCAATCCACCCAATAACCCAAATGGCGGTTCCTCCTCCGTTAAAAGTGGCGACAATAAATGTCGCCAGCATTAAGTCAGTGAGAGCTCGTTCTATGGCCTTCTTTTTGTTCAGCCAATTAGATGCTGAAATTTTATTTTTGCAAGAGACTAGGCTCACCTCCTTGGCAGATATTCATATGGCCAAGAGAGAGTGGAGGTATGGTCCATCTTACTGGTCTCTTGCGGCCGAGCCTTACGGCGGTGTGGCGGTGTTGTTTAAAACCGGCATGGTAACTGTCCGGCGGGTCATTGAGGTGGAGATTGGGAGATGTATGGTCTTAGACGTCCTTATGGGAGGGCAGGACCTGTGCCTAATTAATATCTATGGGCCGCACACAAAGTGGGACAGGAAGTGCCTTTTTACAAGGATCTAGCCATTTCTTTTTACATCCCGGAAAGTGGTCTTTGGAGGTGACTTTAATACGGTAACTAGGCCCAAGGACAGGAAGGACTTCAAGGACAGGCTGGGATATGATAGCGTTTTTTTAAATTGTATGGTTAGGGATGCTGGTCTTGTGGATGTGCACATTAAGCACCTCCCGGATGAAACCGGGTTCACCTTTCATCGTGGTAATAGTCAGAGTAGGATAGACAGGTTTTTTTTGAAGGAGGCCTCTGCTTTTTCACCCCCAGTGGTGCAGGCAGTAGAGTTCTCTGATCACTGTATGCTATCTGTGGCCCTGAATGCTTCAGACGCCCCTCAGAGGGGAAAGGGCATCTGGAGATTGAATTCGACTCTATTTAAGGAAGATGTCAGGGGGATGTCTACACAGGCATCCAATATTAGCTAACAGGTCAGCGGGCTGCACTACGGAAGATAGGCACAGAGGGAAGTAAAATAATATGTATTTATTGAAAATAAGGCACACGTGCAAAACAGAAAACCTACAAGGCAAACAGCACACTACAAACACAGTAATAGCCAAGCCATCAAAACTAGTGAAGAATATATATACCAAAGACAGCGCGTATATAGCAGGTCCAAGTTTCAAGCCGGGGTCAAGGATAGGAGAAATCAGAAAGGTCCAATGTTCAGGCCGGGGTCAACGGGAGCAAATCAGGAACTGAGCTGGCAACAGGTATCTTGAGCAAACAGGAACAGGGCTGACAGGCAAAATACTGAAGCACTGGATTGTAGTGCAGGGCGGGCTTATATACCTGTAGCAATTCAGTGCAATTAGAGAGGAGTCCATCCCATGGGAGACACCCGCTGGTGGACACCAGAACTGCACCCCTGTTGCTGGGAGAAACAGTGCCACCAGCAGGTGACCCAAGCCATGACATAGATCATGACAGAAGAACATGTTAGACAATCCTTTGAGGAATTCTTTCAGGCACAGGTGACCATCCTGGACTTTTGTAGCAGCAAGGCTGAGTGGTGGGAGCTGACCAAAAAGAGGATCGCTGGATTCTTCAGGGGCCTAGCCAATAGAAAACAGTTTAATAAATACATGACCTACCAACGTTTACGGAGGAAGCTGGATATTCTTGTCTCGAGAGGAGGAGATCCTGGGACAATCTCCGAAATGAAACTCCTCCTCAGGAAGTGTCAATATGACCGGCATGCCTCTTTGGTTCTGGAGAGGGACTATGGGAAGTACCACTCGCCTGACCCTTACCAGAACTGCAAACAAGGTGTAGCTGTTAAAGCGGTCTTTGGCCTTAAGGACAGTACAGGTTCCTTGACAAAGTCCAGGTCAGGGATTCTGGAGGTCGTGAGGTTCTTTTATGCCGACCTTCTTGGGAGAAAGGAGCATGACCGTGACAAGATGGAAAGCTTTTTGGACTCTACTCCAGGTCTAAATGGTGGAGATGTTCCATTGATGAATTTGACAAAGGAGATCACAGTTGAAGAGGTGATGAGGGCAATTGAACAGCTTGCCATCAAAAAGTCACCCGGACCGGATGGCTTGATGGCTGAGTTTTACAAAGCCTTTAAGTCTATTCTGGCCCCACATTTGGTAGAGGTTTTTAACTGTTGTCTTGCTGAGGGGGTGCTTTCCCATTCCATGAGGCACTCGGCTGTGATTCTTCTGTCAAAAGGTAAAGATCCTTCGATGATTGAGAATTGGCGCCCCATCAGCCTTCTTAATGTCGATAGAAAGATACTGGCGAAGATATTTTTCTGGCACCTGTCGTCAGTAGCAGAGTCTTGGCTTTCTTGCCATCAGCACTGTTCAGTCCAGGGTAGGAGCACCTTCACAGCGGAGGCCTTGGAGCGGTGCAGGGCTGCAGGCTGGGGAAAGTATTTGCTGACTTTGGATCAGGCAAAGGCCTTTGATAGTGTTAACCTGTGGTTGCTCCTTAGTAAGTACGGTCTGCCGGGTGGTTTTCTTGATTGGCTGAAAGTCTTGTATAAGGGGGCAGAAAGCTTCCCTCTTGTTAATGGTTGGGTTGGACAGTCCTTTGAGGTTGGCTCCGGGGTGCGCCAGGGTTGTCCCCTGAGTCCCCTGCTCTATGTGTTTGCAATTGACCCCTTCATCAGGAGGCTAGAGAGCGGCATGTTGTGTGGGGTACCAGTGGGGCTCCTGAGAGCCGCCATTGAGGGTTGTTGCTTATGCGGATGATGTATCAGTGATTATCACTGGGACGGATGAGGCGGAGGAGGTGATCTCTCTGACATCACAGTATTCTGAAGCATCAGGCTCCAAGATCAATCAGGAAAAGAGTGAAGTTTTCTTGATGGGAAAGGAAGGTGAGGGGTTTGATCTCCCGGACACCTTTCCAGTGCCCCAGGAAAAAATTAAGATACTAGGCATTGAATTTGGACCCGGCGATTATGGCCTCAAAAACTGGGAAGGCAGACTGGAAATTGCCAATGCTAAGGTGGTCAACTGGAAGAGATGGAAGTTATCTATGAGGGAAAGGGTTGATCTGATTAAGACTTACCTGATTCCAATCTTCTTGTATGTCAGCTTTGTCTGCATCTTGCCAGTGTCTCTCTATGCTAGGGTCAGTAGTGTGTTCTTCCAGATGCTGTGGGGGAACAGACTGAACCCCATCAAGAGGAATGTCACCTACCTATTCAGGAGGGAGGGTGGCTTAGGTATGGTCAACCCAGTTATTTTCTTTTCACTGTTATTTCTCAAGTTTAATGTTGGTAGTATGCTTGCAATGGAACCTCCTGGATGGGCAGGCATATTTAGATCTTGGTTTAGGCCTTTTCTATGACTTTTGGAAGAAGGTGGCCAAGTGAAGAATCGCAGGGGTCATCGTGGTCAGCTACCAGCCTATGTAGCTTCGTGCCTGAAGTTACTGCGGCAGTGGCGATTGTCGGCTGAAGATCTCCGTTCGGTTCCGAGGAAAGACCTTATGAGTCAAGTCTTGAGCGAAGTCTTTCATGACCCACTGGCCCTAAGGGATTGCCCAGGCCCAGTTTTGAGGGCGGGGTTGAGGCTGATTAATTTGGATAGAATTCCTCCTAAATTTAGGGATCTGGCCTGGTTGTGCTTCCATGGGAAGCTCTATGTTCGGGGCAATTTGAAATTCGGCAGTGGGATGGATCGTAGCTGTCCTCGGGAGGAGTGTGCAGATGAAGAGGAGACTATGGACCATTTTCTGCTTTGTTACCCTTTTAACATAGTAGTGTACAAACAGGTGGGGCGGGCCCTCGTGTTCCTTTCCTCTCCAGGCTCGGTTATGCTCAGTGGGTGTACGGAGCATTTAGTACCGGTGGAGGTTTTTGTTTGGATACACTTTTTTTAGTTAGCCTAGTGGTCCGTTATTTCACCTGGAACGCACGGTGTCAGGTCAGCATTCGGCAAAAAAACCTTTCTGTTGAGGTGGTGGTGTATGACATTCTGCACAAGGTGGGGAAGATTCGGGGGCTTGAGAGAGACAAGCGGGGTCAGGGGGCTTGGCTGAAGGCGTGGAGGGGTTTCAGGCCTCCCTAAATGCCAGGAGTCTCTTTCCCGGGTGTGGCTGTCTGTCTCTTATCACCCTAGATTATTATTATTTTTTATACATTTTTGATAAATGGCTGCTTACATAGGTGACGGGTTGTGCCTCTTAGGCTGTCTCTGCTGCTTTGTGTAAATAGTTTTGTAGTAATATTTTGGTAGTGGTGTATAGTGTATATATTGTATATATTCTGAAATACAAGAGGTGGTGGGGGTAGTGGCGCTGTCACTAATATGTTGTTTATTAAGCCGGTAAAATAATGGGCTTTAATGGGACAACATTCCCCTGAGGAAATATAAGAATATAAAAAATAAGAGGAGACACAAATAATAATATAAATGAATGTGTAAGATCACTAGTAGTGATACCTCAAACAGCCACCGGAGGTGTGATTACATAAGTAAAAAATATAAAATATAAAAATGTAGATAAATAAATTAGGTCTTCCTGGTCATATAAGATATGCACTAAGAACACAGTCAGTGGCCCAGTGTATAGTATAAGTGGCCCAGTATGTAATATGTGGCATAGATACAAATGTGCATAATATGAAATAGAAGTCCAAAAAACATAAAAGTTAGATGACAATGTCCATAGATATATATAGCAGGTGAAGTAAGGTGGTCAAGGTGCACCTAATGGGATAGGTGGTAAGCAAAATCACAAGTGACTTTCGCAGTGGGTCCGGTGTTCCCCCTTATGGGTCCCCACTCACCAAAGGCAATCACCCCTGCAGGGGTAAAAAGCATGTAGATCGTAGTCCTGCTCCAAGTTGCCGTGGCTCCCTTCCTTAGTTTGCACCGATTTCCTTTGGATCACCTGGGCTCCTGCGATGTATCCTTAGTATGTATTGTTGTTGTAATGAATTTCAGTTGGTATTATAATTTCCTCAAAGGCAAGAAAAAAGAAGCTTCCATAGCGTGGTATGTTTTTTTAAAAGGGAATAATTTTAATAGCACTGTCAGACTATCACATAGTACGAGTGCACAAAATATACAAAATAAAAATAAATACAAAAAATATATAAAAATAGAAATAAAAATAATGTCAGACTTAGTCGGATATAAACCGCAACTGACAGTCACAATACCAAAAAATCGAGTTGGTAGCTGCCTATACCCAAAGGGGTTATAGGTTCTGAGAATGCACAGCACACATGCAAGGTCCAATTGAGAGCATCAGGCTGATGATACTCTCAATTGGACCTTGCATGTGTGCTGTGCATTCTCAGAACCTATAACCCCTTTGGGTATAGGCAGCTACCAACTCGATTTTTTGGTATTGTGACTGTCAGTTGCGGTTTATATCCGACTAAGTCTGACATTATTTTTATTTCTATTTTTATATATTTTTTGTATTTATTTTTATTTTGTATATTTTGTGCACTCGTACTATGTGATAGTCTGACAGTGCTATTAAAATTATTCCCTTTTAAAAAAACATACCACGCTATGGAAGCTTCTTTTTTCTTGCCTTTGAGGAAATTATAATACCAACTGAAATTCATTACAACAACAATACATACTAAGGATACATCGCAGGAGCCCAGGTGATCCAAAGGAAATCGGTGCAAACTAAGGAAGGGAGCCACGGCAACTTGGAGCAGGACTACGATCTACATGCTTTTTACCCCTGCAGGGGTGATTGCCTTTGGTGAGTGGGGACCCATAAGGGGGAACACCGGACCCACTGCGAAAGTCACTTGTGATTTTGCTTACCACCTATCCCATTAGGTGCACCTTGACCACCTTACTTCACCTGCTATATATATCTATGGACATTGTCATCTAACTTTTATGTTTTTTGGACTTCTATTTCATATTATGCACATTTGTATCTATGCCACATATTACATACTGGGCCACTTATACTATACACTGGGCCACTGACTGTGTTCTTAGTGCATATCTTATATGACCAGGAAGACCTAATTTATTTATCTACATTTTTATATTTTATATTTTTTACTTATGTAATCACACCTCCGGTGGCTGTTTGAGGTATCACTACTAGTGATCTTACACATTCATTTATATTATTATTTGTGTCTCCTCTTATTTTTTATATTCTTATATTTCCTCAGGGGAATGTTGTCCCATTAAAGCCCATTATTTTACCGGCTTAATAAACAACATATTAGTGACAGCGCCACTACCCCCACCACCTCTTGTATTTCTTTATATATACCCCTTTGGGGAGTTATATTTAGGGGGGGCTGCAGTCACACACGCCCACTCATCTCAGTGCGTTCACTGACCTTAGTACCCTTCATTTAGTATTTCCTAAGCGCAGCTACCCCTTCTTTCTTTTATATATTGTATATATTCTGACCCTGGATGTGTATTCCTTGGATTTTTGTTTGAAGTTTTGTACTATAGTTTTTTTTTTCCTTTTGTATAAAATTGGTTGCTTGATTCTTTTTAATAAAAGATCAATCGTGTCCCATCATTGGGATCAGTGGGGGGGAATAGTGTCCCATTATTGGTATCAGTGGGAGGAATAGTGTCCCATCATTGGTATCAGTGGGAGGAATAGTGTCCCATCATTGGGATCAGTGGGAGGAATAGTGCCCCATCATTGGGATCAGTGGGAGGAATAATGTCCTATCATTGGGATCAGTGGGAGGAATAGTGTCCCATCATTGGTATCAGTGGAAGGAATAGTGTCCCATTGTTGGTATCCTCTGGAACTCTCATGTAAGGGGGGACTCTGATGTCAGGGGGTGGGGCTCCAATGTAAGGGTTGGGACTTCCGCAGAGTGAATGCACTATGGTAAGGGGGGGCCTTACTGTATTCACCCCCCCCCCCCTTACATCAGTGCCCTTCCCCCCTCAGACTGGCCTTGTAGCATTGTCACTGATCAGTGGGACGAATAGTGCCCCATCATTGGGATCAGTGGGACGAAGAGCATCCCATCATTGGTATCAGTGGGAGGAATAGTGTCCCATCATTGGTATCAGTTGGAGGAATAGTGTCCCATCATTGGTATTAGTGGTAGGAATAGTGTCCCATCATTGGTATCAGTGGGAGGAATAGTGTCCCATCATTGGTATCAGTGGGAGGAATAGTGTCCTATCATTGGGATCAGTAGGAGGAATAGTGTCCCATGATTGGGATCAGTGGGAGGAATAGTGCCCCATCATTGGGATCAGTGGGAGAATAGTGCCCCATCGTTGGTATTAGTGGAAAGAATAGTGCCCCATCATTGAGATGAGTGGGAGGAATAGTGCCCCATCATTGGGATCAGTTGGAGGAATAATGTCCTATCATTGGGATCAGTGGGAGGAATAGTGCCCGTCATTGGTATCAGTTGGAGGAATAGTGTCCCATCATTGGTATCAGTGGAAGGAATAGTGTCCCATCGTTGGTATCCTATGGAACTCTCGTGTAAGGGGGGACTCTGATGTCAGGGGGTGGAGCTCCAATGTAAGGGGGGACTTCCGCAGAGTGAATGCACTATGGTAAGGGGGGACCTTACTGTAATCACCCCCCTTACATCAGTGCCATTCCCCCCGCAGACTGGCCTTGTAGCATTGTCACTGACCTCCTCTCAGTTGCCCCGGGCTCAGCCAGACACTCCTCTCTGGGCTACAGTTTAGTGGTTTTGGTTTCATCCTCTGGTCTCCTCTCCACAGTCCTCACACCTCTGATTCCTCCTGGGACCAGTCCTGACAGCGCTCCCGATCTTCATTCTTCTGTAGGGTTCCCAGAGACTGCAGACATGATACAAGAGATGGTCAGAGACTGCAGACATGATACAAGAGATGGTCAGAGACTGCAGACATGATACAAGAGATGGTCAGAGCAGGGTCGTTTAAAGAAATTAGGGGGCCCCAAGCAAACAGAAAAAAATCACTTTTCAAGTTAAGAAGCAGGGGGGGGGGCTTTGGGTTTGTCTGCTTACCTCTATCCCCTGTAGAGCATGCCGGCATATCTTGGTGTCCGCACAGGGCCCCCAGCAGGGAGGGCCCTTGCCAAACCACTGCTTCCTCCTGCAGTCCGGTCGGCCGTGTACCATAACCGCGCAGTACAGGAGATTCAGTTTGCTGTTCCTGGGGCCGGACTGAAAGGAAGTGAACACTCAGTGTGTTCACTTCCTGTTAGTCCCGCCGGGAACAGGAACCTGATTCTCCTGTACTGCGCGGTTATGGTACACGGCCGACCAGACTGCAGGAGGAATCAGCAGTGCGGCAAGGGGCCCCTGGTCAGCTCTGGGCCCCAGGCAATTGCTTGGTTTGCCGTGTGCGATAACCGCGCAGTACAGGAGATTCAGTTTGCTGTTCCTGGGGCCGGACTGAAAGGAAGTGAACACTCAGTGTGTTCACTTCCTGTTAGTCCGGCCGGGAACAGGAACCTGATTCTCCTGTACTGCGCGGTTATGGTACATGGCCGACCGGACTGCAGGAGGAATCAGCAGTGCGGCAAGGGGCCCCTGGCCAGCTCTGGGCCCCAGGCAATTGCTTGGTTTGCCTGCCTGGGTCAGAGACTGCAGACATGATGCAAGAGAGGGTCAGAGACTGCAGACATGATACAAGAGAGGGCCAGAGACTGCAGACATGATACAAGAGAGGGTCAGAGACTGCAGACATGATACAAGAGAGGGCCAGAGACTGCAGACATAATACAAGAGACGACCAGAGACTGCAGATTTGATGCAAGAGATGGTCAGAGACTGCAGACATGATGCAGGAGATGGTCAGAGACTGCAGACATGATGCAGGAGACGGTCAGAGACTGCAGACATGATGCAGGAGACGGTCAGACACTGCAGACATGATGCAGGAGATGGTCAGAGATTGCAGACAAGATGCAGGAGACGGTCAGAGACTGCAGACATGATACAGGAGATGGTCAGAGACTGCAGACATGATACAGGTGCTATGTATGGTGTGGTGATTGATCCCCCCAATCTCTGTAGAGGAGGATATGTTGCAGATCAGTGTCCTCCCCCTCTAGAATACACCTATTCAGTGTGATTCCTGTCCCCTCCCCCTCAGGCCAGACCCAGACTCCTCTGTCCACTCCCCCTCAGGCCAGACCAGGACTCCTCTGTTCCCTCCCCCTCCTCTGTGTACAGGCCAGACCTGGACTCCTCTGTCCCCTCCCCCTTCTCTGTGTACAGGCCAGACCCGGACTCCTCTGTTCCCACCCCCTCCTCTGTGTACAGACCAGACCAGGAATCCTCTGTCCCCTCCCCCTCCTCTGTGTACAGTACAGAACCCGGACTCCTCTGTCCCCTCCCCCTCCTCTGTGTACAGGCTAGACCCAGACTCCCTGGTCCCCTCTCCCTCCTCTGTGTACAGGCCAGACCCGGACTCCTCTGTCCCCTCCCCCTTCTCTGTGTACAGGACAGACCCGGACTCCTTTGTCCCCTCCACCTCCTCTGTGTACAAGCCAGACCCGGACTCCTCTGTCCCCTCCCCATTCTCTGTGTACAGGCCAGACCCAGACTTCTCTGTCCCCTCCACCTCCTCTGTGTACAGGCCAGACCCGAACTCCTCTGTCCCCTTCGCCTTCTCTGTGTACAGGACAGACCGGGACTCCTCTGTCCCCTCCCCCTTCCTATGTGTACAAGACAGACCCGGACTCCTCTGTCCCTCCTCCCAGGACCCTAACTCACATCAGCAGCAATGTCCGGATCCACACAGCACACAGTTCCCCTCATACTCCTGGCCAGGCAGCTCAGTAGTGTCCCAGTCCACACAGCAAGTCCGCCCTATCCCTTCCATAGTCAGTAAGAAGACAGGAAGTACATCACATGAGGGGGAGCAGGATACTAGCAAACAATCGTTTTGACAGGAGGGACTTGGGAGACAACAGGGGGAAGCCAGTATACTTTCTGGTTTAGGTGACGTTCCCTCACAACACAGGGACGGCCAACTTGCTACACCCCACACTGGTCTGCAGTCAGTCAGAAGGTGGCAGCGGACATCTTTTTACACCCACCCAAGTCTTGTATTTCACACATATTTTTACCAGTAATCTGAGTTTATATAGTGAAATACAGGATTTGAAAATCCCTGAAATTGTTTTTATGATGACATTTAAAAGCAGCGGCATGATCTCAGAGGTTTGCTAATCTGACAGAACACTGCTTATATTAACCACTTAAGGACCGAGCCTCTTTCTGAAATTTGTTGTTTACAAGTTAAAATCATCAGTGATGGAGCACCAGTCCCCCCTACTGACACCATTAATGGGGCACTATTCTTCTCATTGATATCAACAATGAGACACTTTTCCTCCCATTAAAATCATTGATGGGACACTGATGCCCGAACATTTTCTACTCCCACTGGCCGGCCCCCTAAAGCCTGAAGGACAGTAAACTGGCCCTTTGCTTAGAAAGTTTGGAGACCCCTGCCCTAGAGAATAAAATGGCGGCCATTTCAATACTTTTTGTCACACCGTATATGCGCAGCGGTATTACAAGCGCACTTTTAAAAATAAAGACAACAGTAAAGTTAGCCCAAATTTCTTTTCATATTGTGAAAGATAATGTTACGCTGAGTAAATTAATACCCAACATGTCACGCTTCAAAGTTGCGCCCACTCGTGGAATGGCGAAAAAACTTTCCCTTAAAAATCTATAATAGGCGACGTTTAAAACAATTCTACAGGTTGCATGTTTTGAGTTACAGAGGAGATCTAGGGCTAGAATTATTGCTCTCGCTCTAATAATTGTGGCGATATCTCACATGTGTGGTTTGAACACCGTTTTCATATGCGGGCGCTGCTCACGTATGCGTTCGCTTCTGCACGCAAGTTCGTCGGGATGGGACACTGTTTAAAAAAAATAATAATCATGGTCACTTTGATTCCTATTACAAGGAATGTAAACATCCCTTGTAATGGAAAAAATCATGGCAGGTCCTTTTAAATACAGTGGTGGTGCGTCTATAGGGAGCGCCGCCTCCTGTGGATCGCTCGCAGCCAGTAAAATATTCAGATTCATACACTGTATGAATCTGTATATTTTCGCCGCTGCCGCCCACTATTCAGCTGACCGGACATTGAGTGCCTGTCAGCTGAATAGCGGCAGCTGACTGGCTGTGTGGAAGTGCCTATCAGAGCTGCTGGCTCTGACAGGCTTTCCGAGTACAGCCCTGAGGCTGTAGTCGGCTTCCTGAAGCTTATCCTCAGGACGTGCGTTGCGAGGATAAGACTGACAGGCGTCTCAGCCAATCAGGTAATCTGATTCTGGTAATCAGTAACCTGATCATTGAGGGCGGGACGAGGGACATCGAGGGACGGTAGAAGCCAGAAAGGTAAGTGCCAGGGGGGTACTGGGCATGGTGGCTATAATTGGGGGCACAGTGGCTACAATTGGGGGCACAGTGGCTACAATTGGGGGCACAGTGGCTACAATTGGGGGCACAGTGGCGACAATTGGGGGCACAGTGGCTGTGTTTGATGGCATAGTGGTGACAATTGATGGCATGGCACAGTGGCGACAATTGGGGGCACAGTGGTGACAATTGATGGCACAGTGGCTGCGTTTGGCATGGCACAGTGACTGCATTTGATGGCATGGCACAGTGGCTGTGTTTTGATGGCATGGCACAGTGGCTGTGTTTTGATGGCATGGCACAGTGGCTGCGTTTTGATGGCATGGCAAAGTGACTGCGTTTTGATGGCACAGTGGCTGCGTTTTGATGGCATGGCACGGTGGCTGCATTTTGATGGCACGGTGGCTGCGTTTTGATGGCACGGTGGCTGCGTTTTGATGGCACGGTGGCTGCGTTTTGATGGCATGGCACAGTGGCTGCATTTTGATGGCACGGTGGCTGCGTTTGATGGCATGGCACAGTGGCTGCGTTTGAGGGCACAGTGGCTGCATTTGATAGGTACAGTGAGGCTGCAATTGTTTATTTATTTTTTTCGTTTGCGCCCCCCCCCCAAAAAATTTTGAGCACCAGCCGCCACTGCTTAAATATGAGTTCTGGGGTCAAAAACACCTCCCATCTCATAGTTACACTTAGATGCAATACTTTTTTTTATGTCATTCTTAAAAAAAAAAAAAATTCCCTTTAAAAGCATTGGGCAGAAGTGACGTTGTGAATGGGGGTGAGGTAGTAGGTGTTGGCGCCTCTTATTTGATATATCCACGTGTATAAAATAAATAAATATTTAGCAGAGTATGACAAATATTAGTGCTAAACCAAATATAAGATTATGCTTTCATCCACATGTGATCCTTATGTGGTGTATTAATACATTGAATCATAAACAAAAACAAATTAAATAATGGAATAGCTAAATTGAAAATCTGTGCTATTAGTGCCAGGGGGGTACAGGGCACAGTGGCTACAAGAGGGGGCACAGTGGCTACAAGTGGGGGCACAGTGGCTACAAGTGGGGGCACAGTGGCGACAATTGGGGGCACGGTGGCGACAATTGGGGGCACGGTGGCGACAATTGGGGGCACAGTGGCGACTATTGGGGGCACAGTGGCTACAATTGGGGGCACAGTGGCTGTGTTTGATGGCATAGTGGTGACAATTGATGGCATGGCACAGTGGCGACAATTGGGGGCACAGTGGTGACAATTGATGGCACAGTGGCTGCGTTTGGCATGGCACAGTGACTGCATTTGATGGCATGGCACAGTGGCTGTGTTTTGATGGCATGGCACAGTGGCTGTGTTTTGATGGCATGGCACAGTGGCTGCGTTTTGATGGCATGGCACAGTGACTGCGTTTTGATGGCACAGTGGCTGCGTTTTGATGGCATGGCACGGTGGCTGCATTTTGATGGCACGGTGGCTGCGTTTTGATGGCACGGTGGCTGCTTTTTGATGGCACGGTGGCTGCGTTTTGATGGCACGGTGGCTGCGTTTTGATGGCATGGCACAGTGGATGCATTTTGATGGCACGGTGGCTGCGTTTGATGGCATGGCACAGTGGCTGCGTTTGAGGGCACAGTGGCTGCATTTGATAGGTACAGTGAGGCTGCAATTGTTTATTTATTTTTTTCGTTTGCGCCCCCCCAAAAATTTTGAGCACCAGCCGCCACTGCTTAAATATGAGTTCTGGGGTCAAAAACACCTCCCATCTCATAGTTACACTTAGATGCAATACTTTTTTTATGTCATTCTTAAAAAAAAAAAATTCCCTTTAAAAGCATTGGGCAGAAGTGACGTTGTGAATGGGGGTGAGGTAGTAGGTATATCCACGTGTATAAAATAAATAAATATTTAGCAGAGTATGACAAATATTAGTGCTAAACCAAATATAAGATTATGCTTTCATCCACATGTGATCCTTATGTGGTGTATTAATACATTGAATCATAAACAAAAACAAATTAAATAATGGAATAGCTAAATTGAAAATCTGTGCTATTAGTGCCAGGGGGGTACAGGGCACAGTGGCTACAAGAGGGGGCACAGTGGCTACAAGTGGGGGCACAGTGGCTACAAGTGGGGGCACAGTGGTGACAGTTGGGGGCACAGTGGCGACAATTGGGGGCATGGTGGCTACAATTGGGGGCACGGTGGCGACAATTGGGGGCACAGTGGCGACAATTGGGGGCACAGTGGCTACAATTGGGGGCACAGTGGCTACAATTGGGGGCACAGTGGCGACAATTGGGGGCACAGTGGCTGTGTTTGATGGCATAGTGGTGACAATTGATGGCATGGCACAGTGGCGACAATTGGGGGCACAGTGGTGACAATTGATGGCACAGTGGCTGCGTTTGGCATGGCACAGTGACTGCATTTGATGGCATGGCACAGTGGCTGTGTTTTGATGGCATGGCACAGTGGCTGTGTTTTGATGGCATGGCACAGTGGCTGCGTTTTGATGGCATGGCACAGTGACTGCGTTTTGATGGCACAGTGGCTGCGTTTTGATGGCATGGCACGGTGGCTGCATTTTGATGGCACGGTGGCTGCGTTTTGATGGCACGGTGGCTGCGTTTTGATGGCACGGTGGCTGCGTTTTGATGGCATGGCACAGTGGCTGCATTTTGATGGCACGGTGGCTGCGTTTGATGGCATGGCACAGTGGCTGCGTTTGAGGGCACAGTGGCTGCATTTGATAGGTACAGTGAGGCTGCAATTGTTTATTTATTTTTTTCGTTTGCGCCCCCCCCCCAAAAAATTTTGAGCACCAGCCGCCACTGCTTAAATATGAGTTCTGGGGTCAAAAACACCTCCCATCTCATAGTTACACTTAGATGCAATACTTTTTTTTATGTCATTCTTAAAAAAAAAAAAAATTCCCTTTAAAAGCATTGGGCAGAAGTGACGTTGTGAATGGGGGTGAGGTAGTAGGTGTTGGCGCCTCTTATTTGATATATCCACGTGTATAAAATAAATAAATATTTAGCAGAGTATGACAAATATTAGTGCTAAACCAAATATAAGATTATGCTTTCATCCACATGTGATCCTTATGTGGTGTATTAATACATTGAATCATAAACAAAAACAAATTAAATAATGGAATAGCTAAATTGAAAATCTGTGCTATTAGTGCCAGGGGGGTACAGGGCACAGTGGCTACAAGAGGGGGCACAGTGGCTACAAGTGGGGGCACAGTGGCTACAAGTGGGGGCACAGTGGCGACAATTGGGGGCACGGTGGCGACAATTGGGGGCACGGTGGCGACAATTGGGGGCACAGTGGCGACTATTGGGGGCACAGTGGCTACAATTGGGGGCACAGTGGCTGTGTTTGATGGCATAGTGGTGACAATTGATGGCATGGCACAGTGGCGACAATTGGGGGCACAGTGGTGACAATTGATGGCACAGTGGCTGCGTTTGGCATGGCACAGTGACTGCATTTGATGGCATGGCACAGTGGCTGTGTTTTGATGGCATGGCACAGTGGCTGTGTTTTGATGGCATGGCACAGTGGCTGCGTTTTGATGGCATGGCACAGTGACTGCGTTTTGATGGCACAGTGGCTGCGTTTTGATGGCATGGCACGGTGGCTGCATTTTGATGGCACGGTGGCTGCGTTTTGATGGCACGGTGGCTGCTTTTTGATGGCACGGTGGCTGCGTTTTGATGGCACGGTGGCTGCGTTTTGATGGCATGGCACAGTGGATGCATTTTGATGGCACGGTGGCTGCGTTTGATGGCATGGCACAGTGGCTGCGTTTGAGGGCACAGTGGCTGCATTTGATAGGTACAGTGAGGCTGCAATTGTTTATTTATTTTTTTCGTTTGCGCCCCCCCAAAAATTTTGAGCACCAGCCGCCACTGCTTAAATATGAGTTCTGGGGTCAAAAACACCTCCCATCTCATAGTTACACTTAGATGCAATACTTTTTTTATGTCATTCTTAAAAAAAAAATTCCCTTTAAAAGCATTGGGCAGAAGTGACGTTGTGAATGGGGGTGAGGTAGTAGGTATATCCACGTGTATAAAATAAATAAATATTTAGCAGAGTATGACAAATATTAGTGCTAAACCAAATATAAGATTATGCTTTCATCCACATGTGATCCTTATGTGGTGTATTAATACATTGAATCATAAACAAAAACAAATTAAATAATGGAATAGCTAAATTGAAAATCTGTGCTATTAGTGCCAGGGGGTACAGGGCACAGTGGCTACAAGAGGGGGCACAGTGGCTACAAGTGGGGGCACAGTGGCTACAAGTGGGGGCACAGTGGTGACAGTTGGGGGCACAGTGGCGACAATTGGGGGCGTGGTGGCTACAATTGGGGGCACAGTGGCGACAATTGGGGGCACAGTGGCTGTGTTTGATGGCATAGTGGTGACAATTGATGGCATGGCACAGTGGCGACAATTGGGGGCACAGTAGTGACAATTGATGGCACAGTGACTGCATTTTATGGCATGGCACAGTGGCTGTGTTTTGATGGCATGGCACAGTGGCTGTGTTTTGATGGCATGGCACAGTGGCTGTGTTTTGATGGCATGGCACAGTGGCTGTGTTTTGATGGCATGGCACAGTGGCTGCGTTTTGATGGCACGGTGGCTGCTTTTTGATGGCACGGTGGCTGCGTTTTGATGGCATGGCACAGTGGCTGCATTTTGATGGCACGGTGGCTGCGTTTGATGGCATGGCACAGTGGCGACAATTGGGGGCACAGTGGTGACAATTGGTGACACAGTGGCTGCGTTTGATGGCATGGCACAGTGACTGCATTTGATGGCATGGCACAGTGACTGCATTTGATGGCATGGCACAGTGGCTGTGTTTTGATGGCATGGCACAGTGGCTGTGTTTTGATGGCATGGCAGAGTGGCTGTGTTTTGATGGCACGGTGGCTGCGTTTTGATGGCACGGTGGCTGCGTTTTGATGGCATGGCACAGTGGCTGCGTATTGATGGCACGGTGGCTGCGTTTGATAGCATGGCACAGTGGCTGCATTTGATAGGTACAGTGAGGCTGCGATTTTTGTTTTTTTCGTTTGCGCCCCCCCAAAAATTTTGAGCACCAGCCGCCACTGCTTAAATATGAGTTCTGGGGTCAAAAACACCTCCCATCTCATAGTTACACTTAGATGCAATACTTTTTTTTATGTCATTCTAAAAAAAAAATGTCCCTTTAAGAGCATTGGGCGGAAGTGACGTTGTGAATGGGGGTAGTAGGTGTTGGCGCCTCTTATTTGATGTATCCACGTGTATAAAATAAATAAAGCAGAGTATGACAAATATTAGTGCAGTGCTAAACCAAATATAAGAATATGCTTTCATCCACATGTGATCCTTATGTGGTGTATTAATACTGTACATTGAATCATAAACAAAAACAAATGGAATAGCTAAATTGAAAATCCGTGCTATTTTAGATGTTAATTGAATAAAGTGCTCAGTGCCATAAATATCTTGAATGTTAACTATTGCTAATTTTTACAGTCCATGCAAAAAAGTGCTTTGTGCTTCATACTGTATATGTGATTCAGATGGCTGTGATCACTCAGTGCTCAATCTGATCATGCTCTGGTGGGTCCCTCACTCACCAGATCCAGGCACCCTCAAGAGGTTAAAGGCCTTCACAGTGTTAGCCCTGTGTCGCTCTCTGGCAATCTCCACTTATTTTAGATATGTTGGGTCTAATATACGGCTCAAAGAAGAGAGAGTGCCCACATAGTGTAATACAGTAGGTAAAAGTTTATTATACAATCAAAGGTCAGGTACTCACATTTGAAAATCGAAACACAAGCGTATCAAATTGAGTTTTTCACGAGTATATACGACTGGAGGTTATCCTGCTTGACCGGTTTCGTCTCTTGTTGTCTTCTGGAGCGTACTTCCGTTGTAAACACTCTGTATATTTATAGTCGAATCTGTGCTCTCCATTGCGCACTGCCTTTCGCCTATTCATCAGCTTAATTGCAGACATAAGTCCTGGCGCTAGAGTGACTAGTGCTCATCACCATTTTACTGTGGATTTCGCAGACCGAAGCCTGGTGGCCAACATTGGCCTGACGTAGCTCTATGATTTGGCTGGCGAGATAGAGACACAGTATTATCTGCTCGTTGCCTGATTTAAACTATATCAAAGTATTAAACAGGCTAACGCAAGGAAAATAGTCACTATATATACCTTAAAAACAAAAATAAAATAAGGATAACATTAAAATAAGATAAGATCCTGTATTCATCGCTATTTACATCTTGGGACCAACTTAGTTGCTGTGTGCCATCACATTTTAAAACTTAACAATAAAAATCAGTTAAAAGTAAAAAGTTTGGGGATAAGAAACATATATAGGATCCTTAGTGCTAATTAGGAGGAAAAAAATTTCCCTTGGGTATTATTAGTATATCCAAGGTGTTTGTATTAAGGCCTCCCTCCTGTGGCTGTAGGAGTTATTACATGTATTTTAGGCAATGCAGACTGTAAACTCTGGGCATATAAATAAATTAAAATAATGAGGTAAAAATATCGAATCCAAGATCATCATAATTATTGGAAGGTGTATGAAGAAATTAAAAAAATTATAAAGAGACCTATTCTGAACTGAAATAATGGGTAGTGATGATAAAGCTACTTGCAGGAAAATGTCTTATAAAAATATAGTACTAATATTCTGCTCATTTCAAAAGACAATTTAAAATAAAAATTTTAATTACAAATTGGTAAAAAAAAACAATTTAAGGGGGCGTGTCCGGCCGGAGAGGAACATGGACGCTTGAGCCTGCAGCTCGTCACCCAGGGGAAACACTTCACGACTCAAGCCGCCATCACGACACCATCTGAGCCCATCCTCACCTTGGAAACACAGGAGATCACGATGAGCGCATCGAGGAAGAGGCTCACGGAACACATCCCTCACAAACTCACGGAGTTTGCCTACAAGCCGGCGGAGAGGAACCGAGCCTCCCAAGATGGCGCCGACCAGGCCGCACAGCGCGGCTCATACACGGACCTCCCGGGTGCCTTCCCAGAGGACCAGCAAGACTCAGGTACCCTGACTGGACTCCCCGACCGTTCGGAAGGTGACCCCCTGCCTGCTAGCCCAGCAAAGGCTAAAATGCGCTTAGACGCGCCGCCGCAGCTGACACTGCGGCCGCAAATCGAGGCCCCGGCTTCAGGCCCTCTCTTATCCAGCCAGGCCCTACATTCCTCAGTGGCCTCCTTCCCCACATCTGGGCAACCAGTCATAGACACAACCCTGAAGGACATGTTATTGTCCCTGCAGACCTCTCTCATGTCTGACCTCTCCTCACTGTTCACAAAAATCACCTCAGACATACATGTACTGGATGTTAGAGTGGACACTGTGGAGAAAGGCCTCACTGACTGCACATCCACAGTCAACCAGGTTATTGATTACTGTGATGGCATTAGAGAAGAGCAAGCATGGATGCGCGCCAAGCTGGCTGATTTAGAGGACAGGTCTCGCAGGAATAACGTGAAACTGAGAGGTATATCTGAAAACATATCGTCTGCAGACCTTCCACGCTATGCCATCGACCTGCTGCGCCTTATCTTGCCTGAAACGCCCATGCAGGAATTGGTCATAGACAGGATTCACAGAATAGCCAAGCCATCCCATCTAGCAGACACAGTTCCCAGGGATGTCCTGATGAGGATCCACTTCTACCATGTTAAAGAACGTTTGCTAGCGGGGGTCAAGACCAAAACACCTTTGCCAGCCCCCTTTGCCGGTGTGCAATTCTTCCCAGACCTCTCTAAGCACACCCTCCAGCTGAGTCCGGTCACCAAAGGCCTACAAAATCACAAAGTGCAATACAAGTGGCGCTACCCAGCCACCCTCCTCATTGTGAGAAATGGCCAATCCCACACGATCAACGATCTCGACAAAGGCATACGTCTCCTCCACAATTGGGGAATTCTCACAGAACCTCCCAACGCAGCTCCACTTGACAAAAGAGTATTGGCTCCTCGCAGAACCCACACCTGAGGGATATCTTTTTCCTGGAAAGTGCGGCCAAATAACGTCACCTAAGTTCCCCTGGATCCTGACACCTGTTAACCTTGATCTTTTTACTCTCCTGCGATAATAACTGTTCAACCCCCCTGGTTGGAGGCTAAAGTGGTGTTCACCGCTCCCTCCATACTTTCCATCTTTCCATTTTTTATTTTCAGTTTGTTTTTCCTGTTTGTTTTTTTTGTTTTTTTCTTTTTTCTCCCATCTTGCGGACATTGCATTTAACGTATTGCTCTATTTGCAGCTCTTTGTCACACTCATCCCAGGGCTTGTGGACTGCCTTACGCCTGACACTGAACCTACCACCGAGACCTCCCCAGGACTGACTCGCACCATATAACTGTAAGTGTTAATCTACTATACACTGCCACCACCAAGATGCCGCTATCGATCCTATAACAAAAAAACAGGATGCGCTAAAAATATTAACAAATAAACAGTATTAGTGTCCATGGATGGTGATCATAGTAAAATAAACCAAAATAGTGTCCATAAGTGATAAACAGAGAATTGATGTCAGACTGATCCTATTCGAACCAGAGTAAATTAATTAGCTTATTCTTGAAAAACACCAGTGGGAAAATTGTGATGATGACAATAAGCGTGGTGACATTCAATAGAAAAGTGCTGATAGTAGATCCTCCACCTTGCGGAAAACAATAACTGCTTACCAGAAAGCCGGTGGTCTCTTAGTGAAAAGAAGACCCCAGAATGCATATGTGTAACCACTGGAGGAAGATAGTAGGCCAGGTAAGTTGTCAATCCCCTTCAGGCTGGGAGCTCGGAACCAATTTCCAGGGAAAAGCAAAAGAGGCCACAATAGTGTAATAACGTCTTTAAAAATTTATTTAAAAAAGCCAAAAGCACACTTACATAAAATCAATGCAAACAGGCATGTCAGTGATATGCTGGGACTCCGGCCGGAAGCGATCCATGCAAACACTTGACCCGTCCAAATGAGGAATGGGAAGAGGTATACAGCGGGGGATGAACCAATGAAACACACTATCCCGCCCGACCGGTTTCGCGAGAATTCGCTTAATCATGGGGCACGGGTGACACACCGGGTCATCCCCCGTTATAGGTCTCGGTACGAACACTAAATGACGTCAGTAAGATCATCAATAGCAATGCGCGCGCTCGAGACTAAAAATGCGTGCGCGCGTCACGACAAACAAATAATATAGTGTAGAAAACATAGCTAGAACCGCGCACGTCCAGCAGCGAGTGGAAAAAACCCTGGCCAATCAACGCAACGCTGCCAACCCGCCCCTCGTGCCATCCACCAATCAGCATCCGCGAGACGAGTGGTGGAGAGTCACATGACCATAGCAACAACGTCACGCATCTACGTGTACGCCGAGCATGTGTAACGGAAGGTCACATGACAGGGGCCGCCGCGTCACGTATCTGCGCGTATCCACGGCGTCACTGTTGTGCGTTGCAAGCTGACTAGATGGAATGACTAGTGGGCTGGGAAGTCACGTGACCCGGATAATCGCGTCACATGTCCGCGCGCGTCCACAACGCTGCTATTCTATGACGGCGCCGCTAGTTTACAACACAAACCAGCTCATTGGAATAGCCAATCAGCTGGAGAATGGACGAAAACACGCCTCATTACAAGGATCGCCAGGCCAGGAGTGATCCCATTACTGAAAGGCTAACAAACTAATCTAATTAGCAGATGAAACGTAGAATATAGACATAAAAGGAACTGAATAATTAAAAAACATCCATAAAAACAATGTGCACTAAAGCTCGCATAAATTTGTAACAAGATTGGTGAGAGTGCCATTCTATATAGCCTCAGCAATCTAGGTACAAAAAATATATAAATATACCCACACATTAGACACCCCCTATTGTTATATGGCATGTAGACATAGGCTAATACATGGTTAGCGTGTACCTGCCCAAACCCAAAGAAGGTGTAATATTCAAAGACTATGGGCCAGATTCAGGTAGATGAGAGTATCTTTCCTCTGGAGTAACGCTTCTCATTTACGTTACTCTGAAGACCCTTTCAGCGCAAGTCCTGTAATTCACATAGCAGTTGCGCGTAAACTTGCGCCAGAGTAACGATAATGCGCTGGCGTAACCCGACGCAAGTGGAAGTGGGTGTGATCATATGTAAATGATGGGCGGAGCCCAGCGCAGAGGCTTACGTTCAGCGCATCATCCACGGAGCATGCGCAGTGAGTGCGGCTCCACTCGCCCCCCTTGTGCGCATGCTCACAACTTCCGTCGGCACCACTTCCTGGGAAACGTCAGCGCAATGCGTTCCGCTGGGCGCTTAAAAGCGCTGGCGGAAACGCCATTCCGGCGCAAAATTAGTTCCGCTTCCCCCCACCCCAGGGAAGATACTTTTGTGCTGTGATGGCTGCTCCCGCTACCCCCAGAGAGAGGAGGAACCTGAATTTTAATG
Source organism: Rana kukunoris (assembly GCA_029574335.1). NCBI lineage: Eukaryota > Metazoa > Chordata > Amphibia > Anura > Ranidae > Rana > Rana kukunoris. The sequence goes on from CM056051.1 coordinate 375,817,940, forward strand.
CCCAGGAGGTCTCAGTGATCATTTCGGCAATGGAGAGGGATAATGAATTTCTCCATGGCAAAAAAAGCCGGAAGACCAGCCGGGAAAGGAAGCAGGGCATCCTGGAGTCGATTGCTGCCAGGGTCAATGTCCTGGGCTACTCCACCCGGACTGCTGGGGACATACAAAAAAAAAAAAATGACCTGCGGCGCAAGGTGAGGGACAAGGTGGCCTCCATCAGGAGGTATGAGAGGGGCACAGGTGGTGGTCCCCCATGTCCTGTCACCCTAACCGCAGAGGAGGAGGTGGTTGCTCGCTGCCTGGAGAGGGAGCAGGTGGAGGGGGTCGCAGGCTATGACTCCGTGGAGGAAGGCACAAGGACAGGTAAGTGTTTTATAATCCCCTATTTGTTGTTTTGCATTTGGGGGGGGGGAGGGTACATGTGCCAAGTGTGTGGGACCACCAACATGTGTCTGCTTTGTGTCATCCACAGATGACGGAGCTGGGCCATCATCGGTCAGCGTACATTCCACCCCATCCCCCCCACGCCATCGTGTGCCTGAGCCACTGGGTGGTGAAGAGGTTGTGGAGGAGGAGAGTGGCCACACCACACCTGCCGAGGTGGTTGTGGAGGATCCTGCTGTGGCAGAGCAGGACTTTTCATTAGTGTTGTCTGTCTCCTCCCCTTCTCCTGGGCCGTCTTTCGTCCCCTCCCCCATCCTTGGAAGCCCCTCAAGGGCGACTCCTTCCACCCGAGGACATCCATCTTCTGGCCCCAGGAAGGCGACCCAGAAGACCAGGGGGGTGTCTGATGGTATACAGGACCAGTTGGCGAGGGATCACGCCAGGCAGACGGAACAGATGGGGGCCATAGCGGTGCACTTGGAGAAAGTGTCTGACAGCCTGGGCTCCGTTGCCAACCTCAGCAACGCAGTGCAGGATGTCAGCTGTAATTGCGCTGCAGTGGTCACCACTTTGGGGGAGGTGCAGGGGGATATTCGGCACCTTACTGCAGCCGTCCAGGCCAACAGTGCTGCCATCCGGGACCAGGGGAGGCTGAGTCGGCGGGCCCAGCACTACCAGGTCACCCGTCAGCTCCGGATGCAGGCCCAGACCAACTCCTACCTTGGACGGATAGCCAGGGCCTTGGAGGGCATGCAGGCCACACCTGCCAGGAGTGGCCCACCTGGGGATCAGCCACCTCCAGATGCCCCCCCACCCCCACCCACTCCATCCAGGCAGCTGCGGAGCCAGAGAGGGGCCCCCAGAAGAAGCCCCCGGCATCCCCGATGAGGCCTTTTTTTTTTTTTGTTTTATATTTTTGATTTGGACATACTCAGGTCATGAGTTTATTTTTTCTTTTTCTCAGGTTATGAGATTTTGTTTCTTTTAATTATCAGGATATGATATTATTAATTTATTTTTGTACTGCACACGGTCAGGAGTGCAGGGGACAGTGTGAATGGTGTGTGAATGTGAGAGGGTGGCACTCCTGAAAGTAAGGGGTGTCACCCTCGGCCGTGGTGGTGAAGTTAACCCCACGGCTGAATGAATCACGTGTGAAAGGTGTGTGAATGGACAGTGACATCATTGGGGCCTTGACGCTGGCGTTACTGCTCCCAACTCCTACATGCTGGACTTGGGCTAATCCAATGCGATGTGCATGTGGTGTGTGTGATCTAGGGACATCAGTGGTGTACACGCGTGCACTGTCTGTGTAATTTATGTTTTGGTTTAGTGTCCAAAGATGCCTACGGCGAGGACCCTCCTGACTGCTCTTCCATCAGCAGACTGGGTGTCCTCTGGCAGGGGGGGGCTGTGTGGGTCGGGGGTCAGGTCATCACGTATGTCAATATGCAGGCCTTTTTTCATAGCAAAGTTATGTAGTATGCAACATGCAGCGATGATCTGACACACAAAGGTAGGGGAATACAATAGGGTCCCCCCGGACTTATCCAGGCAGCGGAAACTGGACTTCAGGAGCCCAAATGTTTGCTCCACCACTGCACGGGTTTTGATGTGTGCTTCATTGTATTTTCTCTCTCCTCTGGTTTGGGGGTTCCGGAAAGGAGTCATTAGATGGGGTCCCAGTGCATATGCAGAGTCACCTGTAAGGTAAAAGACAGGAGAATGTTAGTCATGCATGTGCGATTTCTGTTGTGCATCACGGGAGGGGATAGTCATGCCTGCCACCCATGTCACTCACCAACCAGCCAGCTGTCCCCATACATGTTCTGGTTAAATTCTGCTGGGATGGGGCTCTGATTGTATATGTAGCTGTCATGGCTGGACCCGGGGTGTTTGGCACGGACGTGCCATATGAGGCGTTGGGCATCAGCTATCACCTGTACGTTGATGGAATGCCAATGCTTCCGATTGCGGTATATGTGCTCTGTGGCACTGGGGGGCTGTAGGGCCACATGTGTGCAATCAATGGCCCCCACAGTGCGTGGGAATCTGGCAATGTTGTAGAAATCTGTCATTGCCTTCTGCCGCAGCTCCTCAGTGGTGGGTCTGATGAACTGGTTGGACATGCGTCTGAGGATTGCAGGGACAACCTGGTGCACACATCTGCTTATGGAGGATTGTGACATCCCAGCCACCACTCCACTTGTACGCTGGAATGATCCACTGGCAAGGAAATGAAGTGTTGCCAGGACCTTCACCAGTGGCTGCACTGCTTGTGAGCGGTGTGTCTTGCTGGTGATGTCACCCTGCAGGGTTGTGGTTAGTTCAAGTATTACATCAGGGCTGAATCTGAAGAGGCGATACACCTCCTCCTCCCCCATGCCAAAGAGGTTCATACGAGTGCGGTATATCCTCTCACGTGGCCGCCTTCTTGGTTCCGGGGGACCCATCAGTAGTTCTAGGACCACAATTGCCCCTGGCATGTTGGCACACAGAGGTGTTGTCCTTGCAAGTGGGGGTGCTCAGCAAGCTCCTATCGTCGGTAACGCTGCTGTAGCTGCTCTCCTGCTGACCTGTGACCGTCTGGAGTAAAGATAAAGCAGCCTTTTGTAGAAATAACTTTGCGCCGGACGGACCAGATACGCGCGGCGCATGTAGCCAGCGTATGGTGCTAATCCGTTCGTGAATTGGGAAAAATACCTCATTTGCATATTTGCAGGGGAAATCAATGGGCGCGACTGATGCGCCCAGCGAAAATAAGCGCTGACGATACTCTGGCGTCGGAACGTTCCGCCGGTCGCAAATGACCCGTTATTGGGCGCATCTAGTTTGCTGGGTACGGGCACATAGAAACGACGGCGCATCATCACAGTTACGCGGCGCATATCCAAATACTCCAGCGCAAGTGTTCGTGAATCTGGCCCTATATGTATAGGAATGCCCAGATATCTTTAAATGGTAGATATAAATCAAAGATGGTGTGTTCCAAGATACTCAAAGCAAGGACACTCAAATCATATCAACAGAGCCCTGAATTAGGAATTATTAATGAAAGCATTAATGTCTGTATCTATGTTTAAACCAAACGGCGTAAAGGTTTTAGCTCGATATATCCAAGACATTTCTTGTCTGGAGATTTCTCTAACGAGATTACTCCCTCTCCAGTGGGGGCGATATTTATCAATCCCAATGAATAATGTATTCGAAGGGTCTCTGTTATGTTTGAGATCGTAATGTCTCGAGACAGAGTGTTTTTCAAAACCACTTCTGATCTTGGAGATGTGTTCATTCAGTCTCACTGATAACGCTCTTTTGGTCCGTCCTATATACTGTAAGCCACACGGACATTGGATAAGGTAGACCACCCCTTTGGACGCGCAGGTTATAAACTGGTCTATTTCAAATGACTGATGGGTGGCTGTGGACTGAAACGAACAGATCTTCCTTTCTCTACAAGTATTAAGGGTGCAAACTTGGCACCTCTTACACCTATAGTACCCTATAAGGTTGTCAAAGAAAGTCCTAGATGTTTTAGGAGGGTCATGTACGCTTGGAGCGATTCGGTTACCAACCGTGGAGACCCCTTTAAAGATCACATTAGGTCTCGTTGGGAGAATAGGAGCCAGAACCTGGTCTGTTGCAAGAATATGCCAGTGTTTCTGTATCAACTTTTTAACACTATAGTGTTGAGCAGAGAAGGTGGTTATGAATGGTATGGCAAATTTATCATTCACTGCTCCCTTATTCTTATCGACCAGTAATGATGAACGATCTGTGCTTCTGGCTCTCTCCAGTGACTGATGTAGCGAATGTGGATCGTATCCCTTCTCTTGAAACCTGGTTGACAGTACCAATGCCTGACTTTCAAACGTACAGAAATCAGAACAGTTGCGTCTTAGACGCAAAAATTGCCCTAAGGGTACTGATTTCAGCCAGGTTGGAAGGTGGCAACTATCAAGAGGTATATAAGCGTTCCGGTCCGTTGGCTTGAAGTAAGTAGATGTTACAAATTTATCTCGCTCAACGGTAATCTGAAGGTCTAGGAAATGGCACTCTCACCAATCTTGTTACAAATTTATGCGAGCTTTAGTGCATTATTCAGTTCCTTTTATGTCTATATTCTACGTTTCATCTGCTAATTAGATTAGTTTGTTAGCCTTTCAGTAATGGGATCACTCCTGGCCTGGCGATCCTTGTAATGAGGCGTGTTTTCGTCCATTCTCCAGCTGATTGGCTATTCCAATGAGCTGGTTTGTGTTGTAAACTAGCGGCGCCATCATAGAATAGCAGCGTTGTGGACGCGCGCGGACATGTGACGCGATTATCCGGGTCACGTGACTTCCCAGCCCACTAGTCATTCCATCTAGTCAGCTTGCGACGCACAACAGTGACGCCGTGGATACGCGCAGATACGTGACGCGGCGGCCCCTGTCATGTGACCTTCCGTTACACATGCTCGGCGTACACGTAGATGCGTGACGTTGTTGCTATGGTCATGTGACTCTCCACCACTCGTCTCGCGGATGCTGATTGGTGGATGGCACGAGGGGCGGGTTGGCAGCGTTGCGTTGATTGGCCAGGGTTTTTTCCACTCGCTGCTGGACGTGCGCGGTTCTAGCTATGTTTTCTACACTATATTATTTGTTTGTCGTGATGCGTGCACGCATTTTTAGTCTCGAGCGCGCGCATTGCTATTGACGATCTTACTGACGTAATTTAGTGTTCGTACCGAGACCTATAAAGGGGGATGACCCGGTGTGTCACCCGTGCCCCATGATTAAGCGACTTCTCGCGAAACCGGTCGGGCGGGATAGTGTGTTTCATCGGTTCATCCCCCGCTGTATACCTCTTCCCATTCCTCATTTGGACGGGTCAAGTGTTTGCATGGATCGCTTCCGGCCGGAGTCCCAGCATATCACTGACATGCCTGTTTGCATTGATTTTATGTAAGTGTGCTTTTGGCTTTTTTAAATAAATTTTTAAAGACGTTATTACACTATTGTGGCCTCTTTTGCTTTTCCCTGGAAATTGGTTCCGAGCTCCCAGCCTGAAGGGGATTGACAACTTACCTGGCCTACTATCTTCCTCCAGTGGTTACACATATGCATTCTGGGGTCTTCTTTTCACTAAGAGACCACCGGCTTTCTGGTAAGCAGTTATTGTTTTCCGCAAGGTGGATGATCTACTATCAGCACTTTTCTATTGAATGTCACCACGCTTATTGTCATCATCACAATTTTCCCACTGGTGTTTTTCAAGAATAAGCTAATTAATTTACTCTGGTTCGAATAGGATCAGTCTGACATCAATTCTCTGTTTATCACTTATGGACACTATTTTGGTTTATTTTACTATGATCACCATCCATGGACACTAATACTGTTTATTTGTTAATATTTTTAGCGCATCCTGTTTTTTTGTTATTTGTTTATCTGTGTTTGTTACTACAGTCAGGTGCAGCTTTTTTTTGATTTTTTAATCACCTTAGATCACTAGCACCCTGTTGCTGTGCTTTTTATTGTTCCTTTGTTCACCTTAGCGCAGTTGACTTTCTCCTTTTTTCGCTATCGATCCTATCCCTGAATGTGAATGGCCTGAACCACCCTGCCAAACGCCACTCACTATGGAGGACCGTCAAGACCCTCCGTAGTGACATACTGTGTATTCAGGAAACCCATCTCATACCACCGGACTTACCCCTATGCTCTAACCGTCAGTTCCCCCACGTATTCCATGCCCCTCACTCCTCCAAATCTAGAGGTGTCATGATAGCAATCAAAGACACAATGGACTTCCGCCAACTGAACCTTATTGCTGACCCTGAAGGTCGCTATCTGATCCTGGTTTGCTCCATAAACCGTGTTACATACACCCTAGTGAATCTTTATGCCCCAAATGCGCAGCAATTGAAATTTCTCCGCAAAGTCCTCGCAGCCACCAAGCCTGTCCAAAAAGGCCATCTAGTACTCTGCGGAGACTTCAACCTGGTTCCGGACATTCTCCTAGACTCCACCTCGGCAGCAAAGAGGCAAAGATCGCCCCTTAAAAATTTTATTTCGAATCACGATCTCTATGATGTGTGGCGCTGTCTCCACGGCTCTGAACGAGACTTTACTTTTTTCTCCTCCAGGCACCGCACGTATTCTAGAATTGATTTGTTTTTGACAGATAAATGGATCTGGCAAAAGATATGTATGTCTAAGATCCACACCACAACATGGTCAGACCACGCCCCCATTTCAATATTAATCGAAGACTCTAATCTACAACAAACCACGTTTCTCTGGCGTGCTAACAACTACCTGCTCCAAAACGACAAATACACACCAATGATCAGTGAGCTGATCACTGACTTCTTCGAATTGAACGCTGGCTCAGTGTCTGACCCTGCGGTGGTGTGGAGTACCCATAAAGCGTATGTGAGAGAAATGTTAATAAAATTGAGTTCACGCCTAAAGAGAGAGAGGACGCAACGAGTAGACGATTTGACAAGTCAGATAGAGACGTTAGAAACACGCCACAAGACAAACCCCACAGACTCACAGTTGAAACTCCTGACTGCCCTGAGACAGGATCTCAAAACTCTACTTCTCCACTCCTACGAATTCCTACAGAGGAAACTTAAAGCGACGTCTTACTCCACCTCCAACAAAGCAGGGAAAAACTTGGCAAGACGCCTAAAAGGTAGACGCGCCAAAACCAAGATCCATCAGCTCTTTCATCCCCATACACACGCTCCCTTATCGAACCCTCAGGACATAGCTGATGCTTTCAGCACCTATTATGGTGATCTATACAATCTACAAAGTGACCCTAACACTCCACAACCCACACGCACGGAGATTGACAACTTTCTCCAAAACATTAACCTCCCCTCCCTGACCGCACAACAATTAGAAGCACTTAATGCCCCGTTCACTGTGCAAGAAATTAGTAGATCTATTGACTCCCTGCCCAGTGGAAAAGCGCCTGGCCCAGACGGCTTGACAGCAGAATACTTTAAACAGTTCTCCTCCTACTTAGCCCCATATCTTACGGAAGTGTTCAATAACGCTGCCTCCTCTTCCTCCTTTCCGAATGAATATTTAAAAGCACTGATCATAACCTTACCGAAGCCAGGGAAGGAACCAAATGCACCTCAGAATTTTCGCCCGATATCTCTTCTCAATCTCGACTTAAAAATATATGCCAAAACTATAGCCTCGCGCCTAATAGACATCATGCCTGATCTCATACACAGAGATCAAGCGGGTTTCACAAAAGGCAGACAAACATCAGACGCCACCAGGAGAATGCTTAATCTGATCCACCACGCGGAATCCACCGGAACGCCTTCTCTGCTCCTTTCTCTGGACGCAGAGAAGGCGTTCGACAGGGTTCACTGGACATATCTCGAAGCTGTTCTCCAAAAATTTGGCTTCAAAGGCCTAATTCTAGATGCCATCTTAGCACTGTACACCGCACCGACGGCTCAAGTATATACAGAAGGCATGTTATCATGTCCCTTCCCCATAACTAATGGCACGCGACAGGGGTGTCCCCTATCCCCACTTATTTTCAACATGCTCATGGAACCCCTGGCGGAACATGTTCGCTCCAACCCCGTAATTTCAGGTCTCCAAATTGGCACGCAGTCTCACAAAATCAGCCTGTTCGCGGATGATGTCATCCTTATCCTCACGGATCCAACTTCCTCCCTGGCGGAAGTACAAAAACTGTTGCACTGGTTCAGTTCGGTATCGTACTACAAGATCAATACAACAAAATCGTTCATACTAGACATCAACATTAACGCCACGACCAGGAATCTTCTACAACTCCAACACCCATACACATGGGCACACACAAACATCTCTTACCTGGGCATTCAATTGCCCAGGAATCTCAAAAACCTCCATTCTTGTAATTTCTTGCCGTTGCTACAAAACATTCAGAAGACCACACAATCCCTAGCAAAACATGAAATCTCTTGGTCAGGGAGGCTTGCAGCATTTAAGATTAGGCATGTGCATTTCGTTTCGTTCCGAATCGAAATTCGGACGAATTTTCCATTATTCGGACATTCGGATGCATACGAATTTCCGAATTGCTATAATAGCGAAAAATTTCGACCGTTTTCGGAATTCGTTCATTTTCGACCGAATTTCGAAAAAAAAAAATGGTCGAAATCGATTTTTTTTTTCGAATTCCGAATCGAATACCCGCGGACTAAATTCGATCGGAATTCGAAAAAAAAAAAAAAAATTCGAATTTAATTCGAAAAAAATTCTATTCGAAAAGAGACTATTTGTTTTCTAATCTGGTTGAAATATTTTCGATTTCGACCGTTTTTTTTCGAAATTCGGTCGAAAACGAACGAATTCGAAAACGAATTCAACACATGTAACGAACCTAACTTAATGAAATTTATTAAATGACGAATTGAAACGAAACGAAACGAATTTTTCACTTTTGCACATGCCTATTTAAGATGATCTGCTTACCTTAAATTTTGTACTTCTTTAGGTCCCTCCCCATCCCACTACCTGCCTCGTTCTTCAAATCCCTCCAAACGATGTACAACAAGTATCTTTGGAATGGGAAAAAACCTAGGTGCGCCCATTCCATACTTACTAAACATAAATATGCAGGGGGATCAGGATCAATAGACTTTAAAGATTACCATACGGCAGCTATTCTAGCCCAACTACCCGGTTGATTCCGACCACTCCAACATCAATCATGGGGCCAAGTGGAAAGTCACTCCCTCACTAAGCCCGATCTAAAGAATTGGTTACTAAGTACCCCCTTAGGTGCTACTATCCCCCCATCTTTGTCTCCACCTGTGAAAGCATCAGTCCAAGCGTGGGGAAGACTAATCTCCCTCCTTGACTCTAACTCTAATCCTGTCGCATCCCCGTCTGTACTACCTCTGGAATCACTCCAGTTCCTATCACTCGACTTGCCACTGACAAGGTGGTCCCTTAAAGGGATTCATTACCTACATGACTTACTACAGGACGACCGGCCCAAAACCTTCTCTCAGCTACAAACTGACTATGATCTCCCAAGCTCCGAACACTTTACTTATGCACGAATACACCACTGCCTGAACACTATACCTCTTCCCCTTTACTGTATCCCTCCCAAAACGTGGGCATATCTCACGGACCCTACTTCAACGACCAAAGGCATTTCCCACTTCTACAATATTCTACAGGACAAGAACACTTTTTCCAAACTAAACCCTCATCTCAAATGGGAACTTGACCTCAAATGCATCTTTACAGTGGAACAGTGGAAATGCGCCCTTAATTCAGTGTATAAGGCCACCAAATCCTCGACCCTTTGGGAACTCACCCAGAAAATCTACCTACGATGGTACCTTACCCCCGCCAAATTGGCTTCCTTTTCCACTAAATCTTCCAACATTTGCTGGAGGTGTAAAATTAGCAAAGGAGACCTACTGCACATTTTCTGGGAGTGCCCCCACATTCAACCTTACTGGATCGACATCTTCAAGCTAATTTACAACATTACCAACGTCAAAAGACCCCCTTCACCTGCTTTGGCACTACTTAACTTGACCATTGACGACACTCCTTACCCTGTAAGACACGTTACCACACACATACTCTTAGCAGCCAGACTCAACATTACGAGACACTGGAAGTCGGATCGAGCCCCCTCAATAGCCCAGGTCATAGACATAGTGGCACTCCACTTTAGTTATGAGACTATAACAGCAGCCAGTGTTGGCCAGTCCTCCAAAACACGAGCACTCTGGCAGCCTTGGCTCGACTGGACAGAGGTTGCAACCACCGCATGTCACTACAGTCCCACACCCCTCTGGTAGTTTTTTCTTGACCGAGCAATACCTATATTGTGCACGCTAATGTTTACTGTTTGTTTTTTTTTCTTGCTGTTGTTTTCTTATCTGCTACCCAGCATACCGGATCCGCTAAAACACGAATATATCACACAGTGGTTTTCCGTTATATATCCCCTCCCCTCTCACGCAGCACTAATGCTCCCAAGTGGGGTGCTGCGACAGGGGACCGGACTAGACAAGTGTTTATATCCGCTGTATACCTTACTTTAAGTTTATATGTCTGAACTACTGTTTATTGCTCAGCATAGTAAGTCTGTCAATACATATGCCAAACGTCGTTGCACGACGTACGAGCTTGACTTGTACCTTGTATTACTGTTAAAACCTAATAAAATCATTGAATCAAAAAAAACTATTTAAATCAAGGTCAATGTTCATTCCGGCCGGCTGTTGTGTGTTTAACTGGAATATCCATCTTGTTTCGTTTTGGGAGATTTTATTTGTTTTGTTCTCCCCTCTCCAGTGTTCCTTGATTTTATCAATCCCATAGAACACCATGCATGTGGGGTCTTTATTATGGAAGTGACGTTGTATTCTGATAGAACACGTTCAAACACTTTGTGATATGACAGATAGCGGCAATCTGATAGAACATCCATGCGGAGTTGCGGACATCTTACTACACCCAGTAATCCTTTAATATTTTTCTTAGCATTTATAGTAAGAATTTAAGCTATATCCAAAGAAAAAATATCCAACGTGAACTTGTAGGGCCAGATTATAGTCTCTGTATTGTGTTTCTTAAATACTGTATATACTCGAGTATAAGCCGAGGTACATAATTTTACCACAAAAAAATGGGAAAACGTATTGACTCAAGTATAAGCCTAGGGTGAGAATGCAGCAGCTACTGTAAGCGGAAAAGAGAGTCAACAATGCCCATTTGTAGCTTCACTGTGCCCATTTGCACGCCTCACTGTGCCCATTTGCATGCCTTACTGTGCTCATTGCAACCTCACTGTGCCCAACCTAACTGTGCCCATTGCAATCTGTCTGTGCCCATTTCAACCTCACTGTGCCCATTGCAACCTCACTATGCACCACTTACCTGGAGGATGCAGGAAGAGTCCGTAGTAGGGTGACCACATTTCCAAACTACCATTCAGAGACAACCCCTTCCCAAAAATCATCTTGTGGTGTAACAAATCACAGAACAGTGATTGAACACAAGAGGCGGGATTTATAATTTCTCCAATCACAAGCAGGGGGCGGGGACTGTGCTCCTCCAGGCATTCCCGGCCAGGACAAGTGCTGTCAGTAAATAAAGCGGTGAGGTGGCAGACTTTTTTGGGGGCATTAGTTTGGCCTGGGGGGTGGCTGTGTCGGTTTCATTCTGGGACACTGTATTGTCCTGGAATGAAGGTCCCCGCGACTGACCTGCAAAATGCGGGACTGTCCTGAGCAATTCGGGACACGTTGTCACCCTAGTCCATATGCCTGAATGCAGAAGCCAGGAAAGGAGAGATGCAGTGCTGGTGGTGAGGCCGGGAGTAGTGTTGCTCACGAATATTCGCATTGCGAATATTCGCTACGAATATTTGCATTGCGAATATTCGCTACGAATATTGTATATTCGAGTATTCACGAATAACTCGAATATTGCGGCGAATATTCGTATTTTTTCAAATTTATTTTTAAAACAGATCACATCCTAGTGATCTCCATCGACGTCTAAAAGCATTGCTGGTATAATTAGAGAGAGACCCTGGGCCAAGTAGCTGATGCGATTCTTTTATGTTGCCGAAAATTCGCATTGCGAATTTTCGGCAACATAAAAGAATCGCATCAGCTACTCGGCCCTTCTTTTGCATCAGAGCCAATCAGAATAACTCGAATATTCAGCAAAAGGAATATTGCGCGATTATCTTCTCCGCTCTTCTTTTGCATCAGAGCCAATCAGAATAACTCGAATATTCGGCAAAAGGAATATTGCGCGATATTCCTTTTGCCGAATATTCGAGTTATTCTGATTGGCTCTGATGCGCCCTTCTTTTGCATCAGAGCCAATCAGAATAACTCGAATATTTGGCAAACGGAATATTGCGCGATTATCTTCTCCGCCCTTCTTTTGCATCAGAGCCAATCAGAATAACTCGAATATTCGGCAAAAGGAATATTGCGCGATATTCCTTTTGCCGAATATTCGAGTTATTCTGATTGGCTCTGATGCAAAAGAAGGGCGGAGAAGATAATCGTGCAATATTCCTTTTGCCGAATATTCGAGTTATTCTGATTGGGTCTGATGCGCCATTCTTTTGCATCAGAGCCAATCAGAATAACTCGAATATTCGGCAAACGGAATATTGCGCGATTATCTTCTCCGCCCTTCTTTTGCCCCCTTATTCTCCTTTCTTTTAAGTAGAGTTAGTGTAGAGTTAATGTTTAGTGCATATTAGTTTAGTAATACAGGAAATGATCTCCGTTTATGAGAATTTCGCAATAAGTTTCGCATTAGCTAAATTTCGCAAAATTTTTTGGGGATAAAATATCACGAATATTCGATATTAGCGAATATTCGCGAATATTCTTCTATATATTCGCGCAATATCGTGAAATCGAATATGGCGTATTCCGCTCAACACTAGCCGGGAGTACCAAGATGGCTTCCGGAGCCCAGGACTAGGCGGAAGCCGCGGTCTGGATTTGGGGCTGCCACCGTGCAGGAGGGAACTGCTTCGTTCAGACCCCCGCCCGGTCAGAAGGCCATGAAGCAGGATCTGCGAGCGTTGAGGGAGCCAGACACCAGGGAGGCCAGGATACAGTGCTGGTGGAGAGGCCGGGAGGAACAAGATGTAGGGTTGCCACCTGTCCAGGATTTACCTGGACAGTTCGTGTTTTGAAACACGTGTCCGGGTTTCAGTCCATCTGAAACCTGGACAAGATATTCAGACTGAGCAGTGGCTCTCCAAGTAACCGAGATAGTCATACACAAATCTGTTGCCACTGGGGGCGGTTGTTTGGGAGCAGGTTTGGCATCACTGAAGGGTGGGGTGATGATGTCAGCAAAAGCTATTTGGCCACACCCACTGGCAGGCTCTGGGCGATACATTACAACTTTCCTTGGGGCAACCAAATGTGTCCCAGGACTTTTATAATCCCATAGTGTTTACTGCAAAAAATATTGCTGCTGTAATCAAGTCTTCTCCAGAAGAGCTTCAGAATGGAGATGGCAATCACAGAAGGAAGAAGAGGAGAAGAAGGGATCTGAGGCACAGTATTGTGCAAGAGGTGAGCAAGATTCTCTGCACTAAATCTCCTAGCTAGGGATGAGCTTTGCGTTCGATGCGAACACATGTTCGCATCAAACATTGGGCGTTCGATCGTTCGTCGAAAACGAACAAAACGGGTCGTTCGCGCCAAATTCAAATGACACGCAACAGCCCATAATGCACTGCGGCGTTGCGCGCTGATGATTGGCCAAGCATGCAACATGACCCCGCATGCTTGGCCAATCACAGCGCCCAAAAAACAAAGAGACCTAATTGGCCAAAGCCTGGGTGCTTTGGCCAAGTAGGGCTCAGGGCTTTAGCACACGCCGCACACTATAAAAGGCCGCCTCCCGGGCGGCCTCTTGTAGTGTGTTCCGGCTTGCTTTCAGAGAGAGAAGTCAGACAGAAACTGAGTTAGAGAGAGATAGATAGATAGATAGATAGATAGATAGATAGATACACAGGGGCTGATTTACCAAGCCTGTGCGCCATGACTCGCGGCGCACAAGCAGGAGTAAATGTGTTTTTGACATTTACAAAAGAGATACACTGCCAGTGCAGTGTATTTCCTCATTTACTAAACTGCCTAATGCGCCCAGGAGAGGGCGCACGGCACGCCAGTACAGAGCTGGCGTACGGCATTCAGTAATGTAAACATCGGGGATTTGGGCGGGAGTTTATGAGGGGAGGGAGGGGGGTGATGCAGGGGAAGTGTAGTGACATGCGTTTGAACGTGTGTGACGGGCCGAATTGAAAGTGAAAATCGGGGCTTCCCGTGTGCCTCTTCAGCACGCCGAGAAATTCTTGGTAAATACCAAGCGGCGTAGCAGTGTTTGCTCTGTGTGAAACGGCGCACGGCAATCTCCAAGCTGTTCTCGGGCTGCGCTGACACTGAAGGGGAACTCCGCGCCAAATTTCGAATTTGAAACCCCCCAGGGGTAAAATAGGCTCTTCGGCTTGGTCCGGAATGTGAGGGGTTAACCCAAGCCAAAAACGGCGTGGGGTTCCCCCCCAGATCCGTACCAAGCCTCATCCCAGGCATGCAGTCTGGCCGTGCAGGAATGGGGGTGGGGACGAGCGAGCGCCCCCTCTCCTGAGTCGTACCAGACCGCATGCCCTCGACATGGGGGAGTGTGCGCTTTGGGGGAGGGGGGCACTGCCCCCCCACCCCAAAGCACTCTTGTCCCCATGTCGATAGGGACAAGAGCCTCTTCCCGACAACCCTGGCCGTTGGTTGTCGGGGTATGCGGGCGGGAGCCAATCAGAATCTGGGAGCCCCTTTAATAAGGCGGCCCCCAGATTCCGGCCCCCCACCCTATGTGAATGAGTATGGGGTACATCGTACCCCTACCCATTCACCTGGTGGAAAAAGTGTAAACACAAATAAACCACACAGAATAAAATAATTTATTAGTCATCTCCGGGGGGTCTTCCGCCAACCCACCCCGGTCTTCGCCGCCGCAGTCTTCCGCTGCCGCCCCCTTCACCACGAAGCTCCCATGCTTATGGGGGAGGGCAGTGGGCTTCGAAGTTTTCTGCCGGGGTGAGGGTCGCACATCCCACCCCGGTCTTCTAGTCGTTTTCACAGGGCATGATGGAAATGTGATGTCACATGGGTTAAGGTCACATGGTGGCATAACCACGCCCACGCCCTATGCCAATATAAGGCGGTGCCTGCCGCTCTGTCGGCATTTCAGCGCCAGACCTCGCCGTGTCAACATCGAATGGAAGAACACAGCGGAGACAAGCCCTGGCCCCAGCGGAGAAGCCAGGCAGAAGCGGAGGTTGCCAAAGAAGCCCGCGAGTGTCACCCTGCGGCGGAAGACAGCGACGAGAAGCCCGCCGCCCTTCCTCATAAGCAGGAAGCTTCGTGGTGAAGGGGGCGATGGCAAAAACGACT
The DNA here is from genome assembly GCA_029574335.1 of Rana kukunoris. Classification (NCBI taxonomy): domain Eukaryota; kingdom Metazoa; phylum Chordata; class Amphibia; order Anura; family Ranidae; genus Rana; species Rana kukunoris. Next base: position 375,833,307 of record CM056051.1, read on the forward strand.
AGAAGACCGGGATGGGTTGTGCGACCCTCACCCCGGCCGAAAACATCGAAGTCCGCTGCCCTCCCCCATAAGCAGGAAGCTTTGTGGTGAAGGGGGCGGCGGCGGGAGATGGCGACACAGCGACGAGAACCCCGCCACGTCGAAGTCCGGGATGGGATGTGCGACCTTCATCCCAGCATAAAACGTCGAAGGGGGCGGAGGAAGACGGCGACACAGTGACAAGAAGGCCTGGCCCCCGCGGAGGAGCCAGGCAGAAGCCGTCAAAGCCCGCGGGTGGTGCCCTGCGGCGGAAGACAGCGACGAGAAGCCCGGAGAGTGGCGCCCTCCGGCGGAAGACAGCGAAAGAAGCCCTGGCCCCAGGGGGAGCCAGGCAGAAGCAGAGAAGCCCGAGGGGGAGCGACACCCCGTTGTTCTCCGCTGTTTTCGGCCGCCCCCCCGGATGTACAAAAAGCTTAATTTGGGGTGGGGCTTCGCCGAATATGGCAGAGAGCATCGGTGGGTGTTTCCCCCCCAGCGGTGAAGACCGGTGCGGGGCTGGGGGCCCCCCGGCAGAAAACAGCTAAAAGACCGAGGAGGGGCTCCGCCCCCCGTTGTTCTCCGCTGTTTTCGGCCGGCCCCCCCGGATGTAAAAGAGCTTAATTTGGGGTGGGGGCCTGGCCGAACATGGCAGAGAGCATCGGTGGGTGTCTCCCCCGGCAGAAAACGGTGAAGCCCAGGGCCCAATGGGGTGGTGGTGGGGGGCCCCGGCAGAAGACCCCCGGAGCTGACTAATAAATTATTTTATTCTGTGTGGTGTCTTATTTTTACACTTTTCCACCAGGTAAATGGGTAGCGGTACGATGTACCCCATACTCATTCACATAGGGTGGGGGGCCAGAATCTGTGGGCCCCCTAATTAGAGGGGGCTCTCAGATTCTGATAAGCCCCCCGCCCGCATACCCCGACAACCAATGGCCAGGATTGTCGGGAAGAGGCTCTTGTCCCTATCGACATGGGGACAAGAGTGCTTTGGGGTGGGGGGGCAGTTCCCCCCTCCCCCAAAGCGCACACTCCCCCATGTCGAGGGCATGCAGTCTGGTACGACTCAGGAGGGGGGGGGCGCTCGCTCATCCCCATCCCCATTCCTGTCCTGCCAGACTGCGTGCCTGGGATAAGGGTTTGGTCTGGATCTGAGGGGGAACCCCACGCCGGTTTTGGCGTGGGTTTAACCCCTTATGTTCCAGACCAAATCTAAGAGCCTGTTGTGCACCTGGAGGGGGACCCCCGTGCCATTTTTTTTTACATTTGGTGTGGAGTTCCCCTTTATCCCGGTCCTGTCAGGGGGGGGAATGCCTGCTCATCTGCCCACCTGATCTAGGTGTATTAGCTGTGTCAGGAACGGTTGTAATCGGGCTGCTATTAGTTTAGTAAAAAGTTTTAGATCTGTATTCAACAATGGGATCGGACGATAACTACCGCACTCCGCCGGGTCCTTCCCTTCTTTGGGAATCACCGCAATATGTGCCATAAGGGCTTCCGGGCGGAGCGCGGTAGATCGGCCGATCTCATTGAACATCCCAATCATGTATGGTCCGAGGATGGGGAAAAAATGCTGGTAATACTGAATAGAAAACCCATCTGGGCCAGGAGCTTTCCCTTTTTTAACCATTTTCATAGTTCCTTGGAGTTCCTCCATTGAGATAGGTCTATCGAGAGTCTCCCTTTCGGTTGAGGGTATTCTTTTAAGTTGTGTTGAGGACAGATAATCCTCAATCCTTCCTCTAGGGATATCTATTTGTTCTAAGTTGTATAGGGAGGAATAGTATTCTCTAAATCTCTGCGCTATATCTTTAGGGAGTGACATTATCTGGCCGTTCTTGCCCTTAATATGTGGTATGTACACAGTATTCCTAGTATCTTTTAATTTCCCTGCTAAAACTTTGCCACACTTGTCACCTAATTCATATGTTATCCTTCTACCTACTTGGATAATCGCTTTAGCTTTATACCTCAGTAGGTCAGCTAACTCCCTCCTTTTGTGTCCTAATTCTTCTCCTACTTTGATTGACTGTGTACCTTTATGTTGAATTTCCAGGGTTTGGATATCTATCGTTAGTTTCCTAACCTGATTCTCCCGATTTTTTTTTTATTCTTGCCCCATGCTTTATCAATAAACCCCTCATCAACGCCTTGTGGGCCTCCCACACCATACTTGGGTCGCTCCCCGGGGTATCGTTGGTCCGAAAGTATTCTCCTAGTTCCTTTTCTACTGCTTCTTTGACTTCTGGGGTCTGTAGTAGGCTTTCATTCAGACGCCAACGATATCCCGTGGAGAGAGCCTTACCTGATATTATTATGTCAATTGTCACTGGGGCATGGTCTGACCAGGTTATATTTCCAATTTTTACTTCCTCCACTCCCGTCAATAGATAGTGGGGGATCAGAAAATAATCCAGCCGGGAATATCTTTTATGTGGATTAGAGTAAAAGGTATAATCTCTCTCCTCCCCGTGGAGTATCCTCCAAGCGTCGACCAGATGCATTTCTTTTAACTTTCGCAGGACTCGCCTCCTAGATTTACCTGATAGAGAAGAAGATTCTAGAGATGTATCTAGTTTGGGGTCTAATGTCATATTAATGTCTCCTCCTAGTATCAACTTCCCTTCTATAAATTTATCTAATTTAGACAGTACTTTAATCAGGAAGGTATCTTGATTCGTATTAGGTGTATATATAGTGGCTAGTGTTACTTTCTCGTCTCCTAAAATGCCTTTTAGAAATATATACCTTCCATTTTCGTCTATCTGTTTTTCCGTTAATGACCAAGCAATCTGGTTGGATATTAATATAGCCACTCCTTTAGATTTAGATGTTGGACTAAAGGAGTGGTAGGCACATGGGAAAAATCTATTTTGTAAATAGGGTAACCGACTAGCTCTAAAATGGGTTTCTTGGACAAAGGCCACGTCTGAGCGCATTTTTTTTAGTTCACTAAGGAGCATTCTCCTTTTTTCTGGGGTATTTAGTCCCTTAACGTTAAAAGTGGTAATCCTTATACCCCCCATCCTTGCAGCTCAGAGTCCTCTCCCCTCTCCTCCTCCCCTCCCCTTGGACCAGGGAGACGAGGCTAAATAAATGGGGGAGGAAGGAGAGAAAACGGCGCCAAGGAGAGGAGAGAGAAGGAAGGGAGGAAGAAAAGGAAAGGAAAAAAAAAAAGAAGGGAAACCCCCCCCACCCAATCCCCTTACTTATTGACCGTGGGGATCGAGAGGTATGGTACAAAGACCCCCCCCCCCTCTACCCCAGAGCCAATTTAGCTCCTACTTGCTTACTCTAATACTCTATCCCCTAAGTATCCCCCTGAGTAATTCCCTATCGGGGGGTACTGGTTTTGCGCACTCCTATATCGCGGTGCCCCCGCACCTTCCAGCCCTCCTTCCACCTCCACTTTATTTAAATCGTAATATATAATATATTGCCCATCTCAATTAATCCCTGGATCTCAAGTATTCCTGTTTTACTTCCTCCCCCCTCTTCCCCCTCCCCCCCCTCCCGCCCACCTCATATTATTGCCCCATTAGGGGGCTACTCATTCTCCCTAGGTACCTAATCGTTAATAACGCCAGGGTAGTGCCCTCCCTCCCCCAAATGACTTCACCATATAAATATCCCCCCCCATTTCCAATACTGGGGTTAAATCCCTCTATAGAATATGTGTACTAATTATTCCTATAGTATTCTCACAGTACATGATGCATAATAATCTGTAATATAGTATTCTTACAGTAGTTCGAGAAGGGAAAAAGCAAACAACAAAACTAGTTTTATAGTACATTCTAAAACATCATGCGTAGCGTGTCTCAATAGGTGTCCTATCTAAATAGTTTCCCTCAGGTCTAATTCACGTACCTGTTCATAATACATTAATTTTACTTTAACAATACCTTAATAATACATTAATAATTCCAAATAAATTATATTAATCCTTATACCTAGGTTGTCGAAAAACCTGCTTGGGGTCTGGGTGCTCCCTCCCCCTCCACCCACCCTCTCCATCCCCCTCCCCTCCCACCCCTTCCCATACGTGTTTTATTCCTTAATGTGTGTTAACTGTTAGTATTGAATATGTGTAGAGCCAAACTACTTTAATACTGTGAACTGTGAGTTGTGACTAACCTATCTAGTGGTCTTATGTGATACCCTCCTGAATAATATGTCCATTGGGCTCTCACTATTAATTCCCACCCCCCTTAACCTTGTGTAAGTGTGTATTGAATATTTTATCTATTATAGTGTATTATAGTGTATTATTGTATTATATAGTGTATAGTGTAGTTATGTTACCCCCCTTTAACCCCCACCCCTCACCCCTCACCCCCACTTCCCTAACCTATTCCTCCCCTCTGATCTCTATTCCCCCCTCCCCCCCATCCTACCCCTCACCCCTTACCCCCCTCTCAGTACCCCGCACACTCTTAACACTGACTACCTCACTCTGGGGTTTTCAAAAAGTCCAGAGGAGGAAGGGCAAAAACAGTCAAAAGAAAAAGGGGAAGCACAAATGAAGAAGGCACGAAGGGACAAAAGGGAAAAAAAAAGGCCAGTCTCTCTCAAAGGTCCAAACACAAAAAAAAAGAGAGAGGGAGGGGGGGGGAGAAAGGGGCAGTCAACAGGACCTCCAGTTTCAACTATTCCTTAAGATTGGCTGTCTCCAATCCACCACCTCCAAAGGATTGATCCCCAAAAAGGAGAAAAGTTCCGGCAAGTCATTTTTGGAGCGCAGCCAAAATGTACCTGTATCTTGTTTCCTGATTAATACAGATATTGGATACCTCCATCTGTATGTACCCCCTAGTTCCCTTATTCGATCTAATATGGGGCGTAACATAGCTCTCCGTTGCAGAGTAGCACTTGATAGATCTGGTAATATCTTCAACTGGGCTCCATTAAATTCTATGGTCCCCATGTCCCAGGATTTCCTTAATATTGCCTCTTTTTGTCTAAAATAATGCAGTCTGCAAATCACATCTCCAGGCCGAGAGCTATCTTTGGGCTTGGGGCCAAGGGCCCTATGCACTCTGTCCATCTCAAGATTTAAGGGTGAAGCATCCTTTAATAATATCAGAAAAATGTTTTTTACCGTCTCTTGGAGGTCTTCTGGGACTGCTGCTTCAGGGATACCTCTTATACGTAGATTATTCCGTCTGTTCCTGTCTTGGATTTCTTCTAGTTGTAACTGTAGGGAGTTGATCACATCTAATTGTTTATTTCTTTCCTGTTCCAGTGTCATCACACGCAGTGTGAGGTCTTTGGAGGTACTTTCATTCATTGTCGTGCGTTTTTCCAAGCCCTGAACCTCCCCTTTAATCTCTTCCATATCTCTGGAGTGGGCTTCCTCTATTTTCATAATTAGTGTAGTGATGTCCTCTCTTGTTGGTAATGCCTGGATCAGGGATTTTAGGGTCTCAAGCTCACTCTTCCCCCCTTCACTTAGTCTGGATGGGGGGTCACTTCCCCCTGTATTGATCACCCGGGGGCTTTGAGGAGCTATCTGTAGTGTCTCTACGTCTGCCCGCACCTCTAGCCTTGGGATAGTAGTCTGCGTTTGTATTTGCAGACTCTCCAGGCTCTGACCCTGCTTACCCCCTTTCTCCATTTTTGAAAAATAACTCTGGATCTCCAGATGACCCGCTAGGCTGGGTGGCTGTGTTAACAGTGCAGTCCTCCGAGATGTACGTGTGTCTCTAGCTGCACACATGTCTCCCCTCCACTTTCCACATGCGGTTCTCAATTCTCAGGCTTTGTGCTACACGCTCCTCTCGGCGTCTCCCCAAGGCACTTGGGGGCACTTAGTGCTTGAGAGTCTAGCCCCTCGGTTGTCTAGTTGGGCTAGGGCTATGCTGGAGCAGATCCGCCACGCAGTTCACTACAGCCCCCTGCACACTGCACACTGCACGCCGTCACCACCTATACAGCTATGGAGCTATGGCTCTTCACAGACTCAGCCTCCCCACCTGTACCTTCGTTCCTACTCCCGTCTCCGGTCTCCTCAACTTTTCCTTCCCCACGTCCAGTTCCCTTCACTTTTAGTTTTGCTGGGATCAAAGAAGTCCTATCTGCACCGCTAACATGCGGGCCGTATAGCCAGCGGAGGGCGGAAGGTGGGGACACAGGCTGCAACAGACAACAGGCAGCGGGAGCAGCGGGAGGGTGAAGGGCGGGCTTCCAACACTCACGGTGTCCAACGGCTCCAGGAACAGACCGGGGAGTTTCACCGGGGGTTTTCGCCAAGTTACACCGACAACAGGTTACCTTTCTATCTATAGATTTGTATCACGCACGGAGGGCATGGAGGTAGCGGGAGCTCACACCTTCACAACCTCACACGGCCATGCGCAAACCACGCCCCCCCATTTCTAAAGACATTGTTTTCAATGAGGCTGGTTCACATATGTGCGATGCATTCGCACTGCGCATTGCCGGAAATCCGTATGCGTTGTGGAAGCCTTGCGGTGCGGCTCAGGTGCGAATTTAGTCCCATTATCTTCTATGGGTACGCAGCTGATTCGCAGATGTGTTTAGTTCTCTTCAGGAATTTCTCTCATTCAGCACAATACATTTCTCCCCCACTCTCCTCTCACTCAGAACTTCCCCCAGGTCTCCAAATTTGCAGCAAAAACTGAGCTAATCTGCTGAACACTTCCCTTATCTTTGCAGAGACATTACAGAGCTGAAATTCACACCGCACAAGTGTGAACCCAGCCTTAATCCTGTGGGTCTAGCCTGTTATTTCAAAAGCATGATTCATATTCCAATTACTGTGTGAAATAAACCATAGTCTATTTTTTTATGGGTTTTTTTGTCTGTTTATTTTTAATATTTTGTTTGGCTTTCATTGTTTTGTGGACCAATAAAATTACTTTCAAATTTTGAAGTTTGTTTTGTGATATTTTTTTCATGCTATGGATTTTAACAGCTGCAGCTCTTTCCTGGTGTGTGTGCATGAAATGTTTGATGCCATGTTTAGTCACCAGAAAAGGAAGGACAAAGCGGTAAGTATTGTTTCCTAGAATTGATGTCCAGACTGACTTTTTAAAGCACATGTGCAAGATGAAGGAAAACCTGCAAACAAGGCCTGTTGGGGGGGGGGTGTATTGGTGGACAGGCTTGAAGTGCTGATTTACAGCGCTGTGCTTGAAACTAGCACAAGACAATCCTATTTTAATTGTGGGTTGTTTGAGGGAAGCCAAGTGAGTGTTGGAACCCCTGCTAGTGTTTTTAGGTTGGGCTTTGTGTCCCTTTTCTTAAAATTGGCTTCACTTCCTGTCACACAGCTGAACAGGAAGTGAGGTTAAAACCCTACCAATGGTCTTTTCTTCGAGACACAGGTCAATCTAACTAGTGTCCCCATTAAGCAAATTGCGCTGCTGTGTACACCCCAAATGATTAGTTACTTTGGGGTTTAGTGAAGGCAAAGCTGCTCAGCAGTAGAAGCGTAGTCACTGAAAATCAGAAGGGAAGCACTGATGGTTTTAACATCCAATCCCGCCAAGTTTTTATTTTTCTTCCTTGCTTGTCCACTTGTAGTGCAAAGTGGATTTGCCTTTAGTAAATGGACCCCAAAGTCCAAGATCCCTACTAATTTGGGGTGTACACAGCAAAATGCAATTTCCAAAATGGGAAACTATTTAGATTGATCTGTGTGTCCCCAACAAAACATTACTCAGGTTTTTCCCTCACTTCCTGTTTGGCTATGTGGCAGGAAGTTAATGAATTAAGTAGAAAGTGACAACATTTGTGAGGTGTCTTTACCCTATCAGGGGTGCAGGCATCCCCAAAACAAACAAGAAAATTGTTGATTTAACATTGGGTGGTATTTGTGGGGGTTCCTAACACACATTCATACATATTAGCAACGCTGGATCCTGGCCTATTGGCATGGTTATATTTTCTTAAGCCTCTCAAAAAAATTATCTGAAATTTGGGGTTAAACTGGAACTATAATCAACACTTCTTTTTTTTTGTTTTCTTTCATTTTGGATAGAGTTGGGGGGGGGAGGGTTAGAAGCCCTGTCAGTTTATTTTGTATTATCCCTGTCCGTTTGGGGAGATTGGCCTTCACTTCCTGCCCCATAGCCAAACAGGAAGTGATAGAAAAACTAGGCAAATTAAGGGACTCCTGTGCCCCCCCCCCCCCACAGAACTTGTGTGTGTCCCCTGAAAATTCCTGGGTGGGTCATAAAAAAACAGGGTGTGGCCTTGACAGGAAGGGTGGGTCATTTTTCTATTAGGGGGTGCCGAAATTTGGTCAGGCCTAGGGCAGCACCAAACCTAAATATCCTACTGCATATTAGGGCTTATTTAGACAGGATCCAATTTACAGCATGTTTTTAGATTGTGGGAGGAAGCCCACGCAGGCACCGGGAGAACATGCAAACTCCAGGCAGATGGTGTCACGGGCGGGATTCGAACCAGCAACCCTTTTGCTGCTAGGTGAACATGCTATACACTACACCACTGTGCTGAACGAACATGATCGCAGCTGAAAGCATGAGATGAGTTTTTTTTTTCCAATTCCATGCTTTCCAGACTGGAGGACAGATGTGGGGTCTTATTGACCCCGCCCCTCTCCATAAAGAGGACCTGTCACACACTAGTCCTATTACAAGGGATGTTTACATTCCTTGTAATAGGAAGAAAAGTGAAAAATAATACAAAAAAAGGGACAAATAAGTGCAAAAAAAAAAAAATTAAGTTAAAAAAACAAAAACAAAAAAAAATCTAAATTTAAATGCCCCTGTCCCTAGTAGCTCGCACTCAGAAGCGAACACGCATGCAAGTCCCACCCACATATGTTAACACCCTTCAAACCCCATATGTGAGGTATCATAGCGTGCATAAGAGTGAGAGCAATAATTTTAGCACTAGACCTCCTCTGTAACTCAAAACTGGTAACCAGAAATAAAAGTCAAGCGTCGCCTATGGAGATTTTGAATAACAAAGTTTAGCGCCATTCCATGAGTGTGCGCAATATGAAAGCGTGACAAGTTAGGTATTTATTTACTCGGTGTTACATCATCTTTCACATTATCCCTAAAAATTGGGCTAGCTTTACTGCTTTGTTATTTTTTCATTCATGAAACAGGTTTTTTTTTGTAAGCCAAAAAAAAAGCGTTAGAAAAAGTTTGGCGCAAATACCGTTGGAAATTTGTAAGAAAAAATGCCCGCCACTTTATTCCCTAGGGTGTTTGTTAATAAAATATATATAATGTTTGGGGGTCCCGAGTAATTTTCAAGGAAGAAAATATAATTGTTACATGAAGGAGAGAAGTGCCAGAATAGGCGCGGTATGGAAGTGGTTAAAGTGCAACAATAAAAGTGAAAAATTCCTTTAAATTTCGTACCATGGGGGGGTAATCAGGGCCAACATCAGGAATTATGGGGCCCCTTACACAGCTTAAGGCATGGGCCCCCTGGAGCAGAGAACGGGGGAGGGGGGGGTGCTGCCACCTGAAATTGAGAAGGGGGGGGCTGCCGCAATTTGATAAGCGGGGGGTTCCTTTACAAAAAAAGAAATATAGAAAAATATATATTAAAAAAAGGGTGGTAGCCATCCGGGGGCCCTTTAATAAAAATAAACCTCTGGGCCCTTTAATGAAAAATAAATAAAAAAAAAATATATATATATATAAAATAAAAAAAAATACAAAAATTAAAAAACAAGGGGGTTGCCTGGGGATCTCTGGGCCCTTTAATAAAAAATAACTAAAAAAATATCTAAACAAAAATAACATGGGGTGGGAGCTGTGGTGGCTCAACGTGATTGGCACTGCACTGACAAGCCGTTCACCTCTGCAGCCAAGGGTTCGGATCCCGGTCTAAGCTACATGTGAATTGAGTTTGGTGGTCTCAGCCCAGCTCCCGGTGGGTGTGCTATGGAAGGTACGCCTGTGCTTAGTATGCCCACCCCCCCCCAAAAACCACCACACTTGCACGCACACGAAATTGGTTTGAGGCGGCATACACACGACCGAGGTTCTCGCTGGAAACCAGCGAGAACCTCGCTGGAAGCTGCATTCCAGCGAGAACCTCGGCCGTGTGTACGCTTCTGGCTCGCCCCGCCCGTCGGGAATCCCGTCGAGCGAAAAGAGAGCACGCTCTCTTTTTGCTCGACGGCCCGCCTGGATGAATGGCTGGTTGCCATTCCCGACGGGCGGGTCGCCGATTTCGATGGCCGGCAGAGAACCTCGACGGGCGGAACGATGTGTTCTGCCCGTCGAGGTTCTCTGCCGTGTGTACACGGCCTAACACACACGCACTTTGGCCATGAAGTCTCCTAAAATAAAGAGAGGCGAAGGACCTACTGGGCTGGCTGGGTGGGCTAGACCCCCTCACTCCCTCATAGGGGGAGTCCCTCTGTCCCGTTGGGCCCCAGTCAGGCTCCCAAGTGGAGCAGGTAGGGTGGGGTGAGTGGAAGGCCCCCCTCACACCCGCCATTGCCACCGGGGGCATGGAGAAGGATGGCAATACACTTTAAAGAAAAAAAAAACAACCTGGGGACCTCTGAGCCTTTTACTAAAAATATATGTATATCTACAAAAAAATAAAGAAAATATAAAACGTTTAAAACATTTTTATAAGCAAAAAGGTTGTCATCTGGGGCCCTCTGGGATGTGAAATGTGACATTCTGAAGGAAAAAAGCCGTTTAAAACAGACTCGTGGCAATAATGAATTGTCAGCTCCTGGCAATTGCAGGAGAATTCATTCATAAAAAACACCAAAAAAAAAAGCGTGGGGGTGCCCCCAAATTCAATAACCAGACCCTTTAGGTCTGGTATGGATATTAAGGGGAACCCCGCCGTCAATTTAAAAAAAAATGACGTGGGGTTCCCCCTAAATATCCATAACCAGACCCTTTAGGTCTGGTGTGGAATTTAAGGGGAACTCCACCCCAAATTTTTTTTAAAAAATGGCATGGAGTCCCCCCTAAAATCCACACCAGTCCCCTTATCCGAGCACGTTGACCTGGCCGGCCGCAGAAAAGAGGGGGGGACAGAGCGCGGCCCCCCTCTCCCGAACCGCACCAGGCCACATGCCCTCAACATTGGGAGGGTGTTTTGGGGTGCCCCCCAAAACACCTTGTCCCCATGTTGATGAAACAAGGGTCTCTTCCCCACAACCCTTGCCCGGTGGTTGTGGGGGTCTGCGGGCAGGAGGTTTATCGAAATCTGAAAGACCCCTTAAACAAAGGGGCCCCCCAGATCCCGCCCCCCTGTGTGAAATGGTAATGCGGTACATTGTACCCCTACCATTTCACGAAAAAAAAGTGTCAAGTGTAAAAAACGACAAGAGCCGGTTTTTGACAAGTCCTTTATTAGCTTCTTTCTTCTTCTTTTCTTCTTTCCTTCGGGTTTCTTCCTCCTTCTTCTTCCTCTGCTTCTGTCTTGGGTCTTCTATTCCCGCATTTTGACCGGCGTGTTCTTACATCTTCTTCTCCTTCCGCTGTCCTTCTCGTCCGCATCTTCTTCTGGTTCTTCTTCGCCGGAGCCGCCGCTTCCAATTGAAATCCCCGCTGTCTGCCGGACCCCGCCCCCCTCTGATGCCACGGGCAAGCTCTTAGGAGTGTGCTGCATGTGCGTCAGAGGGAGGCGTGGTCACATGTCAGAGGGTGGGCAATTCAATTGGAAGCTTGTGCGCGGCTTCTTCTTTGCCGGAGTCGCCGCTTCCAATTGAATTGCCCGCTTTCTGACATGTGACCACGCCCCCTCTGACGCACAGGCACCACACGGTGACTTTCCTAAGAGCTTGCCCGTGTCGTCAGAGGGGGGCGTAGTCCGGCAGACAGCGGGGATTTCAATTGGAAGCGGCGGCTCCGGCGAAGAAGAACAAAAAGAAGAAGATGCAGACTAGAAGGACAGCGGAAGGAGAAGAAGATGGAAGAACATTCCGGTCAAGATGCGGGAATAGAAGACCCAAGACAGAAGCAGAGGAAGAAGAAGAAGGAAGAAGAAACCCGAAGGAAAGAAGAAAAGAAGAAGAAAGAAGCTAATAAAGGACTTGTCAAAAACCGTCTCTTGTCGTTTTTTACACTTGACACTTTTTTTTCCGTGAAATGGTAGGGGTACAACGTACCCCATTACCATTTCACACAGGGGGGAGGCCGGGATCTGGAGGGCCCCTTTGTTAAAGGGGTCTTCCAGATTTCGATAAGCCTCCTGCCCGCAGACCCCCACAACCACTGGACAAGGGTTGTGGGGAAGAGACCCTTGTCCTCATCAGCATGGGGACAAGGTGTTTTGGGGGGCACCCTAAAACACCCTCCCAATGTTGAGGGCATGTGGCCTGGTGCGGTTCAGGAGAGGGGGTGCGCGCTCTGTCCCCCCCTCTTTTCTGCAGCCGGCCAGGTCAAAGTGCTCGGATAAGGGGTCTGGTATGGATTTTAGGGGGGACCCCACGCCATTTTTTTTTAAATTTGGGGTGGAGTTCCCCTTAAATTCCACACCAGACCTGAAGGGTCTGGTTATGGATATTTTGGGGGAACCCCACGTCATTTTTTTTTAAATTGACGGCGGGGTTCCCCTTAATATCCATACCAGACCTAAAGGGTCTGGTTATTGAATTTGGGGGGACCCCCACTCTTTTTTTTGGGTGTTTTTTATGAATTAATTCTCCTGCAATTGCTGGGAGCCAACAGTTCATTATAGCCGCGAGTCAGTTTTAAACGGCTTTTTTTCTTTGGAGAATGTCATTTTGTGCAGAGACATTTCTAACCACAGGAAAAGTGCGCTTTTTCACATGCTGACATTAGAGCCCCCCATGGTACGAAATTTAAAGGAATATTACACTTTTTATGTTGCACTTTTAGCATTATTAAAATCACTGCTCCCGAAAAAACGTCAGTTTAAAAAAATAAAAAAAACATTGGTACATGTCCCCTGGGGCAGGACTGAGGTCCCCAAACACTTTTTAGGACAAAACTTGCAGATTAGCCTTTAAAATTAACAATTAGGATTTCCCCCCATAGACTTTAACAGGGAGTTCTTATCAATTGCATTGCGCTGCTGTGCTACGCCGGTTCATGCGCCTAATTAAGGCTTCATCCAGCGCACTAATTAAGGCATGTACCGGCGCAGTGCAGTGGCAATAGTAAATCAGCCCCACAGTGTCTTTTCTACTAGATAGATAGATAGATAGATAGATAGATAGATAGATAGATAGATAGATAGATAGATAGATAGATAGATAGATAGATAGATAGATAGATAGATAGATAGGATAGATAGATAGATAGAGTAGGAAGGCTAGTAGTCAGTATAGTTGATTTTACAGTGTGTAGAGAATATATATACATCCTTAGGAGTTGTACATATATTTATACACTGTATAGCTTAGCTATATCTGCTATTAGTTTTTGTCAGGCAGGAGATTGTGGGCCAAATTTTGGTCTCAGTCCATCCCTGGTGGTGGACGCGGTGCATCCTCTTCAGCACGTGGCCGCTCGTCCTTATTTTTGGAAGCTGGCCGTGTTGAGCCTCAACATGCAGACAAAATAGTAGATTGGATGACCAAGCTGTCCTCATCCTCCTCATCCTCTCTCACACAGACTGATCATAGTTTGTCTGGCAAAGCAGCTGCCAAGGCTTCCTCTTCCCTCTGTACCATGGCATCACACAATCCTTCCCTAGTCCCACCGTGTCCTCCTGAGGAGTCCCCCGAACTGTTTCAACACAGTGTTGGGTACATGCTGCTGAATGAAGATGTGCAGCATTTTGAAGGCTGCGATGATGGAACACAGATAGAGGAAGCCATTGATGTGAGTCCAGGGAGAGGGGGTGGCCGAGAGGGACAGCAATCTGGCAGTGATGCTCCCCCAGCTGGAGTATACTGCCAGGTTGTTGACAGTGATGAGGAGGGACGGGATGATCAGATCACTGACTCTACCTGGGTGCTTGATAGGAGAGAGGAGGAGGAGGAGGAGGAAGAGGAGGAGGAGGACGAGGCACAGGCACATCTCCAAAGAGGCAGGATGCCCTCCAGGGGTCAGCTTAAGGGCACACCAACCATTACAGTGCACATCTACGGCGCTTGTGCATGGCGCTGCTGTGTGCTGACCGGTACAGCAAAAGTTTTTTGGTGTGGGCCTTTTTTGAAACATGTCCACAAGATCGTACCTTTGCTATTTGCAATATATGTCGCAAGCGTATCTCGTGTGGCCAAAACATCAACCGCCTGGGTACCACATGCTTGTCCAGACATATGTTGACCTGCCATACAGCTCGTTGGCAAGCACACCAGAAAGACCCAGACCAAAGACAAAAGCGTACCCCCCCTTGCCCTTCTGGGACCTCCAACTCCACTAAACCCCCAGTCCTCTCTGAAGCCTGCAGTGAAGGTGTAGAAATAGGTGTGTCACAAGCTAGTAGTAGTAGTACATGCGGGCAATCTACTGATAGTACCAGGCAAATTTCCCTGCCCCAGCTGCTGCAGCGCCGAAAGAAGTACAATCCCAGCCATCCACATGCCCAGCAGTTAAATGCTAGCTTAGCGAAATTGCTAGCCCTTTAACTGCTACCTTTTCAGTTGGTAGATTCTGCCCCCTTCCGTGAGTTTGTGCAATGTGCAGTACCTCAGTGGCAAGTACCAAAACACCACTATCGCTGCACTCCTCGGAAAACGATGTCTTTATTTAAGCATAAGCAAACAAAATTTCAATAGAAAAAAACAGCCAAAATGCATGCAGTCAAAAACGGTGAGTGGACAAGGAGAAAAGGGCTGACATGTTTCACATCATGTGATGCTTACTCGTAGCTAGTGAACAAATGACCCAAAAGGGCCAGATTCAGGTAGATGGGAGCATCTTTGCTCTGGAGTAACGTTTCTCATTTACGTTACTCTGGCAAAATTTTAGGAGCAAGTGCTGTTATTCATGAAGCACTTGCTCCTAAAGTTGCGGCAGCGTATCGTAAATGAGCCAGCGGAATTCAAATTGGGCGGGTACGGGGTGTGTATTATTTAAACTAAGCGCGATCCCGCGGCGAACGTACTGCGCATGCGTCGACTGTCAATGCATCCCAGTGCGCATGCTCCAAATTCTGTCAGTGAACGTCAATGACGTCAAATCCCCATTCATGGACGTTTTACGCAAGCGACGCAAATTTTTTTTTTTTTCGACGCGATGATGATGGCTATACTTAACATAGGATACGCCACTAGGGGGCTGCTTTATCTTTACGCCGCGTATCGCTTACGGAAACATCGGAAAGTCACTGCGTTGCGCCCGAATACGATCGTGAATTGCCGATTCCCGCTGATTAACATATTTTTCGGCGTAAATCAGCGGGAACGCCCCCGGCGCAATTTTTAAATTAAAGTTGCGATGGCGAAATTCAATTACGCCGATCGCATCGGAACTCCAACCCGGCGTTTCTTGTTTTCTGGTTACAGAAAACAGAAACGCCGGCTTAAAGTGACAGTTAGGCTGGAGTATCACTGATACTCCAGCCTAACTCTACCTGAATCTGGCCCAATGGGCCAGATTCAGGAACAGTTAGGCTGGCGGATCCAGTGATCCGCCAGCCTAACTGTCACTTTGAGCCAGGCGTTTTTGTTTTCTGTAACCAGAAAACAAGAAACGCCGGGTTGAAGCTCCGATGCGATCAGCGTAACTGAGTTTCGCCATCGCATCGTTACTTCAACTTAAAAATGGCGACGGGGGCGTTCCCGCCGATTTCCGCTCAAAAAATATGTTAATGAGCGGAAATAGTCAATTCACGAGCGAATTCCGGCGCGACGCAATGACGGTACGACGTTTCCGGAAGCGATACGCGGCGCGAAGATATACCTACATGGGGTTGGAGTATCCTATGTTAGGTATAGGCGTCGTCATCGCGTCGGGAAAAAAAAAATCACGTCGCTTGCGTAAAAAGATCATGAATGGGAATGTGACGTCATTGACGTTCATTCACAGAATTTGGAGCATGCGCACGGGGATGCTTTGACACTCGACGCATGCGCAGTACGTTCGCGGCGGGATCGCGCTTAGTTTAAATACTACACGCCCCGTACCCGCCCAATTTGAATTCCGTCGGCTCATTTTCGTTACGCTGCCGCAACTTTAGGAGCAAGTGCTTCGTGAATGACAGCACTGGCTGCTAAAATTTCGGCAGAGTAACGTAAATGAGAAGAGTTACTCTGGAGCAAAGATGCTCCCATCTACCTGAATCTGGCCCAATGGGCCAGATTCAGGAACAGTTAGGCTGGCGGATCCAGTGATCCGCCAGCCTAACTGTGACTTTGAGCCGGCGTTTTTGTTTTCTGTAACCAGAAAACAAGAAACGCCGGGTTGAAGCTCCGATGCGAGCAGCGTAACTGAGTTTCGCCATCGCATCGTTACTTCAACTTAAAAATGGCGACGGGGGCGTTGCCGCCGATTTCCGCTCAAAAAATATGTTAATGAGCGGAAATAGTCAATTCACGAGCGAATTCCGGCGCGACGCAATGACGGTACGACGTTTCCGGAAGCGATACGCGGCGCGAAGATATACCTACATGGGGTTGGAGTATCCTATGTTAGGTATAGGCGTCGTCATCGCGTCGGGAAAAAAAAAATCACGTCGCTTGCGTAAAAAGATCATGAATGGGAATGTGACGTCATTGACGTTCATTCACAGAATTTGGAGCATGCGCACGGGGATGCTTTGACACTCGACGCATGCGCAGTACGTTCGCGGCGGGATCGCGCTTAGTTTAAATACTACACGCCCCGTACCCGCCCAATTTGAATTCCGCCGGCTCATTTTCGTTACGCTGCCGCAACTTTAGGAGCAAGTGCTTCGTGAATGACAGCACTGGCTGCTAAAATTTCGGCAGAGTAACGTAAATGAGAAGCGTTACTCTGGAGCAAAGATGCTCCCATCTACCTGAATCTGGCCCAATGGGCCAGATTCTGGAACAGTTAGGCTGGCGGATCCAGTGATCCGCCAGCCTAACTGTGACTTTGAGCCGGCGTTTCTGTTTTCTGTAACCAGAAAACAAGAAACGCCGGGTTGAAGCTCCGATGCGAGCAGCGTAACTGAGTTTCGCCATCGCATCGTTACTTCAACTTAAAAATGGCGCCGGGGGCGTTCTCGCCGATTTACGCTCAAAAAATATGTTAATGAGCGGAAATCGGCAATTCACGATCGAATTCCGGCGCGACGCAATGACGGTACGACGTTTCCGGATGGGATACGCGGCGCATAGATATACCTACATGAGGTTGGAGTATCCTATGTTAGGTATAGGCGTCGTCATCGCGTCGGGAAAAAAAAAAATCACGTCGCTTGCGTAAAAAGTTCATGAATGGGAATGTGACGTCATTGACGTTCATTCACAGAATTTGGAGCATGCGCACGGGGATGTTTGGACACTCGACGCATGCGCAGTACGTTCGCGGCGGGATCGCGCTTAGTTAGAATACTACACGCCCCGTACCCGCCCAATTTGAATTCCGCCGGCTCATTTGTGATGCGCTGCCGCAACTTTAGGAGCAAGTGCTTCCTGAATAACAGCACTTGCTCCTAAAATTTCAGCAGCGTAACGCACATGAGATGCGTTACTCCAGAGCAAAGATGCTCTGCTCTACCTGAATCTGGCTGAATGTGTTTAAATGGAGGAGGGAATGAGGTGAAATGGGGCGTTTCACCAATCGTTTCCAGGTGATCATTAGTCAAAGGAACACTAATATCCTTGATGTATCACACATGTGGTGCTCCTGTATGTGGGGTTAAAAAAGTTTTGTGAATGAAAAATATCTTGTTTCTCAATCTCTTGATAGTAAAAAAAGAGAAAGGGAAAAAAAGAAAAAAGGAAAAACCCCATGTGTGAGACACATATATATCATAACCAGTGTGAAAAACGAACAAATAGAACAAAACAAATGATAATAAGATAGTGTGAAGTTATAGAAGAGTTGTAAAATAGACATATGTGGCTATAGAATAAAATAGGCAATAGATAAAGAATGTGAGAATTCTGAAGACTGCAGCCTTTAGTATGTCTAAAAACAAGCAAGATTTATATGTATAAAAATATGGGCCCAGATTCAGAGAGAATTAGATTATCGTAGAGTATCAGAAATACACTACGCCGCCGTTTTTTACCTGGCTCTACGTGGAATTCAGGTAGATTTTGTCCAGTAGACGACGGCGGCGTAGTGTATTTCTCCCGTCGCAATCCATCTGCGCGAGTAGGGGGCGTGAAGCATTTAAAATAGGCGCGTTCCCGCGGCGTTTCAACTGCGCATGCTCCGTTCCCAAATTTCCCGCCGTGCATTGCGCGAAATCACGTCGTAGTAGCGTCGTTTACGTACATTCCTATTCCCGAACGAGTTACGTTAAAAAAAAAAAAATAATTCAATTCGACACGGGAACGACGGCCATACTTTACATGGGTTACGCACTGTTAGACCAGCAAAAAGCTCCTCTAACATTACGTAGCCAAAAAATGACGTAGGCGATTGCGAGGGACACTCGTACCTTCGTGGATCGCCGTAAAAACTAATTTGCATACCCCGATGGTGAAAACGACGCGGACTCCACCCAGCGGCCGCAAAAATATCGCAACGTAGATCCGAAGGCTTACGAGGACATAAGCCTCTCGGATCGAAGCCCGAAGCTGCCGTATCATGGTTTGAGGATTCAAACTAGTGATACGGCGCGTGAAATCTGAAATTACTCCTGTCTAACACCAGTTAGACAGGCGTAATCGCTCTATGAATATGTAGTAGGGTTGTCCCGATACCACTTTTTTAGGACCGAATACGAGTACCGATACTTTTTTTCATGTACTCGCCGATACCGAATACCGATACTTTTTTTAAATGTCATGTGACAGTTTTCAATCCACAATACAGACTAGGGATATTTTCTTTAGAATTATGAAGAACTCTAACTCAAGACATTATAAAAGAATAAAAATGAATAAAAAAAATTTATTTGCTTGTCACGCAGTAGTAAATAACTCAAAGAATTTTCACAGAACATGTTGATAAATACAAAAAAAGTATTCTATTTAGGTATCGGGAGCATTTGTGCGAGTACAAGTACTCCCGCAAATACTTGGTATCGGTCCCGATACCGATACCGATACTAGTATCTGGACAACCCTAATATGTAGTTATGATACCATGCACTATATCACTGGGGTTTTCTGGTTTGTTTGTCGTTATTGGACATAAATAATCCTTGTAATGTTTACATAAAAAGAAAAAGGGAAAAAGGGGAGCAATATGTATGCTCCGAAGAAACCTCTTTTTTTCCTTTAGAAAAATTACATAATGGACATAATGAACGAAAACCAAACCTGAAATGACCCAGTGGTATGTGTCAAGTGCAGAACCTCTTTTAAGAAACTCCACTGACATTTATCCTCTATTTTTTGTTTCCTTATTTGAAATAGAGCACAAGCTTTGTGCTTACTTTACAAGGAGAAATAGTAAAGGAGCCGCAATGTTCCTAAAGTCTCTTGAACCTGCCCCCCCACTGGAATAATGATTCCAGCTTGCAATGGAGGCTACATGTAAAAAAAAAAAAAAAGTATAATGAATGGCGACCTAGCATTTTTTTTCCCTTCCCTTCCTTTCTCTTCCTTTACTTCTGAAGTAATATAGGCCAAACAGAACCTAGCTAATAAAAGTGGGACACATCCCACTTTTTTTTTCTATTGAAATTTTGTTTGCTTATGCTTAAATAAAGACATCGTTTTCCGAGGAGTGCGGCGATCCAGGATTTTTTCCTTCATCCCATGCTAATTGTGCACAGCCAGCACCCTCTTGGTTTGATTGGGACGGAAGCAACGGGGATCATTTGTTTTATGGAGCGGTACATTTCTCTTTACCAGTGGGCCTTGAACAGGGATGCATGCACTGTCCTGTCACCATTTGAGGAGGCCACGAGGATGGTGAGCAGTGACAGTGCATGCATTAGTGAGACTGTGGGGCTGATTTACCAAGCCTGTGCGCCATGACTCATGGTGCACAAGCAGGAGTAAACCTGTTTTTGACATTTACAAAAGAAACACGCTGCCAGTGCAGCGTGTTTCCTCATTTACTTAAGTGCCTAATGTGCCCAGGAGAGGGCGCACAGCACGCCAGTACAGAGCTGGCGTGCGGCATTTAGTAATGTAAACATCGGGGATTCGGGCGGGAGTTTATGAGGGGAGGGAGGGGGGTGATGCAGGGGAAGTGTAGTGACATGTGTTTGAACGTGTGTGGCGGGCCGAATTGAAAGCGAAAGTGACTTTTGGGACCCGATCCCCGTGTGCTTGCCAAGTACGCCAGAACCATACTGGGCATGCGCAGAGGGAGAAATCGGGGCTTTGCGTGCGCCTCTTCAGTACGCCGGGAAATTCTTGGTAAATACCAAGGGGCGTAGCAGTGTTTGCACTGCGTGAAGCGACGCACGTGAAGCTCCGAGGTGTTCTCGGGCTGCGCTGACACTGAAGGGGAACTCCGCGCCAAATTTCAAATTTGAAACCGGCGCGGCTTCCCCCCCATGGCACAATAGGCTCTTCGGCTTGGTCCGGAACGTGAGGGGTTAACCCACGCCAAAATCGGCGTGGGGTTCCCCCCAGATCCGTACCAAGCCCTCATCCCAAGCATGCAGTCTGGCCGGACAGGAATGGGGGTGGGGACGAGCGAGCGCCCCCCCCCCTCCTGAGCCGTAACAGACAACATGCCCTCGACATGGGGGAGTGTGTGCTTTGAGGGAGGGGGGCACTGCCCCCCCACCCCAAAGCACTCTTGTCCCCATGTCGATAGGGACAAGAGCCTCTTCCCGACAACCCTGGCCATTGGTTGTCGGGGTATGCGGGCGGGAGCCAATCAGAATCTGAGAGCCACTTTAATAAGGCGGCCCCCAGATTCTGGCCCCCCACCCTATGTGAATGAGTATGGGGTACATGGTACCCCTACCCATTCACCTGGTGGGAAAATTGTTAACACAAATAAACCACACAAGAATAAAATAATTTATTAGCCAGCTCCGGTGGTCTTCCGCCAACCCACCCCGGTCTTCGCCGCCGCTGTCTTCCACCGCGGCCCCCTTCACCACGAAGCTCCGTGCTTGTTTGATGAGGGCAGCGGGCTTCAACGTTTTCTCCGGGGGGAGGGTCGCACATCTCACCCCGGTTTTC
The DNA here is from genome assembly GCA_029574335.1 of Rana kukunoris. Lineage (NCBI taxonomy): Eukaryota > Metazoa > Chordata > Amphibia > Anura > Ranidae > Rana > Rana kukunoris. The sequence goes on from CM056051.1 coordinate 375,854,458, forward strand.
TAGGCCCCTTCACCATGAAGCTTCCTGCCTATGGGGGAGGGCCGCGGGCTTCGTAGTTTTCTGCCAGGGGGGGGCTCTCGATAGCCTCTTCTGCCTGGCTCTTCTGCGGGGGCCAGGGCTTCTCGTCGCTGTGTCGCCGTCTTCTGCCACTGCCCCCTTCACCATGAAGCTCCGTGCTTGTTTGATGAGGGCAGCGGGCTTCCGACGTCTTCGACCGGAGCGAGGGTCGTACATCCCACTCCGGATTACTTCGCCGGCTTCTGCCTGGCTCCTCCTGGGGCCAGGGCTTCTCGTCGCTGTCTTCCGCCGCGGGGTGACACTCGCGGGCTTCTTCTTCCATTCGGTGTTGACACGACGAGGTCCGGCGCTGAAATGCCTTCTGAGCGGCGGGCAGGGACTTATATTGGCATAGGGCGTGGGCGTGGTTATGCCAACATGTGACCTTAACCCATGTGACAGTGATGTCACATCACATCACTGTCACATGGGTTAAGGTCACATGTTGGCATAACCACGCCCACGCCCTATGCCAATATAAGTCCCTGCCCGCCGCTCAGAAGGCATTTCAGCGCCGGACCTCGCCGTGTCAACATCGAATGGAAGAAGAAGCCCGCGAGTGTCACCCCGCGGCGGAAGACAGCGACGAGAAGCCCTGGCCCCAGGAGGAGCCAGGCAGAAGCCGGCGAAGAAATCCGGAGTGGGATGTACGACCCTCGCTCCGGTCGAAGACGTCGGAAGCCCGCTGCCCTCATCAAACAAGCACGGAGCTTCGTGGTGAAGGGGGCAGTGGCAGAAGACAGCGACGAGAAGCCTGCCACGTCCAAGTCCTGGATGGGATGTACGACCCTCGTCCAGGCAGAAGAAATCGAAGGGGGCGGCGTCGGAAGAAGGCCTGGCCCCCGCGGGTGGTGCCCCGCGGCGGAAGACAGCCACGAGAAGCCCGGAGAGTGGCGCCCTCCAGCGGAAGATGGCGAAAGAAGCCCTGGCCTCGGGAGGAGCCAGGCAGAAGCGGAGGAGCCCGAGGTGGGGTAATTTTTTATTTATAAAACTACGACCAAAAGGTTAACAAATATATAAAATAACTAAATAAACCAAATAACACAAAAACAAACAACAAAACACAAACCATCAAATCACCGACCTCCACCCACCAAGAAATAACTATAAAGAAAGAGAAATAGCACCAGAACAGGTATTTACAACAGGCTCACTGGTACAAGAGAAAGTCTTTATAGTCCATCAGAAAAGCTTGCCCAGATCATTGCCAAAAAAATAAAAAATAAACACTTAAAACGGCTCACTGGTACAGTAGGGAGATATTAAAGTCCATAGAACGCACTACTGTCCAGATCATCGCCAACCCACAACACACCCCACCATCACAATAACAAATACCTACAACCCACGTATGAGCAAGAACATGATAGTCAGACATGTCTGTAGCCTTATTTAAAAAAAAAATACCATAAACAAAATCTAAGGGGGTGAAAAAGGATAGATGCCCCTACCCATGGAGAGGGGCAGAGCCGTGACCTAAGGGGGCTGGAAGAGGAACCCCCTCCATAAATGGGCACACCTCTCAGGCCCGACCCTGCTCCTTTCCAGATCCCGCACCTTCACCAACTCCCGAAAGATATCGCCCACCACCTCATGCACAGACAGGATTTTGTCCCTAGTGGACACCAAACACCGAGCGTGCCAAGTGTAATAAAGCACAACTAGGCTGACTAAATAAAGTGACGATAACTCAAATCCCCTGCGGACCCCAAAATCACCATACACTCGCTCAGCATAGGTCAGGGCCGGAAGGTGGGGGTAGCCAATGGCACCCCCTACCCTCGTAAGAACCTCCATGTTGAAGGGACATTGGACCAGAAAATGGTCCATGGTCTCCAATGTCCCACCACATTCCTGACGGGGGCAGTCCCTGTCCCCCAGGTTCCTGTATTTGAGATTCGCACGGACATAGAGTCGTCCATGGAACGACCTCCATGCGAGATCCCAAAACTTATTTGGAATTCTAGAAGAATTCAAGAGGGCTAGCCCCTCCGTGAGGACCCTCTCAGGGCAGTCCCTCAAAGACAGGGGCTTCAAAATGTCCGAGGCCATGACCCTCAGGTACAGCTCCCGCCGACCCAAAGAGCCCACCTCCAGGGCAGTTATCCGCCACTGCCTCAGTACCTTTAATGCCAGGGGGACATAGGAAGGGAGATACCCATGCGATCTCCTCAGATCGCCGGGCCTCCCCCCCTCCCCCCACTGCCTCAAGAACAGCAAGAGCCAGTCCTTGCATGAACACTCCCACCAGGAAGGCTCGTCCACAAATATGGACTGCAAATTGTATTTAACAAAGATGGTGACAAAGAACACCACACGGGTTGACCATGTCCAACCCACCTTGCCGTCGCTGGCGGTATGTGACCTCCCTCTTGATCAGGTTCAGTCTGCTTCCCCACAACAGCAGGAAGAACAGACCATAGACCCGAGCATAGAGAGATGCTGGCAAAAGACACACATAGCTTACAAAGAGAAACTCAGGCAATAAGTACGTCTTGACCAAGCTTACCCTTTCCTCAGGGAAAGTTTCCAACCTTTCCAGGCCTTCACCTTTCGAGTGGCACTCACCAGCCTGCGCTCCCAGTTTAGCTTGGGATAATCTCCCGGGCCGAAATGAATGCCAAGAACTCGAATCTCTGGTACGGGCGTGGGGAACACGTCCGGAAGGGGGAACTGCTCCCCCTCCTTCCCCAACCAGAAAACTTCACTCTTGTCCCAATTGACCAGCGAGCCTGACGCCTCAGAGTAGCACCCGATCTGGGACTCCACATAATGGGCCTCCTCACGACCAGATACCACCACCGAGACGTCGTCCGCATAGGCCACAACCCTCACCGCCGAAACCGGACCCCCGACAGGTGCCACCAGAACCCCCCCCCAGACGCCCGCGGTCTAGCCTCCTTTACGAAGGGGTCGACCGCAAAGATGTACAGGAGGGGGCTCAGCGGGCACCCCTGCCGGACGCCAGAGTCCACAGCAAAGGCCCGACCCACCCAACCGTTGACAAGAGGGAAGCTCTCAGCTCCCCTATACAATACCTGCAGCCAATCAACGAATTGATCAGGCAGACCGTATCTCCTCAGAAGCAGCCAAAGGTACTCGTGGTTCACCCGATCAAACGCCTTAGCCTGATCCAGTGCAAGCAGATACCGCTCGCTGCCATCAGCCCTGCACCTTTCCACAGCCTCCCGGACGCTCAGGACAGCACTAAAAGTGCCCCGGCCAGGAATTGTGCAGTGCTGAGAGGGAGACAGCATCCTGCCCGCCAAAGCAGACAGACGTGTAAACAAGATCTTTGCCAGTATCTTCCTATCTGTGGTAAGAAGGGCGATCGGACGCCAATTCTCCAACACAGACGGATCTTTCCCCTTTGACAGTAGGATCAGAGCTGACCTTCTCATTGAGGGAGGCAGCAGGCCATAGGCCAAACATTCACTAAACACGTCCCTCAGATGAGGCGCCAAGAGGCTCTTAAAGGTTTTGTAGAATTCGGCCGTGAGCCCATCGGGCCCAGGTGACTTTTTAGAAGCTAAAGAGCTAATAGCCTGCTCGACTTCAGCTACCGAGATCTCTTCTGTCAGAGAGTCAGGAAGGTCAGACCCCACTTCCAGTGGGGTCTCATCAAGGAATTCCCTGACTTTCTCCCTGTCTAGAGGCCGCTTCTTCAGGAGGTCCGAAAAGTGGTCTCTGACGACACCCAGGATCCCCGATCTGGACCGGACCAGAGATCCTGAGGCATCCTTCAGGCCATGTACGACCTTCGACCTCGCCACCTCACCACAGCTCCTGTAGGGATCAGGAGAGATAAACTTCCCGTAATCCCTCTCAAAAACCAGGGAGGCGAGACGGTCGTACTGACACTCCTTCATCTGCGCCTTCAGACCGGATATCTGTTCCTGAGAGCCCCCAGAGGACACCAGGCGGTCAAGCTGCCTGCGTAGTCTCTGGTAGGCTTGGTACTTGGAAGCTGCCCTGTACCCAGAGATTTCCCGGAAAAAGTCGCCAGACCTCTTTTTAACTACTTCCCACCACTCAAGGCGGGAGCAGTTGCCCTCAAGGAGCGAGGTCTGGCCCAGGAAGAAAACCTCATAGGCTTCCCTAACCTCAGGATCCTCCAGTAGCGACCCATTCAGGCGCCACAAACCCCTCCCTTTCTGAGGAGTGTCAGCGACATTCAGGGCCACAGATACCATACAGTGATCGGAGAACTCTACCGACTGCAGCTCAGGAGCCGAGCAGACAGAGTCCTCCTTTAAAAAAAAAACTATCTAATCTACTCTTACTACTACCTCGGGAAAATGTGAAACCAGTGAGGTTGGGGAGGTGACGAACGTGCACATCCACCAACCTGGCCTCCCTCACTACGTTATTCAAAAAAATACTATCATATCCCTGAGGGTTGGCGGCACCTGCCCGGTCTTTGGGCCTAGTGATCATATTGAAATCGCCACCAAAAATCACCTGCTGGGACGTAAAAAGATAAGGCTTAACCGCCGTAAGGAGGCTCCTCCTCTCCCTCCTAGTTTGAGGCCCATAAAAATTTATGAGCCAGAGGAATTGCCCCCTCACGACAGCGTCCACCACCAGACATCTACCGATCTCCACTTCAATCACTCGCCGGCAAGCCACCGGACCAGTCTTAAAAAGGACCGCAACCCCACTGCAGGGCTCGGCCGCAAGAGACCAGAGGGAGGGCCCACATCTCCACTCCCTCTTTGCTAGATGCATCTCTGCCACAGATGCCAGCCAGGTCTCCTGCAAAAACAAAATGTCAGCTTCAACACGGCTGAGAAAATCGAAGGCCATAAAACGAGCTCCTGCAGAACGAATACTTGCGACATTAATGGTCGCAAGCCGTATTGGAGAGGGTACCGCCATCAGAATGATTGAAAGTGGTCACGTTCTCCTTCATACTACAAACACAAAAACATATTTACATATCTACACCTCCTCCTCCTCTGAGCCCGAGGAGGAGGAGAAGATACCAAACGGGTTCCCCAGGGACACCCCACTTCGTGCCCCTGGGGGAACCCCACCCTTCACTGGGGACTTCCCGCCCCCAGATCTGGCAGCCTTCCCCTTCTTCTTTTTGCGTCTCACCTGCTCCCACTCCTGCCACCTCTCCGAGATGACTACACCACCCCCCTCCTCGGACCCGCTGCTCGAGATTTCCCTCTTGGATGAGGCTCGAGCAGCTTCCATCTCCATGGCCACAGGGCCAGAGGAGACTCTGGGTCCAGAAGGGGGGAGAATGGAAGAGGCAGGAGGGGGGCCAGAGACAGGGGAGAGGACAGGGGGGGACCAGACTTAACTGGGACGGGGAAGAAGAAGGGGGAGGGGGGGGACGGGACTTGGGAGGGGGGGGACGAGGGGGGGGGGGTACGAGGAGGGGAAAATGAGGGAGGAGGGCATGGGGAAACAGATGGAGGGCCAGGTGGAGGGGAGGGGCAATGGTGAGGAGGGGGAGAGGGAAGGGGGATGGGGATCGGCCCTGCAACATTAGGAGGGGAAGGCCCTGGCCCCGGACCCCTCAGGCCCGGGACCCCCAGGCCTCCCCGACTCCTCCCCACCGGCTCCGCCCTCCGGAGGATCGGGAGCCTCCTGGCCAACCGAGCCCGTGTCCCCCGGGGGGGGAGCCCCACGCCCATGCCTGCTCCGCCTTCTTTGAGGCAATGGGCCTGTTGGTCCCTCCGGAGCAGTACTAGGGGCTCCAGGATCCCCACCCCCCCGGCCATCACTCGCCGGGGGGGCTTCGGCCGCTCCCGGCCCGGGAGGTCCCCCCCCTGAGGAAGAACCCCGATATGCTTTGGGACACCTACTAAATGGGTGCCCCATCTCACCACATAAGTTGCAGCATATCTTCCCACATGACTCGGACTGGTGGCCAAACTCGTGGCACCGGCCACATCTGACCACCGTGCAGTCCGAGCTCATGTGGGTCGGGCTGCCGCACTTGAAGCAACGACGGGGCTGTCCCGGGTAGAACGCCAGGATCCGGTCTCTGCCTAGAAAGACGCTGCCAGGGAGGTGGGCAACACTGTTGCCCTCCCTCTTGAGCCGGATCCTGGTCAACCAAGCCCCGGTCCAGACCCCGCGCTCATCAAGGTTCTTCCTCAGGGGGGTCTGCAACTGCCCGTACCTCCCGAGCCAGGTGGTGGCAATGTCCTCCGGAGGGAGCGACTCGTTCCGCACCAGGATGGTGACATTCTTAACCTCCTCCTGCCTGGAGATGGGAACGAGCCTGTATTCTTCCAAGGGTCAACGCCCCTCACCAACCCAAAGCTGGTGATGAAGCGTTCCATACACACGGGAGTGACAAAACTTATATCGAACTCCCGTGTGTTGGTGGGGTGAATGACAGCAAAAAGGTCACCCACCCCAAAACCCAAGGAGAGTACCAGGCCCACCACCTCACCACGGGCGGGGCAGGGGTCCGGACCCTCGTACCTAAGCTGAACCACATTCCTCCGCCTCCTCTCTGGACCACCCGTACCCCTCGTCCACGCCGACCCCTGCGCCCTCACCTGGTCAGCAGGGGGGGCGCGGAAATTCTGGGCTCCAAAACGGCTGTACAGGTGGTCCAGAGGGGCACGAGAGCCCGCCACCTGGGCGAAGGAGCGACCCCCCTTCAAGGCCGTCAACAGGTTGGTCTCTGGAGACCCCCGAAAAATATTCTCCGGAAGTGGGGCACCCCCCTCAGCGCCCCCAGAAGTGGGGGGGGACCGGGGGGCCCCCATCTCTGCCGGTGGTGCTGCACCTATCCCCCCTGAACTACCCTGACCCACCACCCTTGGCCTGACAACAGGCTCCTCCCCCCGGGCCAAAGCAGAGGGGGGCACCTCCCCCACCCAACTCCCCCACCCAGACCCCTCCGCGACCACACCAGCCCTTGGGACTCCACCTGTACTGGGGGGGAGCCCCCTGGGACCCCTCCAACTGCCGGATATAATCATATGCTATACAGTACACTGGGAGGGGTCCCACCTGACTTTCCCCCCACCCCGCCTGCACTGCAGGGAGCCCCTCGGGGCTTGTGGCAGTGTCCATGGGGACCTGGGGGGGTGGCAGCTTACCGTCCAATTTACCGTCCTCACCGTCTCTGTCCATCTCCTGCCGGGGGTGCCTGGAGGTGCCTGCTGCAGCGTCCGGGGCTGGGCACCCCTGCACCCCCGGCCTCTCATCCCCCAGGTCCCCTGAGCCCCCACCGACCACCGCAAACTCGCGGGGGGGGGGGGGCACTTCCGGTCGCGGGACGGGCACTTCCGGTTTCGGTCTGGTCACTTCCGGTTCCGGTCTGGGGCACTTCCGGTTCCGGCTGGGGCACTTCCGGTTCCGGCTGGGGCACTTCCGGTTCTTGGGCGGTCACTTCCGGGTCCCGGTCTACTCCACCCCCAACAGCCGGCGCCATCTTGGCCACGCTGCACACAAGCTGTTTACCTCCAGATGACCGCAGCACAATGCCTCCACCATGTGTCTGCCTCTCTCCCGATGACATAGCAGCCGCAGGAGCAGTCCTTGGCCTTTCCATGGCCAGATCCTCCCGCTCCACTGCAAGCTGAGGGGTCATGGAAGCCGACACATGGCGGGCTTCAGCTGTGGCAGTGCGACCATCCTGGGGGAGCCTGGGTATGCTGACCTGAAGATGGCGGGGGGGTACCGCCGGCGGCACCTGGGCCCGGCGACCTCCTGGATCACTGGACTCCCCGGACTTCGCCAACCCCCCAGTCCCTTCCACGGACCGAGGGATCGGCTCCCGGGAACCCTCCCCAGGTTTTATGGCCATACTGGGCCCTGCACCACCAGCACTCGCCCCCCCCCACTGCACCCAGGCTCCCCTGACTCTCCTGGCTGTTTGGGGGGTTGGGACCCCTTCTTAGACCGCCCGCTCCTCCTCGCTGCCTGGCTCCCTTCCCGGTTGGCCTGCTGGAGGGTCCTCCGGAGCTCCTCTAGGAAGTTCACCTCTCCAGCCCCACGTTGGCAAAAGCCCCCCAGGTATTCCCATATTTCTTTTACTTCTATTCCTAGTTTGGTGATGGCCCCCTTGAATTCAGATCTCTTATTACTGGAGCACCTGTCCCCCTTTTCCCTCAGGCCTGCGAGAGTAGTCATCTTTTCCACGCAGGCCTGAGATATCCTCACCAGCAGGGATTTGATTTTATCCCGCCTCTTCCTGGTTCTTGCCTCATTCTCACCTGGCTGAGGGGCTGTCCAGTCTGAGAGACCCTCCTGGGTCTCCAGGAAGAGACGGTCCTCCCTGCTGATGGTGGTGGCGGTGGTCTGGCTGGAGGGCAGGTGCTGTTTGACAGCTCCTCCGGAGGCCGGAAGCCGTCCACCTCCGGGGCTGAGGGAGGCCATCCCACCCCTCTTCCTCGGGCAGGGGGCTGGGGGCTGGAGGCTGGTCCTGGTAGGCTGGAACACAGGAGCTCTGGAAGACAGGTCTTCTCTCCTCTCCAGCAGGAACAGAATGAGCTCTGTGGGAGGAGCCGGAACTACTGCCAGTGGGAGGAGCTGCACTGAGACCGAGGAGGGTAAATTTTTATTTATAAAACTACGACCAAAAGGTTAACAAATATATAAAATAAACAAAATAACTAAATAAACCAAATAACACAAAAACAAACAACAAAACACAAACCATCAAATCACCGACCTCCATGCCACCAGAAATAACTATAAAGAAAAAAAAAAAAAAAAAAAAATAGCACCAGAACAGGTATTTACAACAGGCTCACTGGTACAAGAAAGTCTTTATAGTCCCATCAGAAAAGCTTGCCCAGATCATTGCCAAAAAAAAACCCACTTAAAACGGCTCACTGGTACAGTAGGGAGAAATTAAAGTCCATAGAAACCACTACTGTCCAGATCATCGCCACCCACAACACACCCCACCACACAACACACAAATACCTACAACCCACGTATGAGCAAGAACATGATAGTCAGACATGTCTGTAGCCTTATTTAAAAAAAAAAATATCATAAACAAAATCTAAGGGGGTGAAAAAGGATAGATGCCCCTACCCATGGAGAGGGGCAGAGCCGTGACCTAAGGGGGCTGGAAGAGGAACCCCCTCCAAAATGGGCACACCTCTCAGGCCCGACCCTGCTCCTTTCCAGATCCCGCACCTTCACCAACTCCCGAAAGATACCGCCCCACACTCATGCACAGGCAGGATTTTGTCCCTAGTGGACACCAAACACCGAGCGTGCCAAGTGTAATAAAGCACAACTAGGCTGACTAAATAAAGTGACGATAACTCAAATCCCCTGCGGACCCCAAAATCACCATACACTCGCTCAGCATAGGTCAGGGCCGGAAGGCGGGGGTAGCCAATGGCACCCCCTACCTTCGTAAGAACCTCCATGTTGAAGGGACATTGGACCAGAAAATGGTCCATGGTCTCCAATGTCCCACCACATTCCTGACGGGGGCAGTCCCTGTCCCCCAGGTTCCTGTATTTGAGATTCGCACGGACATAGAGTCGTCCATGGAACGACCTCCATGCGAGATCCCAAAACTTACTTGGAATTCTAGAAGAATTCAAGAGGGCTAGCCCCTCCGTGAGGACCCTCTCAGGGCAGTCCCTCAAAGACAGGGGCTTCAAAATGTCCGAGGCCATGACCCTCAGGTACAGCTCCCGCCGACCCAAAGAGCCCACCTCCAGGGCAGTTATCCGCCACTGCCTCAGTACCTTTAATGCCAGGGGGACATAGGAAGGAGAGATACCCATGCAATCTCCTCAGATCGCCGGGCCTCCCCCCCTCCCCCCACTGCCTCAAGAACAGCAAGAGCCAGTCCTTGCATGAACACTCCCACCAGGAAGGCTCGTCCACAAATATGGACTGCAAATTGTATTTAACAAAGATGGTGACAAAGAACACCACCGGGTTGACCATGTCCAACCCACCTTGCCGTCGCTGGCGGTATGTGACCTCCCTCTTGATCAGGTTCAGTCTGCTTCCCCACAACAGCAGGAAGAACAGACCATAGACCGAGCATAGAGAGATGCTGGCAAAAGACACACATAGCTTACAAAGAGAAACTCAGGCAATAAGTACGTCTTGACCAAGCTTACCCTTTCCCTCAGGGAAAGTTTCCAACCTTTCCAGGCCTTCACCTTCCGAGTGGCACTCACCAGCCTGCGCTCCCAGTTTAGCTTGGGATAATCACCCGGGCCGAAATGAATGCCAAGAACTCGAATCTCTGGTACGGGGTGGGGAACACGTCCGGAAGGGGGAACTGCTCCCCTCCTTCCCCAACCAGAAAACTTCACTCTTGTCCCAATTGACCAGCGAGCCTGACGCCTCAGAGTAGCACCCGATCTGGGACTCCACATAATGGGCCTCCTCACGACCAGATACCACCACCGAGACGTCGTCCGCATAGGCCACAACCCTCACCGCCGAAAACCGGACCCCCGACAGGTCCCACCGGAACCCCCCCCAGACGCCCGCAGTCTAGCCTCCTTACGAAGGGGTCGACCGCAAAGATGTACAGGAGGGGCTCAGCGGGCACCCTGCCGGACGCCAGAGTCCACGGCAAAGGCCCGGCCCACCCAACCGTTGACAAGAGGGAAGCTCTCAGCTCCCCTATACAATACCTGCAGCCAATCAACGAATTGATCAGGCAGACCGTATCTCCTCAGAAGCAGCCAAAGGTACTCGTGGTTCACCGATCAAACGCCTTAGCCTGATCCAATGCAAGCAGATACCGCTCGCTGCCATCAGCCCTGCACCTTTCCACAGCCTCCCGGACGCTCAGGACGGCACTAAAAGTGCCCCGGCCAGGAATTGTGCAGTGCTGAGAGGGAGACAGCATCCTGCCCGCCCCAAAGCAGACAGACGTGTAAACAAGATCTTTGCCAGTATCTTCCTATCTGTGGTAAGAAGGGCGATCGGACGCCAATTCTCCACCACAGACGGATCTTTCCCCTTTGACAGTAGGATCAGAGCTGACCTTCTCATTGAGGGAGGCAGCAGGCCATAGGCCAAACATTCACTAAACACGTCCCTCAGATGAGGAGCCAAGAGGCTCTTAAAGGTTTTGTAGAACTCGGCCGTGAGCCCATCGGGCCCAGGTGACTTTTTAGAAGCTAAAGAGCTAATAGCCTGCTCAACTTCAGCTACCGAGATCTCTTCTGTCAGAGAGTCAGGAAGGTCAGACCCCACTTCCAGCGGGGTCTCATCAAGGAATTCCCTGACTTTCTCCATGTCTAGAGGCCGCTTCTTCAGGAGGTCCGAAAAGTGGTCTCTGACGACACCCAGGATCCCCGATCTGGACCGGACCAGAGATCCTGAGGCATCCTTCAGGCCATGTACGACCTTCGACCTCGCCACCTCACCACAGCTCCTGTAGGGATCAGGAGAGATAAACTTCCCATAATCCCTCTCAAAAACCAGGGAGGCGAGACGGTCGTACTGACACTCCTTCATCTGCGCCTTCAGACCGGATATGTTCCTGAGAGCCCCCAGAGGACACCAGGCGGTCAAGCTGCCTGCGTAGTCTCTGGTAAGCCTGGTACTTGGAAGCTGCCCTGTACCCAGAGATTTCCCGGAAAAAGTCGCCAGACCTCTTTTTAACTACTTCCCACCACTCAAGCGGGAGCAGTTGCCCTCAAGGAGCGAGGTCTGGCCCAGGAAGAAAACTCATAGGCTTCCCTAACCTCAGGATCCTCCAGTAGCGACCCATTCAGGCGCCACAAACCCCTCCCTTTCTGAGGAGTGTCAGCGACATTCAGGGCCACAGATACCATACAGTGATCGGAGAACTCTACCGACTGCAGCTCAGGAGCCGAGCAGACAGAGTCCTCCTTTAAAAAAAACCTATCTAATCTACTCTTACTACTACCTCGGGAAAATGTGAAACCAGTGAGGTTGGGGGAGGTGACGAACGTGCACATCCACCAACCTGGCCTCCCTCACTACGTTATTCAAAAAAATACTATCATATCCCAGAGGGTTGGCGGCACCTGCCGGTCTTTGGGCCTAGTGATCATATTGAAATCGCCACCAAAAATCACCTGCGTGGGACGTAAAAAGATAAGGCTTAACCGCCGTAAGGAGGCTCCTCCTCTCCCTCCTAGTTTGAGGCCCATAAAAATTTATGAGCCGGAGGAATTGCCCCCTCACGACAGCGTCCACCACCAGACATCTACCGATCTCCACTTCAATCACTCGCCGGCAAGCCACCGGACCAGTCTTAAAAAGGACCGCAACCCCACTGCAGGGCTCGGCCGCAAGAGACCAGAGGGAGGGCCCACATCTCCACTCCCTCTTTGCTAGATGCATCTCTGCCACAGATGCCAGCCAGGTCTCCTGCAAAAACAAAATGTCAGCTTCAACACGGCTGAGAAAATCGAAGGCCATAAAACGAGCTCCCGCAGAACGAATACTTGCGACATTAATGGTCGCAAGCCGTATTGGAGAGGGTACCGCCATCAGAATGATTGAAAGTGGTCATGTTCTCCTTCATACTACAAACACAAAAACATATTTACATATCTACACTTCCTCCTCCTCTGAGCCCGAGGAGGAGGAGAAGATACCAAACGGGTTCCCCAGGGACACCCCACTTCGTGCCCCTGGGGAACCCCACCCTTCCCTGGGGACTTCCCGCCCCCAGATCTGGCAGCCTTCCCCTTCTTCTTTTTGCGTCTCACCTGCTCCCACTCCTGCCACCTCTCCGAGATGACTACACCACCCCCCTCCTCGGACCCGCTGCTCGAGATTTCCCTCTTGGATGAGGCTCGAGCAGCCTCCATCTCCATGGCCACAGGGCCAGAGGAGACTCTGGGTCCAGAAGGGGGGGGAATGGAAGAGGCAGGAGGGGGGGCCAGAGACAGGGGAGAGGACAGGGGGGGGACCAGACTTAGCTGGACGGGAAGAAGAAGGGGGAGGGGGGGGACGGGACTTGGGAGGGGGGGACGAGGGGGGGGGGTACGAGGAGGGGAAGATGAGGGAGGAGGGCATGGGGAAACAGATGGAGGGCCAGGTGGAGGGGAGGGGCAATGGTGAGGAGGGGGAGAGGGAGGGGGATGGGGATCGGCCCTGCAACATTAGGAGGGGAAGGCCCTGGCCCCGGACCCTCAGGCCGGGACCCCCAGGCCTCCCCGACTCCTCCCCACCGGCTCCGCCCTCCGGAGGATCGGGAGCCTCCTGGCCAACCGAGCCCGTGTCCCCCGGGGGGGGAGCCCCACGCCCACGCCTGCTCCGCCTTCTTTGAGGCAATGGGCCTGTTGGTCCCTCCGGAGTAGTACTAGGGGCTCCAGGATCCCCACCCCCCTGGCCATCACTCGCGGGGGGGCTTCGGCCGCTCCCGGCCCGGGAGGTCCCCCCCCTGAGGAAGAACCCCGATATGCTTTGGGACACCTGCTAAATGGGTGCCCCATCTCACCACACAAGTTGCAGCATATCTTCCCACATGACTCGGACTGGTGGCCAAACTCGTGGCACCGGCCACATCTGACCACCGTGCAGTCCGAGCTCATGTGGGTCGGGCTGCCGCACTTGAAGCAACGACGGGGCTGTCCCGGGTAGAACGCCAGGATCCGGTCTCTGCCTAGAAAGGCGCTGCCAGGGAGGTGGGCAACACTGTTGCCCTCCCTCTTGAGCCGGATCCTGGTCAACCAAGCCCCGGTCCAGACCCCGCGCTCATCAAGGTTCTTCCTCAGGGGGGTCTGCAACTGCCCGTACCTCCCGAGCCAGGTGGCAATGTCCTCCGGAGGGAGCGACTCATTCCTCACCAGGATGGTGATGTTCTTAACCTCCTCCTGCCTGGAGATGGAAATGAGCCTGTACCTCTTCCAAGGGTCAACGCCCCTCACCAACCCAAAGCTGGTGATAAAGCGTTCCATACACACGGAGTGACAAAACTTATATCAAACTCCCGTGTGTTGGTGGATGGATGACAGCAAAAAGGTCATCCACCCCAAAACCCAAGGAGAGTACCAGGCCCACCACCTCACCTCGAGCGGGGCAGGGGTCCGGACCCTCGTACCGAAGCTGGACAACATTCCTACGCCTCCTCTCTGGACCGCCTGTACCCCTCGTCCACGCCGCCCTGCGTCCTCTCCTGGTCAGCAGGGGGGGCGCGGAAATTCTGGGCGCCAAAACCGGCTGTACAGGTGGTCCAGAGGGGCACGAGAGCCCAACACCTGGGCGAAAGAGCGACCCCCCTTTAGGGCAGACAATAAGTTGGCCCCTCCGGAGACCCCCGAAAGATGTTCTCCGGAAGTGGGGCACCCCCCTCAGCACCCCAGAAGTGGGGGGGGGACGGGGGGGCCCCCATCCCTGCCGGTGGTGTTGCACCCACCCCGCTGATATACCTGACCACCCTGACCCACCACCTTTGGCCTGACTACAGGCTCCCCCCCCCCGGGACCACAGCATAGGGGGGGTACCACCCCCACCAAACTCCCCACCCAGACCCCTCCGCGATCTCACCAGCCTTGGGACTCAACCTGTACTGGGGGGATGCCCCCCTGGGACCCCTCCAACTGCGGATAAAGTCATAGGCTACACAGTCCACCGGGAGGGGTCCCACCTGACATTCCCCCACCCCGCCTGTGCTGCAGGAGCCCCTCGGGGCTGTGGCTATGTTCATGGGGACCTGGGGGGTAGGCAACATACCGTCCATTTATACCGTCCATTCTATTGTCCATTACACACGATCTCTCATCCCCCGGGTCCTCCAAGCGGGTGACACTGGCTGCAAACTCGCGGGGGGGGCAACTTCCGGTCGCGGGGGGGTCACTTCGGTCCGCGGGGGGCACTTCCGGTTCGCGGGGGTGGTCACTTCCGGTTCGCGGGGGGTCACTTCCGGTTCGCGGGGGGGCACCTCTGGGTCCTGATGCTGGCCTCAGATGCTCCTCCCCCAGCAGCCGGCGCCATCTTGGCCACACTGCAAACAAGTATTTTTCCTGCTGCTGTCTGAACTTCTACTTCCCCGCCATGCACCTGCCTCTCACCCGATGGCTCACTAGCCGCAGGAGCAGTCACTTGGCGCTGCACTTACCAGGTCCTCCCGCTCTACTGCAGGCTGGGGGGTCCTGGAGACAGGCACACAGCGGGCTTCCACAGCAGCAGCAGCAGCAGCAGCGTGACCATCCTGAGGGGAGCCTGGGCATGCTGACTGTAGACGCCGGGCGGGGGGGTGGGGGTACCTCCTGCGGCGCTTGGGCCCTGCGACCTCCTGGATCATGACTCCCCCGAGCTGGCCAACCCCCCAGTCCCTTTCACCGGACGCGGGATTGACTCCCGGGAGCCTCCTCCCAGGTTTTTATGGCCAGCTGAGGCCCTGCAACCACCGGAA